>CM076575.1:518553325-519144190 GCA_034641835.2 Pinus albicaulis | reverse complement strand
ATTCAGAGCTACAGGAACTTCCATTTCTAGTTCTTGTGGATTCAGAAATGAAATTTCGGGGTTTTTGTGGAAAAGGGGCAAAATTACTAGTTCTGGGAATGAAAAAGACCAAACTGAACTTCTTTTCAGACCTTAGTGCATAATCAAAACTAAAACCCGGATTTTTTACAGAGTTTAGCGGGGAATTGGAATAAATACATGTTTACGGGAAATGAAACGTGTTTAAACAGGCGCTGGTTATGACAGAAGAACCCTGAAATACTCGGCTTCAATTCTCTTCAGCAAGGTAACGGTCAGCAAGCGTTAACAGTTGGTTTTTGAATTTTGTTGCATGGAAGACTGGCTAGCGCACGGAACAATGAAAATGACGCAGACACAATTTGTTTTATTTACAAAGTCAAAAGGGTGGCGGGTTTTGATTGATGACGTCAGCATGTACGATGGTTTCATCACAGAGGGATAGGAGCGGATCTTTGTTTGGGCCGCTCGTGCAGTGGAAATCCGGACCCGAAAAAGATTAGGGCGAATTCGATAAGAAATTCGCATCACAACTCTCCCTCCATACGCCAGCCCAAATTCGGACCCGAAAAAGATTAGGGCGGAATTCATTTGGTTTTCGCGTCACAAAATTGGCCGACGTCAGCAGGCTATTTTGGAACGCGAATTTGGTTTGAATTATGGTTTATCGCCGTTTGAAGTCCGGCGGGTTCGACTTAAGAACAATTTTGTTTGATCCCATCTTATAAAATTTGTGTTGGTTTTCTTTGATAATACACATATTTATAATAAATCATGGGAATACCACACTAGTAAAAATGTGGAAAAGTTATATAAATTATTGAGAACAATCATTTTTATGTAAAAATATCCAAATGTTCTTTTGGGAAATAAGAATTCGAGTATTTGGTTCATATTGTTTTAAAGGAAGGAGTGAAGTTGGAGCCTCAAAAGATGCAAACTATTACAAAATGACCTATTCCTAAGAAAATCAAGGTTCTTAGAAGATTTTTTAGACTTACATGATATTATTGATCATTTGTTAAGAATTATGCATGCATTTCAGGTCCACTCACATATCTCTTGAAGAAAATATCATTTATATGGAATGATGAGGCTACTTTGGCATTCTCTCTTTTAATGGATGCCATGTCTTCTACACCAACATCGGTTGCACTTACTTTTGGTAAAACATTCATAGTAGAGTGTGAGGCACTAGGACAAGGAATTTACGTAACATTAACACAATAAGGGATATCATTGGCTTTTAAAAGCAAGGAATTCAAAGAAAATATTTGGTGAAATCTTCGTATGAAAAATAAATGGAAGCAATATTACATGCAATAAAAAATGGGGATAGTATATCACTGGGAGGTACTTTAAAGTCAAGATATACCATGATAGCATAAATTATTTTTTGAAGCTATAGATTTCATTGGAAGATTAACAAAAATGAGGAGAAAAAATGCAAAGTTTTAATTTTGAGATAATCTGCAAAAAGGGTAAGGAAAATTTAGTACATGATGCTCTTTCTAAAATAGAAGAGGCCTCAAATTTATATCCAATTACATTTTCTATTCCTAGGTGGCTAGAAGAATCTTGTCATAATGGAAAAATGACAATAGTACTAAACAAAAACTAAGATTTATAAAGGATGGGATGAACTCTATGGAGCATTGGGAGTGAAAGAGAGATATACTTTGGTGCAAATGTAGAATATTTTTATGCACGCAAGCATATTCGAATAAACAAATATTAAGGGAGTCCCATGTCTCTCTGATGGTAGGACGCAGGGTTCCTTAAAACATCTCAAAGGATCAAAAAATATATTTTTGGAAGGAATAAAGAAAGATATTCAAAATTTTGTAAGAGAAGGTCAGGTTTGCATAATAAATAAAAGAGAGATAGTAAAATCTCTAGGGTTACTTCAACCATTCCACATACATATTAAAAGACTAGAAGATATATCAATAGACTTTATTACAGGGTTACTGAAATATAAAGGTAAGTATTACATTTTTGTGGTCATTTATATAGACAAATTTTGTAGATTTTTTGTAGAGCTCAAAGTACATAAACAACAAGCCAAGTGGCAGAAGTGTCCGTGAAAGAAATTCATAGTCTTCATGGTTTTCCTAAAGTAATAGTAACAAGAAAATTTTGGAAATAATTATTTAATATGAGTGGGAAAACACTAGCTACCATGAGTTCTACATATCAAACACAATCAAATGGTCAAACAAAAATAGTTAACAAATGTTTTTAAGGTTATCTACAATGTTACTCTTTAGAAAAGCAATCTTAATGGATGAAGTGGGTTCCTCACCAAGAAGGTAATATAGTACCTATCCCGCCTACTACCTATCACACATCTACTAAAATTTCCCCATTTAAGGCCCTTTATGGATATCCAACTCCTAGTATCTCATACTTTTTGCAAGATAAGTCCAAAGTATAGGAAACGAGTCACATATGGAAAATACTAAAGAAACTTTGAAAATTATTATGGAAAAACTTCAAATGACATGAAACATGATAAAACAACAAGGGGAACAACATTGAAGTGAAAGATAATTTGAGGAGGGTAATTGGGTATTTTTTAGATTATAGCATTATAAGCAATTTTCATTCAAGAAAAAGAAGAATAAATAATTAGCTCAAAAATGCAATGTGGAAAAAGTCGAAGTCGGGATTAAATCAGCAAGGGTCCAAAAGTTGAAATACTCGATAAAGTCGGGATTTTTTTGAAAAAGTCGGTAAAAAGTTGGCAAAACTAAAAAAATACAAAAATATTCATTTTTGGAAAAAATCCTGTTTTTTTCAAAAAAAATTAAAAAATTATTAAAGAAACTACCTCACTCAAGATTTTTTTGAAAAATTCGGCAAAAATTCGGGACTTCAAGGATAAAATCGCGACTTTTTCAGGGATGAAAAAGTCAGCAAAAAGTCGGCCAATAAAGTCGGCTTCGGGAAAAATTCAGGATTTTTTCAAAAAGTCGGGACTTTTTGTCGACTTTTTCCACACTGCAAAACTGTTATGGCCCTAAATAATTATTCATAGGATTGCACAAGTGGTATAGAAGTTATATTTTCCTTCTTCTTGCATTCATAAGGTTTTTCATGCATCTTTCCTAAAAAAGGTTTTGGGAAAAAATATGCCAATGTAAATAGAACTTCCAAAACTAGATGAAGAATGAAAGTTGATTCTTGAACCACAAAAAGTTATAGATAAACATTATTTATCTCTTTGACATATAGCCATTATGAAGTACCTAATCAAGTGGAAGAATATTCCTATAGAAGAAGTTACATGGTAAAATGATCAATTCGTGATGAAATACCCACGGCTAAAGGGTTCGTTTGAAGTTTTGACAAAGGTTTTGTTATATGTTTTATATAACGCGTGGAGGAATAGTTTTATTGTTTGTTAAGGTCCCACACAGTGATCAAATTTGAAGGGTAGGTCCGAATTTCAATTAGAAGGGCATATATCTATGTCGCCCTTCCATAATGAAAAGCTTTAAAAAAAAACTTTTCAATTGACCACAATAAATTATTTTTACATTTCATTTTCAGAAAGACAAAACCATCATTCTTTATATTAATAAAATACTGTTACATATACAACAATGAAGAAGGATCCATATTTCATTGCTTAAATATCTCATTGGCAATGTCAACATAAGTCTTGAAGACACTATTATAAGAATTTGGATACATACCACCGGGATATAGGAGATTCTTATGTGTCAGATTGTGTAATGAAATTTTGACTTTGTCTCACAAGGGGAAGTAGCATGGAGGTCTGGATTTTTCATATAGAACTTTATTATTATTATTTGAAATGTTTTTTATAGATATGAATACAACATTGAAATTATGAGCATGGTGGACAATTATTCAAGCTCATGATGCCAAACCATGATGATGTAAGTTTGGAATTTAACATTTTTACATGTTAAAGACAAATAGTCAAAATCACTGACAACTTAGTATGCCATAATTAATAATCATTCCTTGTTCACTTTTGTTAATAGGTTTATGTCAGACGATGATGCAGGGGCATTAGGCACTAGCCAGCAATGTAGGAGGTTTTGTCCACATGTTGTGGCTAGGAGGGTTTGAAAACATTTGAGTTGTAACAGCTAGGTGTCAATACCTCAGCTGACTGTATTAATTAGACTAGTTAGAGTTGTAGGAGTCGAACAGTTTCAGTTAGTTGAATTATTATAATTAGACCTTTTGATTTCTAGAACGGTCCTCTCAGAGGAACCGAAGAGCCATATGTTATGTATATAAATTGTAATTCCCCGGATGAATAAAAGTAGAGAGGGAAGAGGAGAGTAGAGAGGGGATTTCTGCAATAAACCTCTGTGTGTGAACAATTGTTTCCAGTTAAATGATTTCCAAGCATAGTTGCCATTGAATTATCTCGAACTGCTAATTGTGAAGAATTGTTTAACTGTGAGGTGATTGGGTACTGATAATTCCATTCTTTTGTCTTTGAATTCCCGTAAATTGTTGGATAACCCTGTGAACTCACCCCACCCGAAGGCGAGGTCTATGTAGAGAACCGGGGTCGTGAAAACTATTCAAATATAAAAATCTCGCTTAATAAAGAGACAAAATTGTTGTGCTTTCGGAACCTGACCCAAGGATTGGACATGAGTTAACAAACAAAAGGATAGCGGAACCAAACTTGCACTCGTGGTCAAGCCCTCTACCAAAACCTTGAGCGGAATCACAAAAGCAGGTTTCCCATATCGCACCGCTTTTGCGGAGTAGGCGGTATTTCCTATTCGTGAGTGATTCCATAGGGAATGTGACACGTGGCAAAGTGACCCCCGGAAAACCACCGTTTAACCCGTGCCATCGCATGTTAAAGCCGACGTTGGAAGCCGAGCGAAATTGCCAAGAGTCGTTGATTTGGAGAAGGGCCATCGGACGGTGGTCGCACGTTGAACTTGCCCGGAGGTTAACTAAGGTGTGCGGAGGATAGCCAGGTACGATACGAGTGTTTGATTGGTTATTGATATATATAGGTGGGGGCGGAGTATAATGAAATTGTTTAATTAAACGATTAGCGGATAATTAGCATAAGTCTGGAGCGTGATTGTTGTAAGGCTGGGTGGTGAAATATAGAGCCGAAAGTTCATTACAAGTTATTTATTTAAAAAGAAACGTGGAGTATAAATACAAAGTGTTGAAATTTAAACATTGGTTATAAGGCTTGGAGATAATATAAAGTCGGGAATATAAATTAAATTCTAACAATTGTGGATAGTATTTATTTATCAAATTCTACAAATTTGATAAATAAACCTGAAAAGAAGTCAATTAAGACTGTTTGGGAGGAGAAGAACGGGGTAAACCAAGGGAAAATCTTTGAAGAGAGATTGTGAACACACCGGCTCTGCTTGAGTTGCCATGCTAGAGGTTTCATATTTTTAATTTAAATTCTTGACCTCTCGTGCCCATCTATGAATGCATCCAATGGGATATCTACATCAAATGCTCCTTTATATCCCCAAAAACAAATTCCCTACTACAAGAGCACTAATATTGATGGATCACCCCACACCATCCCACCCACTAGAAAAGGTGAAAAAGGAAACCCGAGAAAACTTCTGAAATATCTCAAGATGACTATATGGGTGGTTCTTATGAATCAACCAACCATTCAAAACATGCTCATCAATCCAAACCATGAGTATTATGTGACGATATTCAAGCAGGCACTGAATCAGATTTTTGAAGCTATGTTAGAGAAACCCTAAACTCTCACTGAAAATAGGTGAAATGTGGCACCACTCAGAGATTGACATGTGCCAATTGGTACAAGTGGTAGAAAATTGGCATGCTCAAACAATGAGGTGATGTAGGAATGACATGAGGGAGAAAATATCAGAAAAGCCCCAAATCTGGAGAACTAAAGCTCATCACCAACCTGAGATTGACAACTTTACATGATGTAACCTATGAAATCGTAAATGGAAAAATCATAGTAACAATAAAGTAACCTATGTAACAATAAAGTCGGATTCATCCTGGGAGTGGTAATGGGAGAAATCATAGTGAACAACAGGAAACATGCAGAGTTGCTTACAATCAAATAGATGAAAAAACACATACAAAAAACCTATATAATAATCATGAACAAGCTTAATATTGAATTATGAACTGTAAAGGAACTTAAAAAATGTGACATTACGAACCTGGTCAAGCGCACAAGCAAAAATATCCAGGACATGACCCTGGTTGAAAAGTTGTATTGCTCATGATGCAAGAGGATTTGTACTTGCACTGCCAAGTCAATCAAAATCCATCATTATCTATACAATAAATACAAGTAATTGATGTAGTATTTTTTACTCTAAGATGCATTCTTATGATAATGTTAGAACATATGTTGAAAATGTCAAAACATACCTGAATAAGCTCCTATTCGTTTCAAGAACAATTTATTGGAGTCGCATGAACTTGGAACAAGCCTCCCACGATCTGAAAGAGTAGCAACTAAGTCAACAGTGACTTTTTTGTTGCTACGCTGGATCAAGGGAGGTTTGCTCCAAGATTAAATCGTTCCAATAAATTATTCTCTACTAAACAGGGCCAACCACGTGAAGGTGGAAGCTCTTATGGCCCCTTCCCCCCCCCCGCTCACATCACTCTCAATTCCCCAATAACCAATCTATATTTCATTTTTCACTTTCATGAGCATAAAAAAATATTCAATAACTATGTAGTCACGATGTCTGGTCTCATCCAGTGACGGGGCATCGCCTACAAAAACAGATAATATTAAATTTTAATTGTCAGTTTTTAAATATCATTGAACTAGTTCGGTAATATTAATAAAAAAAATTGCAATGATATTATTTACCTGGTGCACTAGTTGTCGCCGCTAACCTAGTTGTGTAGTCACGATTTCTGGTCTCATCCAGTGACGGGGCATCGCCTACAAAAACAGATAATATTAAATTTTAATTGTCAGTTTTTAAATATCATTGAACTAGTTCGGTAATATTAATAAAAAAAATTGCAATGAGATTATTTTCCTGGTGCACCAGTTGTCGCCGCTGACCTAGTTGCATTGTCACGATGTCTGGTCTCATCCAGTGACGGGGCATCGCCTCCAAAAACAGATAATAATTAAATTTTAATTATCAGTTTTTAAATATCATTGAACTAGTTCGGTAATATTAATAAAAAAAATTGCAATGAGATTATTTACATGGTGCACCAGTTGTCGCCGCTGACCTAGTTGCGTTGTCACGATGTCTGGTCTCATCCAGTGACGGGGCATCGCCTACAAAAACAGATAATATTAAATTTTAATTGTCAGTTTTTAAATATCATTGAACTAGTTCGGTAATATTAATAAAAATAATTGCAATGAGATTATTTACCTGGTGCACCAGTTGTCGCCGCTGACCTAGTTGCGTAGTCACGATGTCTGGTCTCATCCAGTGACGGGGCATCGCCTACAAAAACAGATAATATTAAATTTTAATTGTCAGTTTTTAAATATCATTGAACTAGTTCGGTAATATTAATAATAATAAAAATTGCAATGAGATTATTTACCTGGTGCACCAGTTGTCGGCGCTGACCTAGTTGCGTAGTCACGATGTCTGGTCTCATCCAGTGACGGGGCATCGCCTACAAAAACAGATAATATTAAATTTTAATTGTCGGTTTTTAAATATCATTGAACTAGTTCGGTAATATTAATAAAAAAAATTGCAATGAGATTATTTACCTGGTGCACCAGTTGTCGCCGTTGACCTAGTTGCGTAGTCACGATGTCTGGTCTCATCCAGTGACGGGGCATCGCCTACAAAAACAAATAATATTAAATTTTAATTGTCAGTTTTTAAATATCATTGAACTAGTTAGGTAATATTAATAAAAAAAATTGCAATGAGATTATTTACCTGGTGCACCAGTTGTCGCCGTTGGGACTGTTGCCCTGTCTTCCTCTCTGGTGGTAAGATCCTCAAGGGAAACATTCTCTGTCATTTAAACAAAAAAAGTTATAAGGACAACCATAAAGGTATAATTAGAAAAAATTATAAGTGGAAATTAATTACCGTCACGACCCTCACTGATAGTAGCATTGTCGGCCTGGTCCCTACTACAATGATCAGGTTGCACGTGAGGATCATCTACATTTGGCTCTAAAACTGGGTTATTTGCGATGTCAGTAGTGTTTCTCCCCTGATTTAAACAAAGTTGTTAGGCATTAGATTTATGGATGAAAACAAACATATTGAAAGGTTAATGTTTTACCTTATCAGGCATTCTGGATCTTGGGACTTGCCCCAAGCTTATGTGACGTTCAACTACGGCTTGATAGCCGAAATGGAAAGCGATATTTTTATCTTCCTCTGTAGTTTCTGTTTCGAAGTCATCACCCTACATTACATATGATTGTGTATTTTTAATCATATTTGATAGGATTAAAAAAACGTTGGAAGGCGATACAATTAATTATAAGATGTTTAGCTACTTAATTACAATTCTTGTGGCCAATTTCAAGTAGCCGCCCTGGCCTAGCTTGTGATGGCCCTTTTTTCAATCCTAGCTTTGGTTGCCTTTGAGGTGTCAGGCAACCTAGCATCAAAATATTGAAGTCAGATATGACGTAGCACACTTTTATTTTAGACATAGAGAAAATTAAAGCTATTGAATTAAAGTTGTAATTTACCTTGCGGGTCCAATTGGCATTTTTCCTTCTTTCTTTGCCCTTTTCTCTTTTCCGTCATGGATGAGTGCTCTCCACTCACTCTCTGAAACTGCGAGAGGACGCTCATATCTAGGGTTAAATTGTAATTGCGTCCTATAGGTGTCCCTGGTATATTTCAAATATTTGCCGGCTACCTGAGCCACCGCTGTTCTGTCAAATGTGCCGACCCCAAAAAGGGCTTCTAGATAATCTAGAAGTTCTTTTTTCAGGTTGGAATTCTGGGAATTCCACCCTGTGTGTATGGTTGGGCCAAAAATTACCAACGCATGGCTCTCCAGAAACCTGTAGAACTCATTGTTTCCTACACACACAAAAAAAAAGATATTATCATTAATTTAAAAATAAAAATCATGATAAATATGTTTTAGATAAAGTACATGAAATAGTTAAAATATTAAAATTTACCTGGGAGTTGTACATGCTTTATAGGGACACCTTCATCGCTCACCAACAACGTGCCATTAATGGTCCCTGTGGAGCTGACACGTGTAGCTCCAGGAAACGTAATAATGTAGTTGGCCATATCAGCCTCATCATTGCCAACACGTTCAACGGTTGGCTGGGTGTCTGCTTGGGCAGGGTGTGTTTCTTGGCTGGCACCTAAAGGAGTAGAAGGTGTACGAGAGGGTTGTTGGGAAATATCTTGCCCTTGTGTCCCACTACCACCAACACCGGGTTCAGCAAGTGCCAGAAAACGCTACATACAAAAGAAATTTTTGTTAGTTTAGTCAATGTAAAATTAAAAATCAAACTATCACAATTCATCTCATGCAGAACAAAAAAAATATCCTTTTGAATTTTTATTATTACCTGATATGTTTCTAGCTGGCTCATAAGTTGTTTTATCCTCTCTTCTGTTTCAGGTGTTTGAGGCGCATCTATAAAAGTATTAAATTCTGACCTTGCATCTCGTGCCTTTTTTCGCAACAAGAACACTGCAGATAGGGATGAAGAAAGCTCTTCCTCAAAGAGGGAATCAGCAGGCGTACCATGGCTAGGTGTCTACATATTTGAACAAAATTAATATTATTTCAATTATGTAAATAACTAAAATACTTGAAGATAGAGCAATGCTGGCACTTTACATGTTCTTCTACTGGCCTCTTTCCGCGATCATACTGTCTCGGGGTTGTTCCTGCACTGCTCTGATCAGTCTTCCACATTGCAATAAAATTATAAATGTAAAAAATTGAAAACAATATTTAACTTGAAAACAAAAAATGAAAACTGAAATAATTTCTAATAAGAGACCGAACGATAGAGTTAGAGTTTCAAATATGCCTTGCATTGAATTCAGTCCTGGAAACATGTTATTGCATATTAAGGCACCCAAACAAGAGACGAGTTGACAATGAAGACCTTATTGAATATATTGTTTGAGCAACTTCTAGTAAACTTGTTGTGAAGACCTTGAGGACATTTTTGGAGCAACATTGTTGAAGCTGATGGTATAGCATTGTTGGAGACGATCTTGAAGGGCCTTGAAGTGAAGCTTTTGGAGCAACTATTGAAAAATCCTTAGAGCATTTAAGTAAGGCACTTTCTATCTTCCATCAAATTTTTCCTTTCAATATCCTTTAAACGATTTTGTTGATATTTAATGTTTGAAATCATGTTATAATTCCTTGATTATATGTGTTTGGGGACTTTCCCTTTGAAATTACCCAAAAATACCCTGGAAATTTTATCTTCAGGATGCATGTCTGACCCTATTGTTCAATATTTTGATTGATAGTAGTAAACATAGAGAGTTAGGGGGATCTTGACTTGGTTTGGTTGGGCCATTAGAGCCCTAAAGTCTACTAGAGAGAACCCCCCTTGAGTTGGAGGAGAGCTAGCCCGAAGTGAAAAGAGGTTGGTGAGGTGACAATGGGGCTATTGAATTACACATGGTATCACACTTTAGCTTTAGGACTTTATCTTGAGAAGTGTGAAATTTTTCTATATCAATTCTCAAATTGTTTACAACACTATTGTTAAGAACTAATAAGAGGTGATGTTGAGGGGTTTTTGGGTATAAGAAACAATACCATTTAAAAACTAGGGTTCTCAGTCCTTGGCATTCCTTCACCTGGGCCTAGGGGCACACTAGAATAATTTCACACTAAACCATGCAAACTTAAAAGTAACTTAAAAAATCCATAAAGTAATAATAATCATAATTCCTAATTTCCTATTGTACGATATGATGCAAATTATTCAAACATGAAGCAATGAAGACATGCAATGTCTGAATTTCAAGATTGATGAACTAATACAAGAAGTTAGAAACTACAACTTTGATTCAATACTCTGTGTCCTAACTCCAAGAAGGAATCTAGTTTTTAGTACAGAACATGCATCGTGTATTATCAATTCTTAATTGACAACAACTAAAGGTCATCTACCTCATCAATTCCTTCCCATTTTGTGTTTTTATGTTATATTCCTTATAAGAGTGTCAAATTTCTCTCAAAGTAAGCAACCACTGAATAAAATAAAAAATAGTTGAGATATGATTGAGAAATGGTCATTTATTTCTTGAAAGGATATTCACAATTTCTTTGGTTGTTTTTCATCTCAAGAAACAAGAAATGACCTAAGAAACTATCGTGATGTAAATAAGAAACAACACGGTGCAATGGCCATTTTCAAAGCCAAATGATGTCCATTGAGGACATGGCCTTTATTTGGTTCCTGTTTCATAGGAGTTTCGGGTAGAAATGGAACTTTGTTGTACTATTTCCAGTAGTAAAAAGGGAAAACCTTCTTTTTCCATGGGAAATAATTTACCTTTCCTTTTTCAAGATAATCTAAATCACAAAAATATGAACTATACTGCACACATTCTTGGATAATGTGAAAGTGGAAAAGGAATACCCTACACAAGTGATGCACACATGTACATTTGAACACTCATAGATTTTTGTAGTTGAAATGCAATGCTTGTTTTCATTTAAATGTAGGGTTTTTAAAGCAGGGAGAAATAATGGCTGCCAAATTAATAAGCGTTTCTTTGGGAAAAATTTAAATCTTGTATTGGGTGATGAAGATAACAGAGGGTATTGAATCTTGATTCTTGACATCTAGAGAGAACCCTACAGCCTAACACAATCCAATGGAATTGACCAAAAAAACCCAAATAGAGTCAACCCTACTATAGAGGAAGGGCCTGCAGTAAGAACTTACCATTTTGCAAGAGCTGAGGCTAATGTTGTTCCTCAGAAGAGCCGAGGGTGAATGCCGAGGGCAAGAGTCATGCACGTCGTTTTCGTAAGAGATGAGGGCAAATGCGGTGGATCTAACGCTGCTTTGCAAGAGCTAGGTGAATGCCGAGGCGACGTCGTTCGCAAGAGCCAGGTGAATGCCGAGGGCGAATGTCGGTTTCTGTAAGAGCCGAGGGCGAAATGTCGTTCAAGGGAGGGCGAATGTGCGTGATATCAGACGCGTTAATGTAGCACATGTACATTTGAACACTAATAGATTTTTGTAGTTGAAATGCAATGCTTGTTTTCATTTAAATGTAGGGTTTTTAAAGCAGGGAGAAATAATGGCTGCCAAATTAAAAAGCATTTCTTTGGGAAAATTTAAATCTTTTATTGGGTGATGAAGATAATAGAGGGTATTGAATCTTGATTCTTGACATCTAGAGAGAACCCTACAGCCTAACACAATCCAATGGAATTGACCAAAAAAACCCAAATAGAGTCAACCCTACTATAGGAGGAAGGGCCTGTAGTAAGAACTTACCATTTTGCAAGAGCTGAGGGCGAATGCTGTTCTGCAAGAGCTGAGAGCGAACACTGAGGGTGAATGCTAAGGGTAAATGCTGTTCTGCAAGAGCTGAGGGCGAATGCTGTTCTGCAAGAGCTGAGGGCAAATGTGCGCGTGATATCAGACGTTAATGTAGCTATTGCGGCAGATACGAAACAATAAAATCATTTTTATGTAGCACGCATATAAGTTTCATATTTTTATTTAGCACGCATATAAGTGTCGTTATATCGATGGCAGAAAAGGCGTCGCTATTGCGACGAAGGCCTCCAAACATCGCAATCGCGACACTTAGACAGTGTGTCGCACTTGCGACGTTTGGAGGCAGTCGTCGCAATAGCGACGCTTTGGGCCATAGTGTCACAATTGCGATGTCTTCCTCCAAACGTCCCAATTGCGACACTTTTCTAAGTGTTGGTATTGCGACACTTTTCTATAAACGTCGGTATAGCGACGGTTTTGGGTGGGATGGAAAAAATTTGGGGAAATTTCCGACATTTGGTCAAAAGCGTCGGAACCAAGTGTCGGAATTTCCGCCAAATGTAGTAGTGACTATGAGGGTTGTGGATAATTTCTTCTCCTGGACTCTCAAATATGCGTGCCCCCTTACCAAAACATTGTGTGTCAATGTAATGACCATAAGGTGTATCTGTTTCAAATATATGGTTTCGATGTAAGGGGGGATAGATAAAGTCAGGGGTGGTGATTGATTCCATAATGTCGTCATCGTAATAGAACATGGGGTGACTGGTGGAAGAAAAACCATCTGATGCAGTTAAACTACTTGACTCATCATCATGAGAAGAGAGGTTCACATGTGCATCGTCACGGAGGGTGACCAAAAAAAAATTAGATGAAGGATCCACCAATGTTGAGCCCAGGGTGATCGCTGAAGGAAGGTCAGACAAAACAGAAGGGGAAGTCCTAGAGGGGTCTTCCACCGTGGGTCTCATAGATGATGATAGGTAGAAAATGGTTGCCGTAGGCTCTGTTATCTCGACATCGAGAGGAGGAATGTCAATGGGAGTGAGTAAATCCTTAGGTTGGACTAAATCATACTGTGCAAGGACAAGAGAGATGAACTGGTTCTATTCAATTTAGTACTCCCGAACTACCTCCAAAGAGGCATGGTAATGCGTAAGGCGAGGAAAATGGTGGGTGTAAGGGCCATGGAGATCACAAAAAGAACAAGGGTGGTTGGTGTGAATAGTCTTGGGGTTTTTGGCTATAGTCGAGGAAGGAACAGACGCTTCAGGGACCGTAGACTAAGGGAACACAACATTGACCATGGGCTTGATATGAGGCAATCAGGACAATGATGGGTGGCATGACCGACAACATCACACAAAGCACATGGGGGGGGGGTACACTTTGAAGGCTAAGGAGGAGCAGGGTTCGTCAGGGCGGCCTTGTCTTTATGTGCCTTCTTGTGAGCTTTTCCCCCCTCACCCGAAGATTTCACAACAAGAGTAGGTTCTCGTTGAGGTGGCTAAGGCACGAAAGCAAAGGGAGGGGTCATGGCGACCAATTGGACTGGGGTCAAAGAAATACAAGGTTTGGGTTGACTAGGTGAGATAGTGGATGGGGGATCAATGTACCAGACAGGGATCCCCAGGGTCATGTTAGGAAGAGATAAAGTAGCCATAATAGGTACCGAAAATACTCTAGGAGGGGGAGCTAGAAACGGTATCTGATCGGAGGGGTATTGGCCCGGCAGGACAAGTCCGAGATGGTTAAGGCCAAGAGGAACCATGCCAGGAGGGTAGATAGGCTCATGGATACCAGCTGCACATGAGGGGCCTTGAGGAGGGGGGTCCTAAAGGCCGAGTCGAGGTTCTAGGAGAAGGCTGCGGAGGGCGAGGCTGCTGACTAGTCGAACTAGTCTGTTTGAGGTCAGACGAAGATGATTGCATCATGCAAATGTTCGACGAGCTGGGATCAGAGATAGGAGGAGAAATACCAGGGAATGAACCAAGAAAATAGGAGTCTTTGTAGGCTCTGGGTGAAACACTATTCAAAGGTTTGACTATTTGTTTATTGGACACCGAAGAGATGATGGACTCATGGGAGGTCTAAGACTTCGGTTCGTAATATGTCAACTGGTCGATGGTTACAAAATTTCAGTTGTGAGGAAATCACATCTTACAGTGAACTGTAGATGGGGAAAAATGCATCGCATAAGTGTAGCTACGACCCAATAGAATGTTGTAGTATAAGGGGGCATCTATGAATTCTATGTCAACACAAACAATCTTTCCCGCAAAGAGTAATAGGACAATTGCGGAATAGGCCTATGGGTTGGGAAGAGTGGGCATCCCACGCTCAGAGGGTGATAGTGGATGGGGCCAAATATGGAGATCTGAGCTGCTTCCAAACTGAAGCAAACATCACAAAAGTGGATGCCCCCTCGTCAATGATAAAACGGGAGATGTTGGCATTCTGGATCTTGACAGGGATTTGGAAGGCGACGAAAGTAGGAAGGGGGGATGTTTTGACCGATCAACATCAAAGATGATCAAATTATCATTTGAAGGTTCGACAATGCCCATGGAATTTAGTATATATTTTCGTTTTGAAGCGCACGAATGGAGGGGTTCCAACGTTGAGATGGAAGTAGGGGATTATGCCAAATCATCTACTATACTATATGAATGGGAAACTTTACTAGAAGCAGCGTTTCGGTGTAATGGTCCTTTGGGGATATTGTATGAGCCTATACCTTAGGCTGAGGGATTATTAAAGGACCATTGGTTGTTGAATGAGGCTCTGTAGAACCTGAAGAAGGGGGCTCGGGGGCAGACGTAGCTGGAGGCTTGTTGTACTGACGGGACCGAGTCTGAAGATTGAGGTCAACGATAATGGGTTGGTCAGAGTTCATCATGAGAATCTGGTAATCAGAGGTACCAGATGGAGGAGGTTGAGTGGCCACCTAACCTTCAGGGGGTTGGGTAGCTACGAATCCTTGGTGGGGGATTAGATTGGTAAACAGAGCTGGTTGGATAGGTGCAACGTTAGGAGGAACCGAAGGGGAGGCTTGTTATCCTCGGGACACTGCTTGAGCTTCCCACATCTGCCGTATCTGAGGTAAAAGAGGACAATCATGGGTGTAGTGACCATAGACACCACAACAAGAACAAGGTTTGTTTGTGAGAACAATCCTGTCCTGCTTGGGCTGAGTGCCCTGTTGCTTGTTAGCAGTGTTAGGTGTATTCCCTTGGGGATTGGGTCCTGGATTACCTGGGGCAGATTATTTTTGGTTTCCTTTCCTATTTTTTTTGGAAGTAGGAGGATTAGTCGCGCCCTGCTGTGCATATACCTGACCGTAGGGGGGTGGTGGGTGCTATTGTGGGGGTTGAGAAGGCAAGGGAGGCTAAGGTGCTAATGCTAGAGGAGCTAGAGCACTAGGTTGTGAATACAGATAATAAGGGGGTTGGGAAACATTTTGTTAAACAAGTTGGGGAAAAGGAGGCATGTCATATCTTGGATACATGCTACTGGGAGGGGGAAAAGTGTTGGAGGAGCTGACCCCTCCCCGAGGAAATCCATAACCATTGGAAGGATGAGTTTATGAATGAGAAAGGGCTCCAACGATACCGTCGACGGCATGGGATTCCCCTGGTGAGTTCGCATCACCGGGTCTAGGGATACCAGGTAATATGGTATAAACATAACCAGACTATGTGTAGATTAGGTCATATTTCAATGCAATCTGGAGGGCATCTTCTTCGGTCCGAGGGAAATGAGATGCAAAATCTTTTCTAATAGCAGGCAAAAGGGATTTGAGAAACCAGTCCATGTAGACATGGTATTCGAAGGTAGGGGCTTGAAATAGGCTCTTTCTTCTCTTCCATTCCTGGACATGATTGGATAGGTGGGTCGCAGACGATTGACAGAAAGAGGTAAAAAGTTCGGAACCATGTCATAACGAAGGGGAAGCCGGAAGGAATATAGAAAAATTGTGGAAAGAGTCACAAAAGTAGTATGAGAGGAGGAGGCCTAGTCAACATACCACTTCAAAGATTCTCCATTAAGCTTACACTGGAACAACTGAAGATAGACAAAGTAATTGGTGATGGAGTTACATGAACACCACATGTGGAAAGATCAAATATGGTTTGTAGGATCTTCTCCAACAAGACCTTCAAACTTGGGGATATCAGAAGGAAGCATGGTTGGCATAATAGGCCAACCAAGATCATGGTGTATGGGGTCATTGATCAACTAGTTAAAATTGGGAAGACTAAGACCTGCCATATAAAGGTGCAAGCGATCAGCCAGGATATTTCCTGTTGTGGTCCCATTAGTAGTATTCCCAGCATTAGGGCTAGGACTACCACCAGCGTTAGGTCCATAACTAGACATCGTGAAGGTGACAAGAGGAGAACCGGGGATAGAACTAGAAGGGGAACCCGATGAGCTAGAAGCAGAGTTAGAATGAGGACTTGGTGGAGGAAGAAATCGAACACTATGCAAAGGAGTAAGTCTTCCTACCAAGAACTGAGGATGAAGGCTAATAAGTCTCTGGGATAAATGCCTTGGGGGTGAAATGACGGAAAAACAGACATGGATCGCAGAAGGGAGAGAGACCAACAAGGGCAAGGAGGTGGAGGATCAAATGATTACAATGTCGAAACAAGGGTAGAGAGGCGTGGGATCAATTGATTTCAATGTTATAGTTTTGGCCTAGTGATGTAAACCAGGCGCTCTTCACTTAGGGTGTGTGTGTATGTGATAAGTGTGTTAATTTTAATTAAACCCAGACGTGTGTAGAGAAAAAATAAATAATAGTGAAGTAAACTGAAATATGATAGAAAATAAATAGCTAATGATGCATCAATTTAAACCCAAGGAGGTGGGTTTCCCAACAAATAGTCTATGGGTGGGCAAAGTCTATTCAAAACACACAAAAAATGGCTAATGGATCTAAATTCAGGAGGGACAGGGATCTAAAGGTCAAATCTGTTGGAAACAGGTGCAGAAAAACTATAAAAAACCATAGGGAAAAGTGCTGCAAATGAGGTGGCGAAAGGCTACAGCCTGAAGGGAAACAGAGGGAGCCCTAGAGGAGGAACAAAAAAAACTGAAAATAGGTGTTTTGGATGGATGAATAACCAATCTGAAATGGATCTGAAGGTATAGGATCAAATCTAAAAAATGGATGAACACACTAAAATCTTAGATGACCTGCTTCAGCTAAACTCATCCTAAAAAGGTGGAAGCGTACTGAAGCCCTAGGGGGCTTGGTTCCTACTTCGACGAATAAAACAGAGAAATTATAGGTCCAAGACAAGTAGAGACGGAGGTCATACAACCCTAAATGGTAGCCTAGACAAACCCAGAAAAATTACATAAAAATTCCCTCAAAAAGTACAGGTCATAGTTTCTGACCTTTTTTTAGCAGACATTGCAGGTTTAAGGTTGTTTTCTGCGTCCAGAAGGTTTAGGTCATAGGTATTGGCCCAAAATGTGTGATCTGCACTTCTGGCACCCTCAGGAGCAGGTTTCAGAAAAAAGTGTTGTCTCAGCTGCGGTTGATACATGTCACCTACGCAATAGGCCTAGAAACACACAAAATTTAGAATTTTTATTGTTTTAGGGTTTTAAAGGTTAAAAACAACATCAAGAAAATCAAAACAAGAAGCTGAAGAAAAATGCTAGGGGTTGAAGTAGCTGTTCATGCAGGGATCTGAAAAATGACAGCAGTTGTAATTATAAACCCTTGTGGAGTCGCTAGTTGTTAGTGTGAATTCTAATCATAAGCGTACAAAAAAAGCCCACTTTAGATGTGCATAAAAAACAACCCTAAGATCAAATATGGCTGTCAATTTCCTTAGATCTACAAGTATTTGACCAAGATAAATGCTACAAAATCTAGATCTATGCATTTAAAGAGTTGCTCCATGCATCCAATAAACAAGACAATAATATTTTTTAAATACTTTTGTATTTATGACACCTGTGAAGGGAACATAGAAATATGTTACCAGTTCCCCTCAATGGGATGGGTTCTTGTATGTCCTTAGCGCTTTAGATCTAAGATCTCTCTCTCTTGATGGTGTAGAAAACCTAGAAAAAAATGGAACTCAAAGGGAGCTCACAAGAAAAAAGGTAGAAAAATATGACAATGATGGAGGATCAAAGTCAGACCAAAAGTATAGATCTAGGGCTATCTTTAGGCAACAAAAGGTAGTGAATGAATGGAAAAACCCTTCTATTTATAACATAATACTGAGTTAGTCTAGATATTGGTGCATAATTAAAATAGTATTAACCAAATCTAGATCCAAATTTTATAAAATATTTCATTAATTTTTTTGGAGGGTAAAAGAATTTGAATTTGGTCAAATCCCTTTATTTGTAAATAATAAATAAATAAATGATTTATTTATTATTTTAAGAATATGGTTGAATAATAATTAAATTAATAGTAATTTATTCAATTATTTATAATGATTTATTCAAATTTAACAAGGAATATTATTTAAATAATTATTCCTAGAAATAATAAGATAAATAGTGATTTATATAATTAATTTTCTTGTTTTGGGTTAAATATGATCAAGAATATTAATCAAACTATTTTTTAATTAATTATCCCTTGAGGAAAATCAAACAAATAGGGATTTATTCAATATTTTCTCATGGGGTTTCATGTTTAGACAATAAAAAACCTAATAAGTTATGGATTACTAAGTTATTTTTCATAGTGAAAGCAATTTTACTACGGTAAAATTGGTCTTACATGATGTACTTTGGTCCATCTAATAGTAATAGGTTAGATGACCAAAAATTGGTGTAACATCTACAACAAAAGAAGAATATGTGGTTGTCGCATCATCTTGCACACAAATTCTTTCAATGCTGCTGACACTACAAGATATTCAAATTAAATTCTCTCCTCTCGTCTCCATCTTATGTGATAATACAAGTGCCATCAGTATCTCAAAAAATCCTGTTATGCATTCCAAGACCAAGCACATTCCTATTAAGTATCACTTCTTATGTGAATAAGTGCTTGAGCAAAAGGTTAAACTGGAGTATGTTCCCTCCAAAGAACAAGTCGCTGATATATTTACTAAACCTCTTCCTAGGGAAGCATTTGAATATCTCAGACAGAAGCTGGGAGTTGTCTCTGTCTCACTTATAAAATCTACTTAATTTCAGAAGATTAATATCGATATGTTGGTTGCATAATATCGGTACATGTGTATCTCTGTATAAAGCCGCGTATGGTTTTTGCTGAAAAAAATTCTATGGGGAAACCTTCAGAACAGTCTGTGGTGTTGTTGGGTAAACTCTATTGTTCTGGTATTCATCTTACAGTACCTTTATTTGATATTTATCTCCTTGATGAAGATGCTTTGATGAATTGGTTATTAAAGGTGTTCAGGATGTACAAGTTAGGGGGAGAATTTTCCTTGCTGAAGAGGATGCATTGTTGGAATTATGATTGGTTGTTGTATCACACTCTCCTATTTGAGATTCTCTGGTTAAATAGAGTTATATCTCTTATTTGATGAAAAATTCATGTTGAGACCTATGATGTAAATTTTTCATATTCAATCATGTAAGGACTTATTCAAATTTGTAAACCCACTTGGTTGGGTAATTGAGTCAATATGTAAATCCTATTGGTTTGATCCTAGATGAATTTTTGATGTCCTTGGTGATAGGAAACGTCATACTCAGTTGAGATAGAGAGTCATGTATTTCATCAAAGTTATTTCTGCATGTGCTCAGGGGGAGAAAATATTCACCCTTCGCTCTTGATGTCAAAGGGTGAGAACGTTTGGTGTTTGAATAATGTTTATGTATCTATAGGATGTGGTGATAAATCTCCATCATGGTTGCCATCATGTCCAAAGGGGGAGATTGTTGGAAATATGATTCTTATGGTTGCATTTGTTATCCTTGATGGAAACTCTACTGAATATAATAAATTTTGGAGAAGCACAATAGTTTGCAAAAGTTCTAATAGAAGAAATGTGTCAAGTCCAGCAGAAGATGGTTCATATTCATAATTGAGAGTTCTATACGCGGGTTAGTACAGGCCAAGTCACGTATGCCTTTTGTGCTGTAAAATTATAATACTAGGGGGCATTACCATGGTTTTAGCCCACAATATTAAGAGAGGTGTCATCCATTTGATTCCATTCAAGAATACCATCGGCACTTGTGTGGTTTTGGCTCATGGTATTGATAAAAAATTAAACCTATATAAAGGGAAGAAGATGACAGTGAAATGGGTGTGCATGAGTAAGGATTTAAAATGAATACTTCTCTCTGAAGTATATATGCATGAAATGGGTTCTATTTATTTATAGATCTGAAATTATGGTGCACTCATGGACACAATAATGGATCAAAATCTCTAGACCTGAAATGACCATGTACTTATTTGATCTATTGGTGAGATGGTTTGATCTGTGATCTGATGCATGGTTACTGAAGTAAAGTGAAGACATCTGGGTAAGCCTATAGCTCTGAACCTTTCTATAGAATCTATATTTCTATATCTATATCTTGGTTCGTCACGGTGAAATCACGTATACACACAGGTTTGGTTCAGAGAAAGCGCGTATGGAAGTCAGTGTTTTCTGAAGCTTGATGGAGAGGTTATTTTTTTACTGTTGTTATATTTCTATTGTCTGTCAATGAAGTCTTCATATAGATCTGGGTTGTTTGAATACTCTATATACTGCTAAGTTGAATATGTACAAATCTTATCAATGAGTGATTAAGTATGATTAATGATAATGACTGAATAAGGGTTCTGCAAATATGAAAAGATACATCAATTTCTGAAAATTAGTATTCACAGATATATACACAAGTTGGTGTGGAGGAAAGTGCTTATATACATAGGTTTATTAAAAGGAAGCAATGTATGCATTTAAGATAATGAATGATCAGGGTTGAGATTGATTCTGCATGCTTCTGAAATCTGATTTTATTTCTATGTTCTGGTTAAAGTGATCTCACTATTCTGTTTGAAGCTTGCGTTAAGTATATTGGTGTTGATCTTTATGTTGATTTGTGTTGAAGTTGTTGGATCTAGTGTGAAAATTGATGAAATGTGGTCTGCAATAGGTCTGAGGGTTGAAGCCTTCAGAATGGAAGTAGAAGCTTCCTGCCTGTAGAAGCTGGTGTTCTGATCAGGGGGTTGTAGCTCCTTTCTAGTAGAGGCTGGTAAACGATATCAGGGGTTTGGAGCTCCCTTCCAGTAGTAGCTGGAGAACGAGAGAAGGTTACAAACTTTTGTAGGTAGATGCCTGCATACTGATATGAGTCTGCATAAGTACAATATTGTAAGAAATTTTTTCTATATAATAAATATTGAAGATAGAGATGACAACAAGGGTGGTTTTCTCCCAAATTGGGTTTTCACCTTAAAACTTGGTGTTCATGTGTGATGCTCTTGTGTGATGATTTATTCTATTATTACTGCACTTATTTACTACTTAACTATCTGATGCATAACTGATGGTCTCGGTTAGGTATTGCTTTTGAATGTTTACCTAAATAGTAAATATATCTGTGTATATCCTAGTTTCTATTTACAAAGTTGCATGCATGTGCTGGTTGTGCTAATGAAATTCGCATATAGAAATCAGTAAAGAGAAAAGAAAAAGATTGTGATTATTGCAAATACTGATTCACGCCCCCCCTCCCTCTCAGTATTTTTCCCAACAATTGGTATCAGAGTAGGTACTTATGTAGAAGCTTGATCACTAGAAGGAAGATCATCTAAAATGAGCAATCAAGATGGGAAAACATCTATCAGACCTCCACTCGTCAATGGAAACAATTTAATATTTTGGAAGACGAGGACAAGATCCTATCTTCAGTATCTTGGAGCAGATGTATGGGCTATAGTTGAAAGCGATTATCGATATCCATCCTCCATTCCAGCAAATCCAGCAGCAAGGAAAAACTATGAAACCAATGCAAAAGTTGTCAATGCTTTATTGGGGAGTCTGACTAAATCAAAATTTGTCAAAGTTATGTAGTTAAATACTGCCGAGGAGATATGGGACAAAATCATTCTGAGCTATGAAGGTGATGCCAAGGTAAAAAGAGCTAAACTCCAAACTCTCAGAATTCAATATGAAAAACTCAAAATGCATAATGATGAAAGCATTGCTAGTTTCTTTTTATGTCTAGATGAGATTGTAAATCGTATGAGAAATCTTGGTGAAACCATAATTAACACCACTCTTGTAGAAAATGTTTTAAGATCTCTAACTCCTAAATCTGAGTCAAAAGTATCTGCTATTGGAGAGAAGCAGGATTTACAAACTCTTACTGCTGTTCAACTTCATGGGATCCTAACTGTGTACGGAATGATAAAAGGAGGCCCATATGAAGTCAAATAAGTCTTCTTTAGAGCTGCTACAAAAGGCAAGGAAATGGAAGAACAAGAAGGATCAGGGTATGTTTCAGAAGAAGATGAGATAAATTTTGTAAAGAAACTGCAACTTGGCACTCAAAGGTTCAGAGGTCAGCTTCCTTTCAAATGTTTTTCTTGTGGAAGAGTTAGTCATTATGCTGCTAAATGTCCTCATAAAGATAATGATGAAAAGGGAAAGGAATTGAAAAATGGAAATAAGAAACTTTTCATCAATAGAAAAAATTATTGTACTCATGAATATAGTGATGGTCTATCAAATAGTGAAGAAGGAGAATCTGATCAAGATATTAGACTACTCATGGAATTTGAAAAGAACAATAGTGAGACTAAAGATACATTTATGGATGCTTTAGGATAAAATGATTTTCTTGAAGAAATCAATCAACTCAAAGTATGTTTGGAAGAAAATAAAATATCCATAGATACTCTAAAGAATCAGCATATAGAAAAGGAGAAGCACAATGAGAAATTAGAATGTGAAATAGTAAGTATAATAAAGGAAATTGAGAAGGTGAAAACCTTAAATATTATATTTGCAAAAGGATCTGAAACCTTAGATGAAATTATCAAGGTTCAATGCTCTCCTCTTGTAAATACAGGTCTTGGATATATCAAAGAATCTTCTCAATCTTCAACACAAAGCTATCTAAATGCAGAGAAATCCAACCAACAAAATTTCATCACTCAACAAAAGAACAAAGAGAATACCCGTGTGAAGCATGAACAATTCAATTCAAGATGAACAATAACAGAAGTATCAATCAATAGGTAAAAATCAATATAAGGTTCCATGATCGCAGAAATTTCTTCTTTAATGGACAATGTTTCTCATGTCATAAATTTGGTCATAAAGCTACTCAATGTGTTGCATGCAAAACCATAATGACCAGAGAAGCAAGAAAGCAAAGAAATGAGACTGGAATAAATAAGAATACTCATAATAAATTTTCTCCTCTTCAAAACGAAATTGAATGTTCTTATTGCAATAATTTTGGTCATGATGAATCTGAATGCAGGAGCAAACTTCAGCCAAAAGAGCATATACCTAAAAAATCAAAGGTATTAAAAAATAAGGACTTACAGGTCGAAAGATGTGGCATAGATTTATTTGTAGAAGGGGAAGAAAATCAATGGTACATTGATAGTGGATGCTCAAAACACATGATAGGTGATAAAAATAAACTCCTTTCATACAATTCTTTAGAGAAAGAAAAGAATTTTACTTTTGTAAATGACTCTCCTGTTGTCATTAAGGGTAAAGGTTATGTTTTTCTAAAAGGTGAATGCTAACAATGTTATGTATGTGGATGGATTAAAGCATAACTTTTTGAGTGTGAGTCAAATGTGTGATCAAGGAAATGAAGTTGTATTTAGTTCAAAAGAATGTGTAGTACGTGAACTTCACACAGGAAAAATGGTAATAGAAGGAACTAGAATACGAAGCAATCTGTATATATTGAAAGGTGGCCAAGAGAAATGCTACTTAGGTAAACCTACACAAAATTGGTTATGGCACAAAATATTGGGACATTTTATCTTCTCTCAAATAATCAAATCTAGCAGACTCAAATTTTTTCGTGATCTACCCAACATCACTCTGCCCTAAAGTACCATATGAAAATCATGCCAATTTGGTAAGAAAACCAGGGTGAAATTCAATGTAGAAGAATGATCAACAAGTAAGCCTCTTTAACTTATACATACTTATCTATGTGGTATTGTAAGGAAAAAGTCACCTCGTGGAGAACAATACTATATTCTATTTATTGATGAATTCTCTAGAATGTGGTGGATTGGTTTACTGAAACATAAAGATGAAGCATTTAAAATTTTTAAGATATTCAAAGCTTTGGTTGAAAATTAATTAGATCTAAAAATAAAATGTCTTAGATTTGACCGAGGAGGAGAATATATATCAGATGAATTATTTTATTTTTGTTAACATTATGGCATAAAAATATAGTTTTTTGTGGCTGGAATTCCAAAACAAAATGGTGTGGTAGAAAGAATTAATAGAATAGTTCAACAGATGGCTCGTTCTATTCTTGATGAATCTCGAACTCTCGATACCTTTTAGGGAGAAGTAA
Organism: Pinus albicaulis; assembly: GCA_034641835.2. Classification (NCBI taxonomy): domain Eukaryota; kingdom Viridiplantae; phylum Streptophyta; class Pinopsida; order Pinales; family Pinaceae; genus Pinus; species Pinus albicaulis. The sequence continues at coordinate 519,119,193 of CM076575.1, read as the reverse complement.
CACATACTGCAGTAAATATTCTCAACAACGCTCATGTTCGTGTGAACAGTGATAAAAATCCTCATGAGCTCTGGTATGGTAATCTTCCCACTATGAAGCACTTTAGAGTTTTTGGAAGCAAATGTTTTATCAAGAAAAATGATGAAAAAATTGGTAAGTTTGAGCTTAGAGCAGATGAAGGAATATTTCTTGGTTACTCTTCTAGAAGTAAAGCATATAAATGTCACAATAAAAGACTTCGGAAGATTGTTGAATGTATTGATGTTGTAATTGATGAGTCTCTCACAACTCCTAAAATGGAAATAATAACAAGAAATGAAGATGATCATGATGTATTTTTTCTCTCATAAAATAAAAACAGTATAGAAGGAGAACCCAATGAAGTAGTAGAAGAAGATATATCAAACAAGGCTCCATCCAGGTATGTTCGAAAGAATAATCTAAAATCTCAAATTGTGGGAGAAAAGGGATCGAGTGTCCAAACAAGAAGAAATCTTGTAGGATCCCTCAGCTATCTGGCATTCTTATCCACTATTGAACCAAAAATGTAAATCAAGATAGAAAATATGAATATTGGATTCGAGCCATGAATGAAGAACTTGATATGATTGAAAAGAATCATACTTGGCAATTGGTTCGAAGACCTCATGATAAAATGTTATTGGAACAAAATGGATATTAAAAAACAAGTTAAATAAAAATGGAGATGTTATTAGGAACAAAGCTAGACATGTTTGTAAAGGGTATGCTCAACAAGAAGGTATCGAATTTGAAGAAACATTTTCACCTGTAGCTAGACTTGAAGCCATGAGAATGTTTCTTGATTTTTCAAGTTTTTGACAATTCAAATCTTATCAAATGGATGTAAAATATGCTTTCCTCAATGGTGATCTAAAAGAAGAAGTTTATATAGAACAATCAGACAGATTCATTCTAGGAAATGATGAAAAATTTGTTTTTAGATTTAAAAGGTCTCTATATAGTCTAAAATATGCTCCTTGGGCATGGTAGTATCATCTTGAAAAATATATTCAACAACAAGGTTTCACAAAAGGATCTGCTAACAGTAACTTATACACAAAAATTGAGAATGATAAACTGTTAATTATTGTTGTGTATGTTGAAGACATCATTATTGGGAGTAATGAAGAATAAATAAGTCAGAAATTTGCTTCTGTTATGCAACAAGAATTTGAAATTTCATTTCTTGGGGAACTAACATACTTTCTTGGATTACAAGTGAAACAAGAAATAGATGGCATATTTCTCTCACAAGAAAATTCTAAAGAATTATGGGATGGAAGACTGCAAACCTCTAATAAATCCAATGGTAACTGGATGTAATCTCAGTTCTCATAATGATTCTCTCATGGTAAATCAACCATAGTATAGATATATGATTGGAAGTCTGCTTTATCTGACCAGGACAAGACCATAAATTATGCATGCAGTTGGGATTGTTGGATGATTCCAAGCTAATCCAGAAGACTCACACCTTTAAGATATAAAAAGAATATTCAAATATCTACAAGGGACTCAAGACTTTGGTCTATGTTATCCAAAGAATGATGTTCTCACTCTTCATGCTTACATAGATGTGGACAGATCTGGAAATGTTGATGATCGAAAAAGAACTAGTGGTGGTGCATTCTATATGGGGCCCCGATTAGTATCTTGGTTCAAAAAAAATCAAATTTCTATTGCCTTATCTACAGTAGAAGCAGAATATGTGGCTGTTGCATCATGTTGCACACAACTTCTTTGGATGATGCAAACACTACAAGATATTCAAATTAAACGTTCTCCTCCCATCTCCATATTTTGTGAGAATACAAGTGCCATCAGTATAAAAAAAAATCATGTTATGCATTCCAAGACCAATCACATTCCTATCAAGTATCACTTCTTACGCGAACAAGTGCTTGAGAAAAAGGTTAAACTAGAGTATTTTCCCTCCAAAGAACACGTCACTGATATATTTACTAAACCTCTTCCCATGGAAGCATTTGAATATCTCAGACAGAAGCTGGGATTTGTCTCTACCTCACTTATCAAATATACTTAATTTCAGAAGACTAATATTGGTACACTAGTTGCATGATGGCGAATCACGTATATATGCACGTATCTTTGTATAAAGCCACTTATGGTTTTTGCTGACAGAAATTCTATGGGGCAGCCTTCAGAATAGTTTTTGGTGTTGTTGGGTAAACTTTGTTGTTCTGGTATTCATCTTACATTACCTTTCTTTGATATTTATCTCCTTGATGAATATGCTTTGATGAATTGGTTCATATGTGCTGATTTTATTTGGGGCACCACTTTGCCTTCATACTTGTCAATGCGTGTGTCCATTTTCATCATGAGCAACCATCTTTTGCTCATATTTTTATGGTCCCCATTGGGCTATTTTGTGTGGCAACGTCATCAAGTCACCCTTGGTCACAGTATCTGAGTTAAGTCATCATCACGTTCATGGAGTTTTTCCCGAGTCCCTTTTCATTCTTTACAGTATTCCATCCATTTTTTCCTCCTCTCTCTCTCTCTTTTGTGTCGCCCATTTTGGCCTCCAGTCATACTGTCCCATCCCCTCCGGAGTCGAGTCAGTCGCTGCCAGGTCATCCATTCTTTTTATGCTCTGAAAGAGGAATACGTCTGTCCTCTACTTAGTATCCCTATTCCATAATCATTCTTGGTGTCAGTCCATTAGTCACTTTACTATGATCCCTCGTGCCTTAGTTGAGGATTCATCATTGCCTCACCTATGGCATACCCCCTTATGTCGACATCAAGACATTTATTGTAGAAGAGAGGTTTAGAGGGCATTGTATCTTGTTTCCAACTTCCATTCTTGTTTGGTGCCTCAGATCAGGTAAAGGGAATCATCATTTCCCTTTGACTTAGTTATTTCTCATCCAGTCAGCCTCATCTAATTATCAAATTATTAAGATTCGTATACTTGATGGTACGGTGATCCAGTAGATTTTACAAGTGATTCTTGGGTGCGTGTGAGATGTTTCAGACCTCATGAGGGGGTGGCCCTTCAGGTAGCCCCACATATGCCTCGATGACCTCAAATTATGAGCCTCATATGCAGCTCCAGAGATTTGATGGGTTTGGTTTTAGCTGCTTCTAGGGCACATAGCATTCATGTATAATTCATAAGATCCATTCATATTTTTAGATCCCGTTCCTATTTAACATGGCTTCTTTCGTTGTTATTATGTCTCATGTACTCAAATATTATTGTACTTAGTCCTGACTCATGTTTTTCTAGGTGCAGTATGTATGTGAGATTTATTATATTTTCGTCTGGCCCATTTTATGTGAGCATGTCATGTACCATTTATCATGTGATATTTCTCAGTTTCATTTTGTTGGGCACACCATTATTATTTTAATTTTTCATCTCAAGAGGCATAGGTATGCCTCCCCCGCCCCATTGAGAAAAGGTACCACAACATTAAATGCGAATTATATCATTTGTAGGTTTCTCCCCCTTAGTCATTGTCCTCTCTTGCTTCACTCCGTCTATTTATTTATCTCTCTCTCTCTTTGAATCTCCTTAGGTGTCTAGTGATTGTGTTCTTACAACGTACTTCAGTGATACGATTAGATCCTAACACTCACACGTTCGGGGGGATTTGTTATCACAAAAATTTCATCATCTAACCATTTACAATTAGATGGATCGAAGTACACCATGTAAGACCAATTTCAGCATAGTAAAATTGCTTTCACTATAAGAAATAATTTAATAAACCACATTTTATTAAGTTATTTCTAGTTAAAACAAGAAACCCCATGAGGAATAATTAAATAAATCCTTATTTATTTGATTTTCTTCTAGGAATAATTAATTAACCCATTGATTAGATAATATTCCTGGTCATATTTAACCCAATTATGAGAAATAATTACGTAAATATGTATTTATCGTATTTTTCTCTAGTAATAATTAATTAAATCATTATTTAGTTATTATTCCTTATTAAATTTGACTAAATCACCTAGAAATAATTACAAAAAATATTGTTTGTTAATTATTCCTTAACCACATTCTTGAAATGATAAATAAATCATTTATTTGTTTCGTGTTTCTAAATAAAGGTATTTAACCAATTTAAATACCTTTTCCCTCCAAAATATAATAAAATATCTGAATAGGTTAGATCTAGATCTTGTTGAATAACATTTTACTATTCGCCATTATCAAGGATAACTCAATATTTTGTTATAAATAGGACGATTTTAACAATGTTACCGATGAAATAGGTAACCTCATTGTTACCTACTTTTTGAAGTATCAAGAAAAACACCTGATTTTGAAAAAGTGGCGATGCAGAATCAAGAAAAAAAAATTTGAGCATGTTTATGGCACCTTAAGTTTTTTTCATTTTGTTTTCTTTTTAATTAATTTTTTTTTTAAGTGATGTTTTTTATGTCGATTTTGAATAGTGGTGGTGTATCATCACCAACGTTTTTTTATAGGATTGATTTTGACACTATAGATTTTCTAATGTCTTCTTCTTCTGTGAGATGTTTATTTTTAAGTGCATTTATGTACCTGTGTTTTAAAAATAAAAAAATATTTTTAAAAAAAAAATAAAAACTTGTAATGATATCTTCACTTTTTCACATACATAAAAGATGGAAAAAGGGTCAATATTCTAAATTTTATATTTTCTACATGTTTATGTATTGTTAAATAATTTTTCAATGCACATCAAAAAATTGTCGCTAAAAAACCAATATTTTGAACCATATGACAAAAAAATAAAATTTTTCAATATAAAATACAATGCAAAAAATACACTTTTACAGAGTTTTTGTTGGAAAAAACATGTTAAATAAACTAATTTTTTGGGAGAATCTTAACAAAAAAAAACTTAAGAAAACAACATTTTTATTGAATTTTATGTCAAAAAATAATAGCAATCACATTTTTTTTGCAAAAAAAAAGGGTTGTTCTCATAAAATATCAAAGTCTAAACATGACAAGTAAAATTGATTAATAGTTCTAAAAAATAAGCTTTGTTTGCAAGCATAACTTAAACATCATCAACAATATCAACTAATACATCTTCAAAATCATCTAGAATAACATTGATGGCTTCTTCCGTAGCATTCTCTTCTTCATTTTGATCATTGTCGTCTTTTAATGGATCTTTCATGTCAGCAAATCTTCCAAAGTGTCCCTTTCCAATCATTCCATATAATGGTGGTTGAGGTTCCTTTGCTTTTTTTGCCACACGTGATTCATTAAAATCTCCCTTCCTCAAACCAACTTCTTGCTTCGCATCTGGAAGGAATTTAAGAGCGTTAATTCTTTGTTGAATAAATTTGCATTGAACTGGGTCTTTCTCAATGGCAATGCAATTTCTTCCTTTTAGTAGGCAACATGCTAGTGTTGTACCTAAATCATCAAGCACAAAAAAATAAGTAAGAAAATTAGTATGGAGACATAAAAAGTAAAAAAGACAATATTTAAATTTAAATTTGTATAATAAAACTTACCTAAACCTGAGAATAAATCCAAAACCCATTCTCCTTCATTTGAACATAGATCTATAAGATAGTTAATCAATGCTTGTGGTTTTTGATAAATGTTAACTATATCTCCTTTTGCATCTTTATCCTCATATATTAGTTTTCTTACAACTGCATCATAAACCAATACTTGACTATCACTCTTCCCATCTACTCGATTCATAATAATATGCTTATAGCTATCGTCTTTTGTCCAACATTCAACATGGATGAACTCACAATCATTTATAATAGGCTGATCTTCGGAAGAAACAATATTTGACTTTTGCTTGTAACATAACATAGTAAAAGTTCAATTAAATGTTACATGAATAAAATTTTTTAGGAGGAATCAAACATACAATTTCAAAGTCTTACCATGTAAGTTGCATCCTTGAGTTTGCTTTACCCTTGAAGCTTGTTAATAACATTGGAAACTGTGTGTCTGAATGAAATGTCACAAATCACCAAAGTGGTGATGTTGTCACTTCTTGAAAACTCGTAACCAATTTACTAAAAGCTTGATAAGTATATGGTTCTCTATCATATTCAATGTTTGGGAAATTGAAACCATGAGGAATATCTGCAATAACTAGGCCATATTCCCTTTTAGGTATTAGTGATGCAATGTCTTCACAGTCACCTTGTATTATTTGATATTGGACACTGTCGAGCCCATTCCAAATGTAATGATTAAGAGTAGGATCAAGTTCAACATTCATAAGACGCTTCCTTCTGATCATGTTCTCCATCTTAATTTTTTCAATAAAGCTTTTGAAAGTATCTGGTACTCCATTTCCATCTTTCTTCGACATCTTTAATGACACACACACTTATATATATATATATATATATATATAAAATAAAAAGAGTTCAAATATGAATAAAATGAATTTATAAATCAACATACCTTATTGAATGCAATATAAAACTCTTTTAGTGTTGACGTAGAACTTGCTTCTGGGTAGTTGCGTACAACATCATCCCAACTATCTTCATTCAACATTTTAACCATGTGTTCTTATATTTTCATAAAAATTTTTGACTGAATAAATCAAGTCAAAAGCGTTAATATATTGACATGTATAACAAATTCTACCAACATCATTATGTTTTATTTAAAAGAAAATTATAATGAAAGAAAAATAAGAAATAATTCAATAAACTTACTTTTGAAATTCTGCACACATTTCTTCCATTGATAATTCACCCAACTTCACACGGGCTAATACTGATTTGACTAATTTATCATCCTTCACACCTTGCATTGTTCTCCAAGGTGTGATAGTCATATCCTCTGGAAGCTGCTTCATTTTAGGACCCCCCTTACTGTTGGTATATATTATGGGTTTACTCTTTCTAACCTTCTGATTTTTTATGGAAATATTCTCCCACCGATCAAAAATCTCATCAATCAAATCCCATACCTCCCCAGTTCTAAATGTCAACTGAAAAATGTTATCTATGCCTCTGAAGAATTTTGTATTCAATTTTCCATCTTTTGCTTTTTTTTCATCAATTTGATAACTTGTTTCCATTAAACATTCCTTTCGAAATGCTACACTAACTTGTGTCTTATCCCCACCACATTTTTCTATGAATTCATTATGAATAAATCTGACCCTTTGGATGAAAGTCATTTTCATTCTATACTCATTATCTGCATTATGATCCCATGCCAATAACTTTGATTCTATTTCTGTTAAGCCAACGTAAATGATGCATTTCACTGTTTGAAAAATATAGTTATTGGGATATTCTGCAATCAATTGTCTATTAGCCTCTATCGAATGGTTCCCTCCAATTACATAATATTTATAATCAAAACATTTTGTCTTGTCAAATGCTTGTTTTTTGGGAACCTGACATGGATCGACAACAATCACATAATCCACCACATGCGCATATGGATTGAACTTGAACAATGTTTTCAGATTATGTACATGTAGGTGATGGGCCTTTCTAATTTGATATTGAGATTGTCCTTCATCTGGGCCATAAAATTGGTTAACATTAAGCTCAAATGTTTGGCCACCAAGAATTAATTTATTCTTCCTCAAATCTTGTCGAATAGCATTTTGTTTTGTTTTAATAATGCCATCCTCTAACTCAGCACCTGGTGTTATGATTTCTCTGCTTCCGTGAGAGCTAGAAATTTTTTCTTCACTGCTGCTCACAACCTTTACAGGTTCACCAATATTTTATTTCCTAGTCTTATTGAATAACATATCAGTTTTTTTATAAACAAGCTCTCCTTCATGAGGTAAAAGAGAGACATCTTTGGCTATATTTCTTTTTGGTGTCTGATTCGTTTTATCCTTTTTCACAACAGTTCTAATCTCCTCCTCACTAATTCTATCATAATTTTCTGTTTCATGTTCGACACCTTCAAAAGAAACATGTTTAAGTTTACTAGATTGACCCACCTTAGTGACTCTTGGTTGATCCCCTCTTTGTACTGTTGCAGTGCCACGAGCTATTTCTCTTTGCTTCAATCTCCTTTCCTCTACTTTGTCTTTATCGAAAGTGTTGATCACATCCTTAACATTTGGCACCAACATATAAATACCTTCAAACATGTTTGAAAGACTCGGAACAAAATCCTATGAAACAAAATAAAACATGTCAATCATCAATAATTTATAAAAAATTGAATCATCCTTACAATAATGCATAGAGGAAATAAAAATAAGCATACTTACAATGTTATTTGCAATGTTGCTTAATATTTCTTCAGAAAATTTTGAAGATATTTCATCTGTGTCATACTTGACGATTGATAGACAATATCTAACCTTCTCACGTTTCTGAGCCTTCCTTGCAAGAACATAAATAGTGTTTGTATTCGAGACCATACATATGTCTCGTACTCTGCCCATCACATCATATGGCTCATTTAAGTCAATCATACCACAAATAAGATAGATGCGTATATCAGCCTCCGTTTCACCGTCTTCAAGATACCATGAGAAATCAATTTTATTTATTTCCTCAACGTTCTTCCAATCAGAAATAAGCTTTAATGAACCTAGTGCGCCACTTGCTTGACTTTTATTAGTGTGTGCAACAAGGTCCTTATTGCGTCCAACAATGTCCATAGTGCGTCCAACTGCAACTTTAGATTTGGGAGTTGTATCCATAGTGCGTCGAGCTGTAGCTGTAGATTTGGGAGCCATTCATAGAAATATTTTTTGATGCCATTTTCCTGATAATATATATATATATATATATATATATTAGTTAATGGAAAAATATTGCGGATAAAATAAATTTAATAAACAAAATTTATTTCTAGAACTAAATAGCCTGAAATTAAAGTAGTAAAATTAACTATAAAAATTTTCATTTAAAAACAAAATATTATAAATCATATGTATATATATCTATATAATATGTTTTGAATACATTTTATAAAAAATTTAAAAATGTGTTTAAATTGTATAAAACAATTTAAAAAACATAAACTATTATTTTCAAACTTTAGTTTTTGTTTAATATTTAAAAAAAAACAAAAAAATTACTAACTATTTATAACAAATATTAATTTTTTTTTTTTTTTTTTTAAGACAATGATTTTATTAAAAAAACTTATAATCTTTTAATATATTTTAAAATTTTAAAATTTAATTTTACATTACATAGCAATTGAATAAAAATAAACAAAATAAAATAAAAGAAAAAATTATTTTATTTTACATAGCAATTAAATAAAAAATTATAAACTTAAAATTATAAAAAATTAATATAAAAGTTTATAAATTTATATAATCTTATTACATAGTAATTAAATAAAAATAAACAAAATAAAATAAAAGCAATTAAACAAAATAAGAGGAAAAATTAAAATTTTTATAATGTTGTTTTAATACTTAAATTAAAAAAAGAAATTTAAATATTTAAATGTTAAAAACAAATGTTATAATATTTTATTTTTATTTTTTTAATTGTATTTTTATATAGTTTTTTTTTATTAATTTATTATATTGTTATATTAAAACAAATGTTTTTTTTTTTTTTAAAGTTTATTATATTGTATTGTTTTTTTTTTTAAAATTATATAATGTTTAAAAACAAAACATAATTGTTGTTTAATAATTTTATTTTAAATTTATTTTTATTATTATTTTTAATTTTAATTTTTTGAGATTTTTAACAATTATTATATAACAATCTTTTTATTATATTATATAACAATTTTTTTATTATTTTTATATATAACAATGTTTCTATTAATTTTTAATTGTTTTATTAAAAAAAAAAAAAAAACAATTATGTGTCGTTTGACTGTGCCCGCGAGGCACCAGAGACTGGCCGGGCGACGCCATGGGGGCGGCCCAGCCAGCCTCAGGGCCCCTGCTGGGCGAGGGGTCGATTCTCGGGCACCAGAGGCCGCCCGAGCGGCGCCACGGGGGTGGCCTAGTCGGCCTCAAGGCCCCTGCTGGGTGGGGGGCCGATTTCGAGAGTTGACCCCCTGCTCACTGGGGGCCCTTAGGTTTGGAATCGGCCCCCCGCCCAGCGGGGGCCATGAGGCTGGCTGGGCCGCCCCCGTGGCGCCGCCCGGCTGGCCTCCGGCGCCTGCGGGCACAGTGAAACGACGCATGATTTTTTTTATTTTTATTTTTATTTTTAATTTCGTTTTTAAATTATTATTTTTTATATAATATAATTATTAAAACATTATTTAATAATAAAAAAAATGTAAAAAATATCAAAATATAACCCAAAAAAAAAAATTATTAAATAACAATTATATCTTGTTTCTAAAAAAAAAACAATATAATAAGTAAAAAAAAACATTTGTTTTAATATAACAATACAATAAATTAAAAAAAAAAACTATATCACAATACAATATATATATATATCACAAAACAATAAAGAAAAAAAAAATTAAAGATTTAAAATTAAAAAGAATAAAACTAAGATTTAAAATTAAAAAATAAAATAAAATAGAATATAAAATCAAAAAATTCTCAAATAAAAAAAAAAATTTAAATAATGAAACCACTGATATATTTATGATAAAAAAAAAACAAATAAAAAATGTTATAATATTACTTTTTTTTTATGTGCATGGTCGTTTTATGGATTTTTCTGTCTAGATGAACGTATAAGTCTTAAAAAAGAAAAGAAAAATCTAAATTTTTGTCCTTAAAACCAAAAAAAATTTAGTTCTTTTTGCATTTTATTCACTAAAAAAATATAAAAAAATTAAGGTTTTTGAACCTAAAAACCTGAAAAAAGTAGTTTTTGGACACAAAAAACTATAGAAAAACAGATTTTCCCCAAAATCGTCTTTAAATTGACAGAATAGAAGGAAAACTAACCTTTGAAATGCAAAAAGATGCTGTCACCAATGCCAGCACAACGCCTCCACAAAATTACGAATAGCAACACAATGCCTCCAATGCCAATGCAATGCCTTCACGAAGTTACCAATGCCAATGCAACACCTCTACAAAATTACCAATAGCGACACAACGCCTCCAATGCCAATGCAATGCCTCCACGAAGTTACCAATGCCAACGCAATACCTTCAGAAATTTGCTCTAACAAATACCAGAAAACTTGATGTGATGTGATGAATAGAAACAACCATTCATTTTATATAGTGAATATTGTCTGATTGGTTTACTGTTTAACGAATGTGGGATTAAAATTTCAAATTTAAAATATTTACATTTAGTTTATTATAGTTCATACTATAGTTAAAATACTTATTATTTGCATGTAGTTATCATAGTTAATATTTTATTTAATATTTACATGTACCGAATGTTGAATAATTCAAATATAATCTCAGATTAAAAATTAAAATATGAAATACTTACATGTAGTTAATTATAGTTAATATTATAGATAAAATAGTTAATATTTGCATTTAGTTATCATAGTTAATATTTACATGTAATCAATGTTTAAAATCATGGGATTAAATTTTAAAATCTAAAATATTTACATGTAGTTAATTATAGTTAATATTATAGTTTAAATAGTTAATATTTACATGTAGTCAATTTTAAACCATTCAAATAAGAAAATTATTTTAGTTTCGAAGACATGCATGAAAGGAATATTTTGTGGATATTTTGAATAGAAAGTATGGTGAAATATTTGAAGACCAACAGTTTATTAATAAATTTTGAAATATATTTTAGATGAATATAATGTAAGTTTAAAATTTAAAATTTAAAAATTTACATGTACTCATTATAGTTAAAATAGTTAATATTTGCATGTAGGTATTATAGTAATATTATAGTTAATACTTACATCTAATCAATGTTAAATCATTGAAATAAAAACATTATTTTAGTTTGGAAGGCATCCATGATAGAAATATTTTGTGGATATTTTGAATATAAATATCGGTAAAATATTTCAACACAAACTGTTTATTAAAAAAAATGTTAAATACATTTTTTGACTAATATTTGAAATGAAAATTTTGGAGGGAAAGTTTTTCGTGAAGTTTTTTGGGGGGGAATTTCGGAGGGAAATTTTTTCGCAAATTTTTTTGGAGGGAAAATTTGGAGGGAAATTTTCAGTCTTTAAGTTATATATTGTAAGTGGGAGAGGAATTTGTATCATTCAATCTATTCTTGTTGAAAGCCATGGTTTCTTCTGATAGCGAAGTTTTTCTTTGTACAACATCAACATCTTCGTCACGCAACAACTCTATTCAAAGAAATGAATATAACGGGAGTTCGTTCATCATGAATAGAGAGTCAAAAAATCGACTTGGTCGTTATCCTAAAGATGATAAGAAAAAAATTGATGAGGTGCAACAAAATAAAATTTCTGTAAATTGAGTGCCAGTTATACCACTTACTCTTAATCCTAAGGATTATGAAAGCAACAGTGAAGAAGGGCATGATGAAGAATTTCCAGAGTCAAAAGTTTCACTTCGTCCTAATCCCAAGGATTATGAGGACACCATTGATGAAGAGGGAGATGAAGAATATCCACTTCAGCTTAATCCTAAGGATTATGTGAGAACAACAAATGAAGAGGGGAATGAAGAATCTGTAGAGTCAAAATATCCACTCTATCCTAATCTCGAGGAGTATGCCAGCACCACTGATGAAAAGGGGGATGTAAAATTTCCAGATTCAAAATATCAAATTCGTCATAATCGTAAGGATTATGCGAGCACCACTGATGAAGAGGGGAATGATAATGTTTCAGAGTCAAAACATCCACTTCGTCCCAATCCTAAGGATTATGCCAGCATCACTGATGAAGAGGGAAATGAAAAATTTACAGCGTCAAAATATCCACTCCGTCCTAATCCTAAGGATTATGCAAGCACCACTAATGAAGAGGGGGACGAAAAAATTCCAGAGTCAAAATTTCCACTTCGTCTTAATCCTAAGGATTATGTCAGCACCACAGATGAAGAGGGGAATGAAGAATTTGTAGAGTCAAAATATGCACTTTGTCCTAATCCTAAGGATTATGTCAGCACCACTGAGGAAGAGGGGAATGAATAGTTTGCAGCGTCAAAATATCCACTTCATCCTACTCCTAAGGATTATGCCAACACCACTGATGAAGACGGGGATAAATTTCCAAAGCTAAAATTTTCACTTCATCCTAATCATAACGATTATAATTTAACCACTGATGAAGGGGGGGATGAAGAATTTCCAATAAATATAAATTCAAGGCATTCAATTATTCCTAATCCTAAGGATTATGAGAGCTTCAATGACGAAGGGGAGGGGCAGGATGAAGAAATTCTAGTGAATACAAATTAAAAGCTTCCACTTATGCCTAATCCCAAGGATTATGAGAGCACCATTGAGGAAGGGGAGGATGAATATTTTCTTGCAAATGATAATTTTAGAGGCACGAATCTGAATATTCCATTTTCTCCAAGTGACCATTTCAAAGACACTCATGGTGATGAAGAATTGAATCCTCCCAGGGAAGAATTTGAAAGCATGGGTCAAGATGGTGAAGAATTTCTTTTGAGTGGGGGTTACAAAAGTGCCGATGATTCTTGTGAAATGTTTTCTTCAACTAATAATGGTAAAGAAAATTTTTCAGGTAATGTTGTTGATGAATTTCTTAACTATGTTGAGGATGATGATAGTGGGGATAATATTCCTCCTAATGGTGATGAAACTACTTTTACAAAGGATGATAGAATGATGAAGCCGTTGCAAGCAAATATTGCAACTAGGAGTAGGAGTAGACCTTTTCATATCAATTCAAAGCATTCCAGTTATACAAGGGCGAGGAAAAAATATCTCACAAAAAGAAGTTCTATCGTTCATTTGATTTCAAGTGAATGTTGTCGAAGGAATTTCTTGAAAAATGTGGATTTCAACTTTGTTTTGGAGAAAAGGAAAACATATATGTCAATGAATAAAAGCATGCAAAATTCATATTTAGTGGGTTGCATGCAATCTACACTAGCAGGTTATGATTATCATATTGGGAATATATTGCTTTGCAGAAAGGCGTTCAAAATGTTGCATTCAATTGGTAATTGTCGTTTACCAAGAATCTAGGATAGATTGGAAAGGGATCCCACATATTATTCAGAAGCACGTTATAAACGAGAGGTGGGGCCGTTTGCAAATACTGCTAAGACTTGGATGAAAGACTTCTTTTCAAATCATGGAGACTGTATGCCAAATAAAGACACAATACATATTCCAGATAATTTCTCAAGACGAGAAATATTCATGTTATACAAAGATTATGCAGAAGCTATTGAAGGAATTGGTAATTTTATTACATATTCTTATTTTACAAGGATATGGAAAATAGAATTCAACAATGTTCGTATTCCTAAGAAGACAAGGATGGGGATTTGCAGCACATGTGCTTCTCTTAAAGAAAAAGGAGATAAATGTCAAGGGGCAGAAAGAGATATGTGTTCAAAACATTGTTTTTTAAAATTTGATACTTATCAACTATGAAAATTTATTTATTCATATGTTTCTTTTATTTTATGTACAGATTCCGTTGTCAAAGAACTTCAAGACCATCGCAATCAGCAACCAAGTGAAAGACAAAATTTGTATAAACATTGAAAGAAGTGTTATGATCATCCAAATAAATATCTGGGATTGATAATTGATGGTATGGACCAAAAGAAAACACTTCTTCCACATTTTGTTTGCACGCCAAAAAAATTACAGGAGGAAAATTTCATTTAGTTTCACTTGGTTGGTTGTATGGTATTTAATGAGAAGATGTTTCCAAGAGTTTTCTTCACAACTCCAAATATTCACAATGATGCAAATCTGACCATAACTATAATCCATGATGTGGTTACTCATTGGTCCGGGATTCTTCCTGAAGTTTTGTATTTACAATTAGACAACACAAGTCGTGAGAACAAAAATCAAGTTCTTTTTGGGTATCTAAACATGCTCGTTGAATTGGGGATTTTTAAAAAGATAAAGGTTGGTTTCCTTCTTGTTGGGCATACTCATGATCATATTGATCAAATTTTCAGTCGTTTTTCAGTAACATTGAGGAGGAAAGGTGTTGGGAGCCTGCCATCATTAATTGAATGTATTAAGAAATCGTACATTCCAGAGCCTGTTTTTCAAGTGTTGGAAGAAATTATTGACATGCGAAGGTTTATTTTTGGATCGCATGGTGAGGAGAAATGCATTGAACAACTTAACAACATTAGCTTCCAACATCAATTTCGTATCAAAAAAATTGATGGGATAACACTTATATGGGGCAAGAAGTATTCAACTGTTGAATAATGGGGACCATCATCAGGTTTAGCATTTTTGAAGTTCATTCCAGAGCATCCAATATTTTCATCAAAGATATTGTTATTACAATCAGTTGTTGAACTCCATAATGCACGAAGACAGAAGAGAGACATAAATTATTCTGAATGTCTAGAGGAAATTAAAATATGTATTAGAGATACATATGAGTACTTCGATGTTGTTGATTCAGTTTGGTGAGAGTCTTTTTTCAGTAATCAAAGTGATATGATTTCAAGATCAATGAATGAGGATACGCTTTTGAAGACTCCTTTTTTTTGGCCACAAAATATGTCAAATGAACATGAACATCAGGAAACACACAATGTTGAACAACAACAGCCTCAAGCTATTATTAATTCCCCACAGGTAGAGGAAAGAGAAATCTATATTGGTTCTAGAAGATCAGGTGCACAACGTGAAGCCATGGAAGACCTTTACAGGGGTTCTGTGCAGGATCTTAAGGAGGGCTGCATGATAGTAGTGTTAGCAGATGAAGATCCACTTGGCTATCCATTCTGGATTTCCAAGGTTATAAAGGTCATTAATGAAAATGAAGAGATTACAGCTGTTGATGTACATTAGTATGCCACAAGTACCCACTCTTTCAATGGTGTGTACAAGCCAGAGATGGTAGTGGAAAAAAGAATTGGCAGAAAGAGAAAAAAAAGGGCACAAATATAAATCGTCGCCGCACAGATGTCTTAAAATTGGAGGATGTTGACATACTTGTGTATGACTTCAATTTGACAAAGTGAGGAACTCTTCGGTTGCAGACAATAAATATTTTGAAGAAATTGCTACCAGAACAATTACTTTTGAGATGGGACTCTACAGAATGTAGACGTAGATCTACAAGACTTTTGAACTCTGAAATGGTGGGCATGCATGTTGACTCAGATGGAGCACTAGTTGATGAAAGAGAAGAATATGGATCATCTTCATCTGCATTGAGCCATTCATCTGAAGATGTAGGTTATGATGGTGTGCTAGAACCTATGGTTGATTTCGAATAACTATCTAAGACAATTTTATGTAATTGATGTTTGCATGGTTACTTGAAATAAAAATTTTGACTTCCATCTCATTTTTCATGAAGTTATGAGACATTTCTATGTTTGTTGGATTGTATGTTTTAATTATGAAGAATTCATCTCTTTAGAATATCGACAATGCAACAATGAATTACAAAATAATTTATGTTATATTCAATGTACCAATGTTGATATTTTAATTATAAGTAAAATAGAAAATAGAAACTAATGTTGAATTTTTAGATTATGCAGTGATATTACCATGATATTATCTATTGTTACCATTTGGTATAAGATACTTTTAAAATTTTTAGTAATTATATGCATCATTGAAAGCGAACACTTTGTTTTGATGCTTGATTTTTAGGTTTTGGTTGAAATTAGATTTAAATTTGTCTTATGCTAAGATTTGAAAAAAGATAAGTTTTTATCCTTTAAAATTAAAATAACTCTTACTTGTTTCTGTTCAATGATAATTTTTTCATTTACTTGTTCATTTTTTAAAATTGTTTAAGTCTTATAATTTCTCCATAATTTCATTGTTCAAGTATGTTGAAAACTTAAAATTGAAAAACTTTAGATTTACAACTTGTCATTAAAGTTTTTATGCGCTACCAAATTTTATCTTTAATGTTATGGTTGACAATAATTACAATTTTGGGGTTGTTTAAGGTCAAGATATTTTATGTTTAACAACATGGATGAAAATTGATCGAAATGATAAGCCCTTCAGACATGTATTTGTTTATCTTTAACATTATCTATCAAAAATGTTAGAAATTTACGATTTTAAAAAATGTCCTAATATGTTGTCTTTAATTCCATTGTTACAAGTGTAAAAATTATGACACATTTTTTTGTTGTTGTTATTCCAGCATCAACTGGTTTTGTTTTGAGGGTGTTTTTTCAATCCTTTTTTCAACAAACAATTTTGTTTTTAGCATAATTTTATAAAATGTTGAAATTTGACCTTAAAAAAAAACCAAGTGCGTTCTGGAAGACATACTTTTTGTTTTTGGGGTTTTTTTTCATGTTTTTTGAGACTTTTTGGGCTAGAGTTCCTGTTTTGAGGTCATGTTACCTATTTCATCGGTAACAATGTTTTTTCCATTCATTCCTGACTTTGACCACTTTCATTGTCGCACCTTGATCATTCTCCTTGCTGTTACTATTTGTTTTTCTTCTTGAGCTCCCATAGAGTTCAACATATTATGGGTTTTCTGCACCAATGAGAGAGAGAAACTTCTGGAACTGAAATGTGGAGGACAACAAAGAACCCATCCCATTGAGGGGGAATGGTAACATGTATTAGTTCCCTTTACTATGTGTTATAATATATTCAAAATTCTTTAAATCTTGTCTTGTCTTTTGAATGCATGGAGTAATTACTATTTATTTTTACTGTTTAACTACTTTTACTGCATAGATCTAGATTTTTGCAGCATTTGTTCTAACTATCGATTGCAGATCTAAGGAAGCTAAGCAACCATTTCTGTTCTTAGGGTTGTTTGTCACACACAACTAAAGTGATATATTTTCGTACACTTGTGTTAAGAATTTATGCTAATAGACGACCTTATCCTTTAGGCTAGATATGCAAGAATGAAAACTTGCATGTAACAAGGAAGTGCATCCTAAGGTTTGAAATCAATTCAAACTTTCTTGATGAAGTTGAACTTGATGTAGTCCTGCTTGCGATTTCAGGTATTGTTTTGGGAAGTCCTTATCTTTATGATAGGAGTGTGGTATTTCATCACCATGAGAATAAGTACCACTTGTTTAAGAATGGAATTGAGTACATAGTTAGAGCGCATAATAAGAAGAGGAGTTTGTCTCTTATACATGTAGGAAAAATGAAGAGAATAATGAATGCAAGTCAAAATTTGGCTTTGTTAATGTTCAAGCAAAGTGATGTTTTGAATGAGACCTTCCAAGAATATGCATAAAATGAAAAATATGATTTCATTGAAGTTTCTAATGTTTGGAATAAGATGTTTTAGGGGTCTAACATGTGGCCTCTGAAAAGAGGTAAACAAAAAGTGAAAGATTTGAGGTAAAAAAAAAGAGAAAGTTTTTGCAGTAGTGAAACAAGACGTGAGTGTTGAATGGTGAAAAATCAAAGAACAAGTGCCAAAGAAAGATTGATAAACAAAAATAAAAATTACAGTACAACACCATACAACACATCAACATAGGGATTTGATGAAGGAGTGTACCCCTCGTGGGCCACATCTCCTTGGTCCAGCTTCCATGGCTTGAGCCTCTATATTATGCTCAAATTTGCAAAATGATGTGTTTATAATTCTTTTCTAATCCTTAAACCTACACCAATGAGTTCAGAACACTAAAAAATGGTACCTTGCCCTCTTTTTGCTCTTGATTTGGTTGAAAATTGGTTGAGTTGTGACTTCTCCAAGTCTTCTCCACAATTTGTTCCCCAAATTTAGCTAATTGGCCCCAAATTGGGCTAACTCACGCAAAATTTAGAAAATCTTGCCGGATTTGTCAGAACCACCAAATTAATCCCGGGTTGAGTTAAATAAACCTGATTATCTGCTAATTAAACTTAATTAGTGCTAAATCTGGTGCTTCGTTAATGATCGAGACTAACATCGATTAAACGAGATTAGAGTTTAATTGAATGTTGATTATTGTTAAACAAATGCTCTTAAACGTTATGTGCCCAACGCTTTTGTCATGGTTCCAGGTCACGGTCATGTGTCTTGGGGGTTGGCCCCCTCTCCCTCCATTGGCGCAATGGATAAACTTTAAATACTTGTGGAGAATGTATAGGTTAAGAGTCATGGCGTAGGTGGAGTGGTGGCGTGTCTTGTTAGCTGGGCGAAGGTCTCGTCTTTGACCCCCACCCGGTCCATAACAAATTTTACCATGTTTTGAGGAGGAAAAATGGTGGCCCCAGGCTGAGCCATGTTCTCCCTCCTCATTGGACCATGCAAAACCAATAATAAAATTCCAACCATGCACCCAAATAGACCATCCAGACTCTGCCACTTGGCAGTCAGACATTCGTCAGAGTAAATAGTTGACTTATCAACTTGCCCTATCACCCTGCCACATGGGCATGCCCAGTAAACAGTGCGGATTGATGTCTAGGTCTGTCTACACATTTATTTTAAAATTTTTTCCTGTTTAGTAAAATAGACAGAACTTATTTCTGAATCCATATAGAGTCCATTTCATGCGAAATTAGTTGCGTTGGATTTAGAATGACAAAAACTACGTGGTCGTTCAGGTTTTGTGTAATTCTAAGAACTTTCAGTTTTTAGCATAATTATGAGCACCTCATCATTCCTCCCCACTAGAAGCTTTTGGACCCCAAAATATCTTTCATTACTAAACATGTGGATGAGGGTACAATTCCCTCACCCTTCCAGTCTCAATCCACTGGAATTTTCCTAAATTCAATAATTTGAGCTTTTCATAAAAACTAATCTTTATTCTTAATTATGGAAACCCTGTCTTGTTGTTGTAAAGACCGACATGCTGCAATTTCCCAGAATTTGTAGAAAAACAAGCTTTCCTTGAAGAAACAAACTTGTTCCCACCTCCGTCTTCAATCAAAGGAAACTTGATCTCGAACATTGTTGACATGGCATTTTTTAGCTTTCCTTGCCTTGTACTTGTGTTGACTTTTGACCAAGTGTTTTAGCCATGGCCATGTACCATTTTTGAGTGTTTTGAACTCATTGATGCAGGTTTCAGGAGCATAAAATCATTGTAAACACATCATTTTGCAAATTTGAGCATAATATAAAGGCCCAAGCCATGGAAGTTGGACCAAGGAGATGTAGCCTAGGAAGGGTGAAATCCTTCATCAAATCCCTTTGTTGATGTGTTGTATGGTGATGTACTGTACTTTTTATTCTTATTGTTTAGTCTTTATTTTATGCTAAATTTTTCATAAAAGTAACATAAAAATCACTCATGAGACGTAGTAACTTGCAAGAGAACTTGAACCCTTAAGCACATGTAAAACATTTGTTTCAAAATATGAAAGAGAAATTAGCACAACATTACTAACATACCTTAACCAGATCAGGCCCTATGGTAATTTTTTAAAAATATTGAGTGCTCTCCTAAGGGGGAGGTCTACAATTCCAAAATAATATTTTGTGTGGGTTAGGAATTATTACAAATATATAAGAGATATTTGAACCATCATGAATCATTTTCTAGATAAATGTATTATATTTATTGGGACCTTGATGCAAATTTTTAATGAGTGCCCACATGTCTTTATCATTCTTCTATTCTTCCCTTTCTTTAGCTATCCAATTAGGCTGGATAATGTAAATGGAACAACCCAATTCTTCCACATCCCCATCCTTTATTGAGAGTGCATCTGCAACAACATTTTGCTTCCCCTTTTTGTAGATGATTTCAAACTCATAACCCAACATCTTTGTGACCCATTTTTGTTGCTCTTCTAAAGATAATATTTGTTCAAAAAATTATTTAATACTATCATGATCTGTTTTTACCTTGAAGTATGTTCCTATTAGGTAAGGTCTCTATTGATTTAGTGCATGTAGTATTGCCAACATTTCCTTCTCTAATAGGTTTGTGTAAATACTTTCCCTTTATTGGACGAATTTCAAAAGACAATGGTCTTCCTTATTGCATTAAAACAACACCATTTCCATTTCCCGAGGCATCACATTCCAGAATAAATGTTTTTTGTGAAGTTTGGCGTAGCTAAGACTAGTTCTTGGCACATTGCCTCTTTAAGATATTCAAATCCCTTAGTTGCTTTTAGAGTCCAAGAAAATGCATATTTCTTCAGTAATGTTGTTAGAGGTTTTTTTATTTTCCCATATTTTTTTTAACAAACTTACAATAATACCTTGTCGACCCGAGAAATCCTCAAAGATGCTTTAGGGTTGTGGGGATTTTCCATTCCTTAATGACTTTAATTTTGTTAGGGTCTACCTTAACACTCTCAAGAGATATAATATAACCCAAATGTTCCACATATTTTACTCCAAAGAAAAAGTTGGAGGTTTTTGCATATAATTGTTTCTCCTCCAATAGTTTGAGCACCTTGTCAACATGTTGAACATGATCTTTCCAAGCCTTGTTGTAGATTAGTACATCATCAAAAAATACTAACACAATTTTTCTAAGGAAGGGTTTGAAAATAGAATTAATCAAACCTTGAAATGTGGAAGGTGCATTATTAGGGTCAAAAGGGATGAGAAAATATTCATAATGATATTCATGAGTTCTTAATGTTATTTTTGAACTTTATTCAATATTCATTCTATTTTGATGATATCTTGAATGAAGATCTAGCTTGGTGGAGTAAATTGTTCCATGTAATTCATCCAACAATTCATCAATTATAAGAATGGGAAATTTATCTTTAATTTGAAAAAATATGCCATGATCCATCCTTCTTGTGCAACAATAGTACAAGAGCAGAGAAAGAACTTTGACTAGGTTTAATTATACCAACCTCTAGCATTTCTGCAACCATACATTCAATTTCACTCTTTTGGGCATTGGGATATATCTAAGGCCTAATGTTTGGAGGAACACTTCGTGGAATCAAGTGAATAGCATTATAATGATCAAAAATAGGTGGGAGGCCTTTTGGAGTCTCAAATACCTTGGAATGCTTGTCCAAGACTTTATGGAGATTTGGAGAAATAGATGATTTTGATGTTTGAAACTCTAGTGAGCATAATTGTGAAATTGCATCTTGTTTTTATTTCTTCAGAAGCTTTTTCATGCCATTAGAGATGAATGTCTTCCCTTATTTCCATGTGATACCCCTTAATTCAACTTCATTTCCTTCCCAAAAGATTTTTCAAGAAAAGTTCTTGAAAATGAAGAGTTATCATCCCCAAAGATTGTAACCATTAGACTCCTATTACAACATCGACACCACCCATTGGAATGTAAATCATCGTAATATTCAATACATATTCTCCCATGGTTAGCTTGATATTATGGAACTTTCCAGAGCAAAGATTTGATGATTTTCTACGGGTCAGAAACACCTTTTTGAGATTTAATTCTAGAGCCTGCAAAACCCATAAATTTTTTGTACCATATCTCAGAAATTGTAGCGAACCAAGATCTGAAATGTTTACATGAATTTAACCAATATTTTTTCTCCACATGGTCAAAATTTAAACTTCTGAAGCCTCGTAGTAAAGAAATTATAACAAAAATACCAAGATGACCTGTTTGAAGCAGTGAAACCCTAAAATCCAAAGCTATGATACCAAATTTTATGCAACCATCTCACAAAATGAAAGAAAATATAAATCAATGACTTGAGAAATAGCCTCTTTGAGGGGAAAACCTACTTTACATAATATAAATGAAAAAATCTTGGATGATACAAATGATTAGACCTCCTTAGTATATATAGGATTCTAAGGGGTCACAATATAATCAGAGCCTACATAATAATAATAATTCAAGGGCACAACAATAATAATAGTGGAATTATATGGGGAACAACAATAACAATATGGGGGATACATGGGTACAAAAATAACAATATGGGGCCACACTAGTGTATATATATATATATATATATATATAATCCTTTGAAATTCTATTACAGGCACCATCAATTGTTATTTATGTATCCAACAAGAGTCATCAACATGCTTCAAAATGCTAGAAGGGTTAGCAACCTGCTCTCAATAAGAGAACGAAAATCATAAGTTCTCCTCCCGAGCTAATTTTTGATGCAGGAGCATCTGATCTAAGTCAAAAGTCCAAGTAGAAACCAGACCTTAGGGTCTTGACATTTGTCCTAGGAGGAACTATTGTAAAGAGACATTGTAAAACTCATGTAAAAAGTATTTTATTTCTTAGTAACCATAGATAGGGAATATGCTTAGTTGTTAGGTGTCAATGAGTGTTTATTTAATGTAACAAATCACCTTAATAAATGGGATATTAGAGAGAATATTTACTGTTTATGCTAAGAAGATAGAAAAGTCATAAATTAGGATTTCCTTATAATAGAAGTGGTTACAATTTTGTAGGAGTTGAGTGAGGGCGGACAAGCTCTGAATTGTTATAAATTAAATTGTAAGCCTCGAAGAAAGAGTGTGAGGTCCCTATATCACTAGTATAGTCCCTTATTGTTGCTAGTGTAACCCCCTTATTGTTATTGTTGTACCCCTGTAACCCCCATATTGTTATTATTGTGCCCTTACATTATTATTGTTACGTCGGCTAGGATTACATTGTGGCCCCATGGACTCCTATATACAGAAAGGAGGTTTTGGTCATTTGAATCATCCAAGAATTGTTCATTTATGTAATGTAAAGGAGGTTTCCCCCTCAAAGCGGCTTATTTATAAGGCATTGATCTATCTTTTCTTCTATTTTGGAGCTGGTTTCATAACATTTGGTATCAAGATTTTGATTCTAGGGTTTCACAGCTCCAAACATGTCATCGTGGAATTTTCAATATAAATTATTTTCTACGAAGGTTCAAAAACTGAAATTTTTATAGAGAAAGGCAGAAATCCTGAGGAATGTCATGGGAAAATTTTAGATCTTGTTTCATAATATTTTCGGAGATATGATTTGTGCAAGTTAGGGATTTTAGCAGGCTCCTGAATTTAACCTAAACAGGTCATCGTGGAATTTTTGCTATCAAATTTTTTTCTACGAGGTTTCAGAAGCTGAAATTTTCACAGAGCGAAGACACAATCCAAAGGAATGTCTTGAAATAATTTCAGAGCTTGATTCACAATATTTTGGAGATATGGGCTGTGGAATTTAGGGATTTTTCAGGCTCCCGAATTTCATCTCAAAGAGGTGACCATGGGAAAATCGTCACAACTCTCTCTCTGAGCATTGGATTTGAATTTTGTAAAAGGTGGCCACAAGTGAATAGACTGTAGTTTCTTTTGTATCAATGTCAGAGCCTAAGGAGGAAACAGTGACACATGGAAAGTCATACAAGCTCGCTCTATTGAACAAGTCCATAATTAGGACATTGTAGGATATTGGGCATACATTTGTCTTCAAGAATCCAAATTAGGTTAGACCTGTGGCATTCGAAAAAATATTCACAGGGCTACTTCAGGGATGAATTTTAGATATTGAAGTTCTGAAATCACAAAGATAATTTAGCTTCAATATCGAGCTCCTAAAAATCAAGAAAAAGGTGTGTCTTTTTTTTTTTCAAATTGCATAAGTATTGTTTGAAAAATCAGTTTTAAGTGATTCCAAAGGCCTATTGAGCATAAATATCAGTATTGGGTTCTAAAATGCCTCCAAAAATAATTCAACACCCATTAAGCCCTCAGGGTACTCTACTATGACTCATGAAGATGTAGAATTGCAACATGATCTATAAAAATTACAAGAGCAAGTGTACCAAATTTCGCTCTCGCAAAGAGCAATAGAAAATGAAATGGAAGTTTTGAAGAAAGGCATGGAATCGAAGATGGATGGTTTGAAAAATAATATGGATGGTTTCAAGAAAGGCGTGGAAGCTAAGATGGATGCCATGGAAGTTGGCATGGAAGCTAAGATGGATGACATGGAAGAAAAAATGAAAGACAACATGGAAAACATGAAGAATGATCTAAAAGAAGACATGGAAGGTTTGACAAAGTTGATATAAGAAATGTTTCCTAATGGCGAAAAGATATTAGAGGAAACTCATGATGAGAAAAAAATAAATGTTAATCATGATTTCATAAAATCTAATGTTGGATGGAAGAACCAATAGATTCCAAAGATGGATATGAGGAAGTTTGATGGCAAGGATCCCGTAACAAGGATACTACAAATGGAGCAATATTTTGATCTCAATAATGTGCAAAACACACAAAAGGTGCGCATTTCAACTTTACATTTAGAACAAAATACATTTGTATGGTATCGATGGCTTTGCTCTCGTAAAAAAATTGTCAATTGGTCAATTTTTACGAAGGAAATGATAGCACATTATGAGGATACAAAGAGCAACACCTTCTTTAGAAAATTGATAAATCTCAAACAAAAGGGTTCAGTGGGGGAGCACATTGAAGACTTCCAAAAATTGAATATAAGGGTAACTGATATTCCAGAGGAACACAGGATTTATGTCTTCATAAGGACTTTAAAGGATAACATCCAACATGAAGTTCGTGTTTGGGAACCTGATTCATTGGAGAAGGCATTCACATTGGCAAGAAAAATTGAATGTAAAATTATGGTGACAAGGAAGCCTACCACTCACATCTATAAAGATGGAAGTGTTGCTTCTACTAGACTTCCACAACCTACAAGATTGAAACCACAAAAATTGGAAGAAAAAAGAGAAAAAGGGCTTTGCTATAGTTGTGATAGAAAATAAACTAAAGGTCATAAGTGTGCTGAGAAGAAATTGTTTTACATAGATTGTGAAGAGCAAGAAGAAAATGAACAAGAAACTTCCAAAGAAGAGGATATACACGAGGAACCAAACCTAGAAGAAGAATAAATGAGTCCAAACATATCGTGTAATGCATTGGGAGTAATTACCACTCCTCAAACTCTCAAGATAGAAGGACATATCAAGAATAAAAAGGTAATAGTGTCGATTGATTCATGTAGTACCCATAATTTTATTCATTGTAAGGTAGCCAAGGAATTGAATTGTTTCCTACAACTAGCACTATAATTTCAAGTGATGGTTGCAAATGGAGGAACTATAAATTGCTCTGGAAAATGCCATAATATCAAGCTAGCCATGGATGAATATGTATTGAATATTCTAATGCTTTCCATTCCAATGGGAGGTGCTGATGTTGTACTAGGAGTACAATGGTTACAATCTTTGGGGATAATAAATTTTAATTTTCAAGAACTTTTCTTGAATTTTTTTTCGGAAGAAAAGGAAATCGAATTATGGGGTACCGCAGGGAAGCTAGGAAATATAATAAGCTCTAATGTCATAACAAAGCTCCTGAAGAAAGAACAACGAAGTGTAATTGCACAATTATGCTCACTAGAAGTTCCAACATCAAAATCATCTATTTCTCCAGATCTCCAAAAAATCTTGGACAATCATTCCAAGGTTTTTGAAACTCCCAAAGGACTCACACCTATTCATGAGCATAATCATGCTATTCATTTGATTTCAGGAAGTGTTCCTCCAAACATCAGGCCTTACAGATATCCTTATGTCCAAAAGAGTGAAATTGAATGTATGATTGCAGAAGTGTTAGAGGCTGGTATAATTCAACCTAATCAAAGTTCTTTCTCTGCTCCAGTAGTATTGGTGCACAAAAAGGATGGATCATGGTGCATGTGTCCGGATTATAGGCAGCTCAATAAGCTCACTATTAGAGATAAATTTTCCATTCCTGTGATTGATGAATTATTGGATGAATTGCATGGAGCAATTTATTTTACTAAGTTGGATCTTCGTTCAGGATATCCTCAAATTAGATGAAGACTAGATATATTTTGAAAACAACATTTCAAACTCATGAGGGTCATTATGAATTTTTGGTCATGCCTTTTGTCCTTACCAATGCACCCTCTACATTTTATGGGTTGATGAATTCCATTTTCAAACCCTTCCTTAGAAAATTTGTGCTAGTATTTTTTGATGATATACTAATCTATAACAGGTCTTGGAAGGATCATGTTCAACATGTTGACAGGGTGCTCAAACTATTGGAGGAGAAACAATTATATGCAAAAACATCGAAATTTTTCTTTGGAGTACAAGAGGTGGAATATCTGGGTCATATTGTATCTCACGAGGGTGTTAAAGTAGACCCTAAAAAAATTAAGCCATTAAGGAATGGAAAGTCCCCACAACCATAAAGCCGTTGCTTGGATTTCTCCGGTTAACAGGGTATTATCGCAATTTTGTTAAGAATTATGGGAGAATAGCAGCACCTCTAACAACATTTTTGAAGAAAGATGCATTTTCATGGACTCCTGAAGCAACTAAGGCCTTTGAAAATATTAAAGAAGCAATGTGCCTAGCACCAGTATTAGCTATGCAGGACTTCACAAAAACCTTTATTGTGGAATATGATACCTCAGGAAATGGAATTGGTGTTGTTTTAATGCAATAAGGAAGAACCGTTGCTTTTGAAAGTCATCCAATCAAAGGAAAGTATTTACAAAAGACTATTTATGAGAAGGAAATGTTGGAAATACTACATGCACTAAAGAAATGGCGACCTTAGCTAATGGGAAGACACTTCAAGGTAAAAAATGATCATGATAGTATTAAACACTTTTTGGAACAAATAATATCTTCAAAAGCGCAACAAAAATGGGTCACAAAGATGTTGGGTTATGACTTTGAAATCATCTACAAAAAAGGGAAGCTAAATGTTGTTGCAAATTCACTCTCAAGAAAGGATGAAAAGGTGGAAGCATTTCTTTGTTCCATTTCTATTATCCAACCAGATTGGATAACCAAAGCAAGGGATGAATGGAAGAAGGACGAAGAAGTGTGGACACTCATTCAAAATTTGCAGCAAGGTCCTAGTACATCTGATGCATTTATTTGGAAAAATGATTCCTTATGATACAAAGATCGCTTATATATTTGCAAGAATTCCCAACTAAAAAAAAAAATTCTTTTGGAATTGCACACTTCTCTTTTAGGAGGACACTCAGGATTTTTAAAAACTTACCATAGGGTGAAGAAAGATTTTTTTTTGGATGGCCTTAAATCGAATATTCAAAAGTTTGTGGTGGAATGTTTGGTTTTCCACCAAAATAAAGTTGAGACAATTAAGACCCCAAGTCTTCTACAACCTTTATCCATTCCAGGTCAACGTTGGGAGGAGATTTCAATTGATTTTATCATAGGTTTATTTAAGTCCGAAGGAAAGAGTGTCATCATGGTGGTAGTTGATATAATTACCAAGTATGCACACTTTTTTCCATTATCTCATCCATATAAAGCAAGTACAGTTGCTACTGCATTTATGGAAACAATTCAAAAGCTACATGGAAACCCGAAGATTATTGTAAGTGATAGAGATCCCATTTTTACAGGAAATGTTTGGAAGGAATTATTTTCTTGTTTGGGTACTGAACTAGCTCATAGCTCATCTTATCATCCTCAATCTGATGGTCAAACTGAGATAATGAATAAATGTTTGGAAGGATATTATCTTCGTTATTTTGTATCTGATAAGAAAGCACAATGGGTCAAGTGGTTACCTCTCGCTGGATGGTGGTATAACACTTCCTTCCATACTGCATCAAAAATGACCCCATTTATGGCACTTTATGGATATCATCCACCATGCATCACATCTTATTTAAGGGAAAATTCTAGGGTTTAGGCAGTGGAAGATCACATCGAGCATCAAAAATAAGTTCTCCAACTTTTAAAGGATAACCTAAATTTGGCACAAAATCGAATGAAACAATAGGCAGATCAACATCGCAGCGAGAGAATTTTTGATGTAGGAGATTGGGTATTTTTATGGCTACAACCATACAAACAAATGTCCCTCAAGCAAGCTGAGAAGGATAATAAATTATTGCCAAAGTACTATGGTCCTTACAATGTGTTGCAAAAGATTGGTACTATGGAATACAAATTGGAGCTTCCTACTTCTTCATGAGTGCATCCAGTTTTTCATGTTTCATGTTTAAATAAGGTTATAGGGGACAAAATTCCAGTTCAAACAATATTGCTAGAACTGAATGAGGAAGGGAAAACCATATTGGAACTTGAAGCAGTCACAGAAACAAGAACTCGACAACTACGAAATCGATCAATTTTAGAGTATCTCATCAAATGGAAGAACTTACCCATTTAAGATTCTACATGGGAGGATGCAAATTTTATACAAAAGCACCCAAAGCTACTCAAGCGTTGAGGACAACACTTTTTTGAAGGAGAGGAGGATGTGAGGTCCCTATATTACTAGTATAATCCCTTATTGCTGCTAGTGTAACCCCCTTATTGTTATTGTTGTACCCCTGTAACCCCCATATTGTTATTATTATGCCCTTACATTATTATTGTTAGGTCATATAGGATTACATTGTGGCCCCATGGACTCCTATATATAGAAAGGAGGTTTTGGTGATTTGAATCATCTAAGAATTGTTCATTTATGTAATGTAAAGGAGGTTGCCCCCTAGAAGTGGCTTATTTCTAAGGCGTTAATCTCTCTTTTCTTCTATTTTTGGAGTTGGTTTCATACCAAAGGGGGCCAAATTAAACAAATAATATTAGGCTGAGAGATAAGAGAGAGAGGCAAGAGCTGAGAGACAGAGAAGGTTTTGTGTAGAGGAGAGAAGGCCATGAAACAACACATCAGGCCAAAGATAGTTTGTAAGCAGGTTTTATTGTACCTTTACATTTATTGATTAATGATAAATTGAATTCATGCGATTTTATTGTGTCTTTGTTACAAGCTGAATGATTTGTAACGAGCTAATCTAGTTTCTATGTAATAAACCACTTTTGTATGAATTCTGATGAATGCTCAATGAATAAATAAGTCTTTTTGAGTGATAAAGGACTAAATGGCTGGGTAGAATCATGTGTGATTCCAGTCTAGAGCAATTAAAAATTGTGTGCAGGTTGAGAAGGAGAAACAAACCCAAATTTTGGATTTGGAGAAGTAATACAGAAGGGTGTTCTGTATTCGGGCTTGAGACAACGTAATGGTTATGGGTATGAAAGAATAACCAGAAGTTAAATCTCAAGAGAGATTAGCGTAACTAAATACCAAACAAGCTTAGGAAGGATAGCGTGAAGGAAACAAAGATGCAGAGCAGTGGCGGTTAAAGAAATAGGAGAAAATATTAATGCAGCAAAACCTTTACAATATTTCCAAAGGAAGAGAAGGGAAATCGAGGATTAAAACCACAAATATTAGTTTTAATATTATCAGTCTAGATCTCATCACAAGTTAAATTGGGAATATGACGAAGAGAGAGAAGTCTAAGATCTGTGCGATGCGATGAGGAGATCAGACGACAACGATCAGAGTGAGGTCAACGACCCAGATTACTTCGCAAGGTAAGTTTGGAAAGTTGCGAAGTGGACACATGTTAGGAGGAGGATACAAGTGCACATCACAATAGGAGATCATTATATTTACATGTTAAGCCATCGCAAGTTAAATGGTATAAGTTGCGATGCGGTGAAAAGAAGGAAAATGTGCTAGCGGGGTCCACACACATATTGCATATCACATGCAATATGGCATAATTAGTTAACGATAGAGGTTAAAATATGCGACATGTGGAATGCTAAGTTTTCCAAAGTGAGAAATGATAAGTTTTGTAATTTGTGAAGTGGACAAATCAATGAACTTGTGATAAGTTCTGAAAAGTGCGATGGAGGTTTGCGATGTGATATTGCATAGGGAAGAGCCTCGATAAATGTGTAGAATATTGGTAAGCGTGAAATAGTCATGTACAACAGGAGAAAACAGTTAAAGGTTTAACACATAAGTGAAGGATTGGTTTGGAATAAAATGGGTTTTATGGACCTATCCAAGTGTGGAAAATTCAGAGTGCATACTCTTTTACGAGTATTAAATCCTGGGAATGGAAAAACATATTAAAGTTTCTATGTATGTGGGTATAATTGGCCTTTTGGCTGCATCATTTGGTATTAGAGCATGTTAATGAAAAAAAATGTTATAAATGAAGATTGCAGAGCTAAATTATGGAGAAAACATTTGGTAGCAGAACATAATAAGTGAAATGGAAAGAGAATGCAAGTGTGATTGTGGAATAAAGAGGAGATCGGTAAGCAAATGTGCTTTGCAGAAAGTTGATAGAGATATTGGAGAAAGATGAGATCAGATTTTAAATCTGACAAACATTACGCATACAGAGGTAAAGTATGGTAGAAGATGGGAGTAAGTGATACTCTTAAGAAGAGATTGCAGAAGCATAAAGAAATCACAACGATGTTTGTTTTCTTTTGGAGAATGGAGATTCACTTGAATATGAAGAGTGGATGGAAATTGCTTGTGAAATCATGCAGGTATTGTTTTATTTAACTCTGATTTGAGTTTTGTAGGATAAAAGATAGATTGAAGATTGATAGTTGCAGCTAATGAAGTATATCAGCAAAACAATATCACTGGCTTAAGAAGCGGTGATGAAGGAAGCTGGTAAGGATTTCTGAGTGAAAGAAGTGTGTGGCAAGAACCTAATATTTCATTTATGATTGAAATACAAGAGGACAGTTGTGTTTTAAAAAGTGTACATGAGTTGAAGCCTAGAAGGAGCAAAGGAATGCTCAAATAAAGTTCCAGAGAGGGGACTAGTGGCTATGTATAGAGGAAAGCTTGGTGAGGTAAATGTAGCAGGGAGGACTTGTTATTGCAGAGGCTTAAGTACAACTCATAGTGAGTGAGGAACTCATAGAGATAGAGGAGAAGATTACTACTAATAGTCATAATAGAGGTTCTGAGAGAGAACACAATGAATTAGAGTGAAGAAATATGTCAAAGTAGATGGCATGGATGAAGATTATGAGAGAGAAAAGGTTGAGATAAGAATGCAATTTAATTTGTTGATAAAGTTGTTCCAGAGGAGTAAAGAAGACCAAAAATTTGGTTACAAAATGAGAAAGAAAATGAAGTGGCATAAGCTACAAGAAAAGAGAGAACAACAGGTGAATATACAGTTAATAGTGGAGTTGAAGAAGCTTGAGTAGATTATGGATGTTGAATTGAGGACAGAGAAGCTCAAAGGAGTTGAGCTACAACAAGACAAAGTTGCTGGAGATGAACAAGTTTATTTTGAACTTGAAGATGGAGCAGTGATGTCTGAAACATCAGTTGAGGAAATTGAGCCTTATGAATTTGAAATTAATAATTTGTGTATGTTTGCAGGTGATGTCAAAGAAGACAAAGAAGAGAGGTAGAATTTGAGTTTTGAGATAGTTAGATCTCATATGGAAGATCATACATAGTTAAGAGGAGGTATTGATTTTCAACATGCTGTAAGGACTAAAAGCAAAACAAGTTTGACTCATGATGATAGTAAAAAGAAATAAGAAGTTGAGAAGGATATCAAGAAACCAAGTGAAGTTCTTAAGGAGGTTGAGAAGATGACCATTGAAGATTTTCTGAGTCATGTAGAGGACTTAGAACAACAAGAGGAATATTTGGTGACTATATCATCAATGAGACCATTGGATCTTGTGATTTCGAGATTGATAATTTGAATGTGTTTGCAGGTGTTGCAAAAGGAAATCCATCTCTTGGGATTGTCTTGAATGAAGTTGAAAATTGTCAAGAAAAGTATGATGATGACTCTCTTTCAGATGAAGATCAATTTGAGTTATTGCAGCAGAAGGAGTTCATAAATTCCTTGCTTAATGAAGAAATTATCTCCAAGGAAGGTGAGACAGTTATGTCTCATATGAAGTAACCTATTATTGTCGAGGACAGGGAAGAATTGGCTTATCTGATTGACCAAGAGAATAATGTTGGAAAAATATCTAAAGCTGTCACAGAGATAGAGGATCAGAATTTTATTCTGATAAAGAATGCTTAAGTAGTGTCACCAAGAAATTGGACTTGTGACAAAGAATGAGATAGTGAGGATCATATAGAGTTTCTGGAAGAATTTCTAAGTGAGATGAAAAATTTGTGGCATGAGCTAAGTCTTTTGGAGGATAGACTAGAAATTTAGAGAATGAATATTCTGAATGTACAATTGAAATGGGAAAGGTGAGGCAGGAATGTCTCATACTAAAAATAAATCATTTTAGAACTGAAGAAGTTTGAACTGACTACTAGGATTAGTCAAGGAGCTGAAGGACAATCACTGAGGGTTGTCAAGGAAAAGGAAGAAAGATATGATGGAATTGATGGACAACATAGCGATGAGGTTTTTGAAAGGAATCATGTAGAAAGTGAATTGTTGAACTGTTTGCTAGAAGCATCTGAGTATGATTTTTTTATCAAAGATATTGAATATAGGTTGGGTTGTAGCTCCTAGTTATGGCCTTGAGTTGCAAAAAACTAGTGCCTAGGACATCTTAAAATCAGAGGTTAAATGTAGACAATTATAAGGGTGCCTCTAACAGAATATGGATAAAGAGACTAATGCTTTTGGTGGTTCAGGAATGGAGAAGACCTCGGAGTCTGATTCATGTGAATTCGCTATACTATGAGAGGGCTCAAGAGGCTGTGAGGCTTGATGGATTTCAAATGGGATAAAAAAATGAGCAGAAACTTTAAAAATATGCAGAGGCATTGGGACAAAAAAGAGAAGAAACCCACAAGAGACAGGCTTAAGAGGATTAAGAATATGTCTCCCATGAACTCAGAGGAAGCGGATCTGAATGAGATATGGACAACAACAAAGAATCATGGAGTGCAAATTAAGGGAGTGCAACATGCTTGATACATGAGAATTAACACATGAGAGCTATACAGACATGAATTAATGAATAAAATTACAAACCACCGGCAACTACATTACACGAATCGTCAAAGCAGCAGAGCATGAAAGACGATTATACATAAAAATGAGATCACTGATAAACAAAGAGAAATAGACACACACTACTCATTGCCCCATCTAGAATCCAAATGAACAACGCTGTATCATATTAAGTTCAAAATAGCTCTCCCAAATATGTATCTCAGAGAACATGAAGCACAATTGTATAGAACTACAATAAAATTCTTCAAAATTTAGAACCTTTCTTTCCTCTTAGAACTCACTACATATGGATTTCTCCTTCAGGGTTTACGATCGGATATTATTTCATGCTCAAACCACACATGCGAAAACCAAAATATCCTAACAAACTAGCAGAGAATGCATCAAGAAATCACTCCTGTAATAGAAAATCAAAACATAATTAGGTGAAATTGGGATTTCACCAACAAAACATCACTATCTAACAGTAAAAAGAAACAAAATAGTTGGGCATGGAGGCCAAATTCCTAGATCTTCAAAAGGAGTGCGAGAAATGGCTGACAACAAGCGGGCAGTCTGGCCTTCATCATATGATTCCATCTGCTATTTGAAAGCCTCCACTCTCTAATTCTCATGATTTCCACTTCCCGTTGCAAAACAACCAACTGTGTTGTGCATGCCCCACTCTTCAACGGGTATTACCTGGACCAAATAAATAGCCATAGTTGTTTTGTTCCACCAAAAACTCATGATGTGCTTTAACTTGCAAAAACTAGAGATCATATTTTCGAAGGGGGTATGGATGGTTTTTAGTATTGGATGGGGGTGTGCGAAATCACTGTGGGCCAACACGTAGCACTGAAGGTAGTTTCCAAAACCAGCCATTCCGGACCCCCCTAGTGTTATCTTTCTGAAGGTGAGGGAGTTGCCGAAATAGATCGTGAGTCGTTGGATGCGTGATATGGAGCGGAGATGAGGGGAGGATGGCAGAAGTGAAAGTGGAGTTAATGGGGCTCATTAACACTGAAAAGAGTGGAACAAAGACCATGGAAAGGTTATTGATGACGTGGCAGGAAGGTGGGGCCCGTCTCATATCACAAATCGCAAGTCGAAGATATTTTTTATAAGGAATGGAGGGTAAATGCTAGAATCTACAATGTGCCATTTTTGGTGGTGAAAAGGTGACGTGGTAGGATGGAGGTGGGACTGCCCGCAGATCGCATATCATAGTTTTATATGTGCAGAGCGGAAGGTAAGAGCTAAGATCTGCGGGGAGCGATGTATGATGAGAAAAAAGTGGAAGGTGACATGGCATGGAGGTGGGGCCACTCGCGGATCGTAGATCATAGGTTTTATGTATGAGAAACAAAGGGTAAATGTTAAGAATTGCGATGTACGAAGTGCGATGGGCAGAGAAGTGACGTGACATGAAGGTGGGGCTGCCCGCACATCGCAGATTGCAAGTTTTATATGTGAAAAACAGATGGCAAAAGTTAAAATTTGCAGGGAGTGAAGTGCGATGAGCGGGGATGAATGATGTGGCACGAAGGTGTGACCCAAATCACATAGCAAATTCCAATTAGAAGGTTTTACATATAAGTAGTAGAAGGTAAAATTTAAATCTTGTTGGGAGTGAAGTGTGATGAGCGAAGAGGTTTTAAGTGCGGTAAATGATATTACACATATTATATGTAATATATAGCATATGTAATGGTTTATGGGATGCTACAATTAATCATAGCTTTAGATCATATTATCTTGACCGCAACACTTCTCTCTTTTTACTGCGGGGCTTTCCATCCAACCTGAGCTTGAATTGCTTGGTCTTCCCCTTGATCATTCACACCTATGCCCTATGATTTTCTTATAGGGATCATTTATACATGTTGAGTGTGGTGACAGGCCAAACTTGGATCCATTTGGAGGAAACGTGTTGTTCTAAGTGCATTGAGAGCCTGCAGACCTAAATTCCTGTGCTTTATTGGGAAAATGGAGTCACAAATTCATACTGATTAGACTAATTTTTATACCAATAGTAAAGTGGGCACAAAATGGAAAATGAAATGGAAGATGATAAGGAAGATGAAATGGAAAATCTAAATAATGGATGAAACGAAATGGTAACAGTGGAAGATGATATGGCATATGAAATGGAAAATGAAAACAGTGGAGGAAACCAAAATGGTGTATAGACAATGGAATGAGATATACAGTGAGCTGGATTATCCCACATCAGTGATGAAAATAGAACTTGAGGAACTGCCCATTTACGAGTGCCTCAAGTATGTATCCTTCTAAGTTCTCCAGTGAAAAAGTATTGTTTCCTTGGACCTCTGCCACCCTGACTGGACCAAACTAGATGGTGTTAAACTTCCCATGTTTCCCTTTGTCTTCCCGCCTGACGTCCCATCGCAACACCAAATCCCCTACTTGGATTTCCCTGTCTTTAGCTCTTTGATAAAATAAGCCTTTCATATTTTCTTGGTACTCTGCGAGTTTGAGGCTTACCTTTTCCCATGTTTCACTTAGCTCGACTAATTGATTCATTCTTATGATAAGGTCGTTTGGCTCTTCCTCACTCTCTTGTAACAATTGGGCCATGGGTAATGCAACCTAAATAGGAAATATGACATCTATGCCATACACTAGTTCATAAGGGGACTTCCTTGTGGATCTTTTAGTGGTGATGTGATTTTCCCAGAGTGCGAAATTGAGCTGGGAGTCCCAATTATTTTGGTTTTCATTGATGGTATATTTCAGAATCCTGACCAGTGTATTGTTAGATGACTCCGCCTACCTGTTCCCCTGTGGGTAATATGCAGTAGAGTGTCCTAGAATGATATTATAGTGTTGACAGAATCTTATGAACATAGCTGATTTGAAATCCTGAGCATTATCGATGATGTTTTTAACAGGGCATCCAAACCTAGCTATTATGCTGTCCTCTATGAACTTCATCACTACCCCATCAGTGGAATTCCTTGTAGGCACGGATTCAACGC
Source organism: Pinus albicaulis (assembly GCA_034641835.2). NCBI lineage: Eukaryota > Viridiplantae > Streptophyta > Pinopsida > Pinales > Pinaceae > Pinus > Pinus albicaulis. The sequence continues at coordinate 519,082,517 of CM076575.1, read as the reverse complement.
ACTTAGTAAAGTAATCTATGGTGGTGAGGATCCATCGATGTTTATTTCTAGAAGTCAGGTGAATCTCTCCTATGAAATCTATTCCCCACTGTTTCAAAGTTTCTTTAACATGTACTGGGATCAATGGGAGAGGTGCATACCTTTTCTTTTTGGCAAACATTTGACAGTTCTCATACGCCTGGATGCGAGCATGTGTATCACCAAACATTTTAGGCCAAAAGAAACTTTCCCTCTGGATCTTTTGTGCAGTGGATCACCAACTATAATACCCGCCACATATCCCTTCGTGTAACTAATTCATTACTTTGTAAACTTATTTATTTTTTAAACACAATGATAGGATCCCTTTCGGGTCCTTCAAATACAATCGCCCATTTTCCACAATGTACTTTTGAAACCTCAGCCTCAAGGTATGGTATTTTTCCTTATCATATTTAGGAGGGAATCTCAGTGTTAAAAGATATTCCACTATATGTTTATACCATGAGGATAGAAGGTAATTAAAATGTGTCTTTTGCATGGAAGATTCTATGCCCTGAGGTGCACCTGTATCCTCCTATGCTTCTCCTCTTGTTATAGACAGATTTATCCCCAGAGCTTGAAAGTTGGATTCAAACTGAGTCTTTGCCAACCCTTGGCCTTTAATGAGTTTGGTAGGCTTTATCTCCATCTCATATTCCTAAATCTTAGCAATCCATTTTCCCCTTTTTCCTTCACTGTTGCCCTGCACCAAGATATCCTTCACTATTGTTGTGGGAACATAGGTGGTTATGGTATATTGTAACACATACACCCTGAATGCCTTTAGAGATTTGACTAGATTGTACGCTTGCTTTTACAGGATATTATATTTCACTTCGGCATCCTGCAGAACTTGGCTAAAGAACACAATAGGTCATTCATGCCCTTTGTCATCCATCTATAGCAACACTGTAGCTACTGTATGAGGAGAGGCGAAAGAGAAAATCATGAAGGGCTTCTTATAATCTAGACCTATCAGCACTGGAGCTTCTGCAAACCCTTGCTTGATTCTATCAAAAAAATACCTCGATTGAGGGATCCACCTCACTTCACTATTATTTTTTAGCATTTCAGTGATATTTTGGATGATCTCGGCATAATTGGGTATGAATCTTCTTAGGAAATTTATCCTTCCCAGGAACACTTGTACCTCTTTTTTGTTTCTTGGTAGAGAAATGTCATTTATCACCTCCACCCATTTCGGATCAATATTCACTCCCTCCGTAGTTACTATATGCCCCAGTAACTTTCATTATTCCAGGGCAAACATGGATTTTTGAGGGTTTACGGATAGGCCATACTTGCGGAATTTGTCAAAGGTTTGTTAAAGATGTTCTATGTGTTCAACATCACTCTTCGATAAGATAGTGATGTCGTCTAGGTAAATCACCACAAAATTATCCTGCTCTCCTATGAAAGCGATGTCCATAGCAAGTTGGAATCTGGCACCAACATTTATCAGGCTGAAAGGCATTCGGGCGTACATGAAAGTTCCTGTAAGCTATGAGCCATGGGTGTTTAGCTTGGCATTGGCTCTTGACTTGCCTCACTACAAGCTCTGAATCTCCAAATACCTTGAGGTTCTGTATGTTCATGTTCCATGCTGTCTAAAATCTAAACAGTAGGGCTTCATACTTAGCCACATTGTTTGTGGCTTCAAATTCCAACTTAAAGGAGAGGGGAACCAATCATATTTTTGGTGATCTCAAGAGTACCCTAACCCCGTTTCCTTCTCGTGAGTAAGCTCCATCAAATTGCAAGTTCAATATATTTTTTTCCTCTCTGCTCATAGTATTCTTTTGTATTAGGGGACATACCTTCGTTTCTTGCAGAAAATTGTCATCCTTCTCGAGCATAAGATAGGAGAATTCACCCTCTTTACCATATACCAGAGAATTTGTCGAACAATCGACTTTAGTGACCATCTTCACAAACCTAGATTCTCCGTATAATATTATTTGATCCCCACCAAATAATGTAATAGTGGTGTAGGCAAGGTCAATTTTTATTGATCCTCCGATTTTGGAACCCCAGGATCTGGACAACAACATTCCAAACTGAGCTAGGACATTAGCTACAATAATGTCCATTACCATACTTTTGGCCGGAATCTGGGCTAAGTTTACTACCAGATCTTTTATCATGCCCAAGCATTTCACTCTCTTGGAATCAAAAGAATAAATGTATTTATAAGGCTTGGTAATCTGAAACCCCAACTTCTCCATGGAAGAAAATGGCAACAGGTTATGTGAGGCCCCGAAATGCAGCATGCAATTGTGAAATAATAGGTCATGAATAACTAGAGTCACATATAATGGGGAGTGGTTGAGTCCTGCTCTTCTACATGAGGGCTAAAAATTACCATGGGCCTTTCTTCTTGGAGATTGAGGTTGCCAGGTAGAGGGCTTACACCATGGCATAGCATGAATTGGGATACTTGGGCCTTGTATGAAGGTTTTTTTAGGAGCTCAATCAGGGGAGCCATGATCTTAACCTTCTCTAATTATTTCTATAGGTTAAAGGCCATGGAATATTTTTCTATAATAACTTCCTTGAACTTCTCTTTAGGAGGGTCGGCCAGTTTCAATAGTATAGTTGTGGACTTATCATTTTTGGGAGGATCATAGCATTTTTTCATGGAAGTGGATGCAACGGCTTTGTGAGGGGAATACTCTTCTAAAGGATTTTTCCCCTTACTGGCAGAACTAGGAGGGGTATGTTCTCTTCATGTTGAATCTTCATTTTGTTCATGCACTCGGGTTCTCTTTTGGGAGGACCTGAGATCATACTTCTTATGGAGTTGAGCTTGCATGAAGTCACGAACTGCTTGCAGTAATTGTCAATATATTGGTCTTCTGAAGGGATTTCCTTCTCTTCTTTCTCCTCTTATAGGGTGATTTCACCTTCCTCATCATCGGAGTAAGTGATGAATTGATTCTCTTGGCTCTCTGTGACTTCCTAGGCCTATTCCTCTAGCTCTCCTTCGAAGTATAGAGGAGGTTGGATATGATCTTATTGTTCCTTCCTTTCACATTGCAGCAACTGTAAAGGGGGCTTCTGATACTGGGGATTAAACCCACGGTTTGGAATCATTTGGTTGGAACAAGGAAGGGAATTATTGGCCTTCAATTCAAGCTTAACCAACTTATTTGAGAGGTTCTTTATCAGCTTATTCATTTCTTCCATTCTATACTCTTGTGATTCCCTCTCCTGATTTGAAGTAGAAGCCTCCTCCCTAATCTTTCTTCTGGCTTCATTCTCTATCTTCCCCTTGAATTTACCTATAGAAGCAAAGTTTGCTTCTACCTCCAATGCATCATTTTGGATCTGATCCAGAGATGTGGATTTTATTTCCCTTAAGGTGAACCCAAACAATGGTTCAAAAGCTCCTGCGAAGACCACCTTGGCAGCTGCTTGGGGAGGCTTTATTTTAGTAGGGAGATTATTATAGAGCTTATTGAACCTCTTTATGAATTATGTTGCATCCTCATTGTGTCTCTTTTTAAGGGCATTGAACTTTGTGAGAACATATTCATGGTCCTTCTTTTCTCCCCATTTGAGTGTGAAGAAATTCTCCATTTATTCCCAAGTGGTGACTGTGTTATCAGCTAGAGACTTGGACCAATTTTGATCCTCTCAATCTAGGGATTGGACGAAAAGCCTCAACACCACATCTAAGTGCTCTACATTCACATTTTCAACAAAGGCACACAAGTTTTCAATATTTCTATGCGCAAAAGTACTACCTTCTTTGGTGAACCGATGCAGGAGCTTTAGTTAATCTTGAGGCATGTCATTATACTTTAGGTAAAGCTAATGGAGCATATTTGTTGAGGAGGAAACCAGGTACAACCATGAGGGGTGGTGGTGGTAAATTATGAGGTTGATTTAGCTGTGGTATAACAGGTATATACTGAGTAGAGGTTTGGATATTTATCTGTGAAGAGATTTGGAGTGCCATAACTTCTTTGACTTCTTCAGCCTAGGGAGTAGGGTGCAAGGGAGGTAGAGAAGTATTGACAGATTCTGCTTCATATTTTATGGCTCAACTAGCTAAAGTAGAGGTTTCTGGAGCATATTCAAGTACACGGGTTGTGGATCCAGGACCATAGATGTTCGCTTTCTGAGATGAGGAAGGTGGATATTCTAGAGAAAATGAGGGTAAGTAAACCTGTCTAGGTTGCTTCTCCCTCCAGATTCTCTTAAATATGATATTTTCAGGATCAGATATAGAAGGGGTTCTCTACTGAGAAGTATCTGATCGGGTATGAGGCTTGGTGTAAGCCAGGATTACACCTGATTTGAAATTTGATAATAGTGGAGTTGCCAAGGTGAGGGCTATGCAACTCTCAACCCTTCGTGCTCACCTGATTGAAGGGTGAAGATAATGTCGTATCCTAGGGAACATTTTTCTAATTCCTTCCCTGGAAATGACGCCAAAAATATGTTGTAGCTCCTAGACACAAACTTGAGTTGCAAAAAACCAGTGCCTAGGACATCTTAAAATCAAAGTTAAGATGTAGACGATTATAAGGGTGCCTCTGACAGAATATGGATAAAGAGACTGATGGTTTTGGTGGTTCAGGAATGGAGAATACCTTGGAGTTTGATTCATGTGAATTTCCTATACTGTGAGAGGGCTCAGGAGGTTGTGAGGCTTGGTGGCTTTCAAATGGGACAAGTATAAAAAAATGAGCAGAAGCTTTAAAAATATTTAGAAGCATTGAGAGAGAATGGAGAAGGAACCCACAAGAGATAGGCTTAAGAGGATTAAGAATCTATCTCCCGTGAACTTAGAGGAAGCAAATATGAATGAGATATGGGAAACAATAGAGATTCGTGGAGCACAAATTAAGGGAGTGCAACAAGCTTAATACATGAGTGTTATATAGACATGAATTCATAAATAAAATTGCATACCACTAGTAGCTACATTACACGAATCATCAAAGAAGCAGAGCATGAAAGATGATTATACATAAATAGGAGATTACTGATAAACAAAGAGAAACATATACATACTACTAATTTCCCCATATGGAATCCAAATAAATAGCATTGTATCATATTAAGTTCAAAGAAACTCTCCCAAATATGTATCTCAGAGCAGAGGGAGCACAATTATACATAACTACAACAAAATTCTACAAAATTCAGAACATTTCTGTCCTCTTAAAACTCACTACATATAGATTTCTCCTTCGGGGTTTATAATCGAATATTCTTTCATGATAAAACCACACATGTGAAAACCAAAATATCCTTAAAAACTAGCAGAGTGTGCATTAGAAAATCACTCTTGTAACAAAAAATCAAAACAGAATTAGGTGAAATCGAGATTTCACCAACAAAACATCACTATATAACAGTAAAATGAAACAAAATAGTTGGCCATGGAGGCCAAATTCCAGGATCTTCAAAAGGAGTGGCAAGAAGTTGCTGACAAGAGGTGGGAGGTCTGGCCTTCATCATATGATTCCATCTGTTGTTTGAAAGCCTCCACTATATAATTTTCATGATTTCCACCTCCCATTACAGAATGACCAAATGTGCTATGTGTGCCCCACTCTTCAGCGGGGATTTCGTAGACCAACAAGATAGCCATAGCTATGTTGTTCCACCAAAAACTCATGTTTTTCTTTAACTTGCAAAAACTGGAGATCAGATTTTCGGAGGGGGTATGGATGGTTTGTGGTATTGGATGGAGGGGGTGTGAAATCATTGTGGGCTGACACGTAGCACCAGAGGAGGTTTCCCAAAGCGGCCATTCCAGACCCCCCCCCCCCCCCAGTGTCATCTCTCGGAAGGTGAGGGAGGTGCCGAAATAGATCGTGAACTGTTGGATGCATGATATGGAGCAGAGATAAGGGGAGGATGGCAGAAGTGAAAGTGGAGTTAGTGAGGCTCATTAAAACTGAAAAGAACAGAACAAAGGATATGGAAAGGTTATTGATGACGTGGCAGGAAGGTGGGGCCCATCTCATATTGCAAATCACAAGCCAGAGAGCTTTGTTATAAGGAATGGAGGGTAAATTCTAGAATCTACGATCTGTGATTTGCAGTGGTGGAAAGGTGACGTGGTAGGATGGAGCTGGGACCGTCCACATATCACATATCGCAAGTTTTATATGTGCACAACGGAAGGTAAGAGTTAATATCTACAAGCAACGATGTGCGATGAGCGGAAAGGGAAGGTGACATGGCATGGAGGTGGGCCTCCCGCAGGTCGTAGATCACAGGTTTTGTGTATTAGCAGCGAAGGGTAAATGTTAAGAATTGTGATGTGCGAAGTACGATGGGTGGAGGAGTGATGTGTCAAGAAGATGGGGCTGCCTGCACATCACTGATCGCAATTTTTATGTTTGAACAATAGATGATAAGAGTTATGATTTTTGGGGAGTGAAGTGCGATGAGCAGGGAAAAATGAGGTGGCATGAAGGTGGGATCCAAATCACATCGCAAATCACAATCGGAAGGTTTTACGTATAAGCATCGAAAGGTAAAAGTAAATATTGCAGGGAGTGAATTGCGATGAGCGAAAAGGTGTTAAGTGAGGTAAATGATATTACACATATTATATGTAATATATAGCATATGTAACGTTTTGTGGGATGTGGAAATTAATCACAACTTTGTATCATATTACCTTGACCACAACACTTCTCTCTTTTGACCACAAGGCTTTATGTCTGACCTGCACTTGAATTGCTTGGCCTTCTCCTTGATCATTCACACCTATGCCCTGTGATTTCCTTATAGGGATCACTTCTCCATGTTGAGTGTGGTCACAGACCAATAGGTTGTTTGGAAATGAGATAAAAGTTCAAAAGCAACAAGAGGGTAAGGATGTAAGGGTGGTAGTAAGAATCCAACAACTTCAAAGAGAAGATAAAAAACAACAGTTTGAAGAGAAATGGAAGAGTGAGTACTAGTTAGAAGATAAAATATACATGGATATTAAAAAAATAAGAAGGTTTATGATGAATGTGTCTCAAAAGAAGACAACAACAAGGAAGAAAAGTAGTCACAACAAGAAAAACACAATAGAAGAATGTGAGAGCATAGCCAGTGGGGAAATGCAACATAATGTATGGATACCTCGAGAACAGAAACAAACAACAACAATGGAAACCAAAGATAGATTACAGAACGAAGTATGGGATCTAGGAGGACAACTATTAAAGACACATGATCTAGAGATCATGATTATTTTCACCTGGGGAGTCCGATGCAGGAGCATCTGCTCTAAGTCAAAAGTCCAAGTAGAAATCAGACCTTAGGGTCTTAAATTTGTCCTAGGTGGAACTATTGTAAAGAGACATTGTAAAACTCATGTAAAAAGTATTTTATTTCTTAGTAAGCATAGACAGGGAATATGCCTAGTTGTTAGGTGTGAATGAGTGTTGATTTAATGTAACAAATCCCCTTAAGAAATGGGATATTAGAGAGAATATTTGTTGTTTATGCTAAGAATATATAAAATTCATAAATTAAAATTTCCTTAGAATAGAAGTGGTTACAAGTTTGTACGAGTTGAGTGAGGTCGGACAAGCTCTGAATTTTTATAAATTAAATTGTAAGCTTCAAAGAAAGGGGGACAAATTAAACAAATAAGATTAGGCTAAGAGATAAGAGAGAGAGGCGAGAGCCGAGAGATGGAGAGGGTTATATGTAGAGGAGAGAAGGCCATGAAACAACACATCAGGCCAAAGATAGTTTGTTAACAGGTTTTATTGTATATCTACATTTATTGATTAATGAGAAATTGAATTCATGCAATTGTATTGTGTCTTTGTTACGAGCTGAGCGATCTGTAACGAGCTAATCTGGTTTCTGTGTAATAAACCACTGTTGTATGAATTCTCATGAATGCTCAATGAATGAATAAGTCTTTCTGAGTGATAAAGTACTTAATGGATGGGTAGAATCATGTATGATTCCAGTCTAGAGAAATTAAAAATTTTGTGCAGGACGAGAAGGAGAAACAAACCAAAATTTTGGATTCAGAGAAGTAATACAAAAGGGTGTTCTGTATTCAGGCTTTAGAAAACGTAATGGTTATGGGAATGAAGGAATAACTAGAATTTAAATCTCAAGAGAGCTTAGTGTAACTAAATATCGAACAAGCTTAGGAAGGATAGCGTGAGGGAAACAGAGATGCAGAGTAGTGGCGGTCAAAGAAATAGGAGAAAAGATTAAGGTAGAAAAGTCTTTAAAAAAATTCCAATGAAGAGAAGGGACAATGAGGATTAAAACCACAAAGATCAGTTTGAACATTATCGGTCTAGATCTCATCGCAAGTTAAATTGGGAATATCCCGAAGAGTGATAAGTATAAGATCTGTGTGATGCGATGAGGAGATCGGATGACAAGGATCAGAGAAAGGTTGACGACCCATATTACTTCGCAAGGTAATTTTGGAAAGCTGCGAAGTGGAGACGTGTTAGGAGGAGGATACAGACACACATCGCAATCAATGATCATTATATTTACCTGTTAATCCATCACAAGTTAAATGGTACAAGTTGCGATGCGGTGAAAAGAAGGCAAACGTGCTGGCAGGGTCCACCCACATATCGCATATCACATGCGATATGGCACAATTAGTTAACGATGGAGGTTAAACTCCATGACATGCGAAATTTTAAGTTTTCCGAAGTGCGAAATGGTAATTTTTGCGATTTGCGAACTGGAAAAATCAGCGAACTTGCGATAAGTTTTGAAAAGTGTGATGGAGGTTTGCGATGCGAGATTGTGCAGGGAAGAGCCTCAGTAAATGTGTAGAATTTTGGTAAGCATAAAGCAGTCCTGTACAATAGGAGAAAGGGGTTAAAGGTTTCATGCATAAGTGAAGGATTGGTTTGGGATAAAACGGGTTTTATGGACCTATCTGAATGTGAAAAATTCAGAGTGTATACTCTCTTATGAGTATTAAATCCTGGGAATGGGCAGACATATTAAATTTTCTACGTATGTGGGTATAAGCGGCCTTTTGGCTACATCAATTTTTCTCTTCCAAAATAGTTTTTTTATAGAGACCTAACAAGGTCTGTCCAAAGGCATCGCAGACTGTAACAAGTCTAGCCTAGGAACTCACAGACTCAAAAATTTTGACTTAGGGATTCCACTGGCCCCAACCAACTCAAGAATACCCTATCTGGAAGCATTATGCCTTCCCTTAACATTGTCATGTTCAAAGAACTAGTTTCTTTCTCTCTCCTTTCTTAGTTTCCCTATGTTCCTCTAATAACATCTTGGCTTCTTTTCCCAACTGCGATGATTTATCTCTAGGGAAAGAAAGTAATTGTCCTCTAACTTTCCCCTAAGTCATTTTTTTTCATTTAGTGTATTTTCCCTAAAAATTACATGGCTTGCCATAACTAAATTTTAAATAAAATTAAAATAAATTTAAACATTTAAATTTCCCACTAATATTTCCACATTGCCCATGTTTTACCAAGTCACTGTAGTAAAAGTAAATTAAATAATTACTTTTCACTGAGGGGTATTACATCTTCCCCCTCTTGAGCTAAAAAATGTCCTTGATGTTTGCTTCTAGCCCTCCAGAACAGGTTGTGATATGCTTCACGCATGAAATTTTCATCTTCCCATATTAGTTTTTCTAAGCTAAAGTGTCTTCATTGAACTTTGACCTAGGTGATAGCCTACTTCCATAGCGTGATTTCTTTCCGATTGAGAATACACAGAGGTTCAACCAAAAAATATCTGTCTAATTTGACCTACATTCACAATCATCAAGGTTGTCATTAGTTTCCATCAATACACACACACACACACACACGCACACACACACATATAATCATTTCAAATTCTATTATAGGAACCATTAGTTGTTATTTATGTATCCAACAAGAGTCATCAACATGCTTCACAATCACACAGGGGTTAACATCGTGCTCTCAATAAGATTTAGCAACATCATTGTAGCTCATAAACAATTAGCAGTTAATCCTTTTACTTACCCAATGAATATGCCAATTTCCAAGGTTCCCATCACATGGTTCCATTGGAAATTTCAAATAATGGAAATACCGTTTCCATTTGCACTACTTACATAGTAATAATATTTCAGAAACTATTAATTTCTCTTTTGTTTTATCATATGGATTACAACTAGTCCATTATCATACTAGGTAACATTATTATGCTTTTATGTTAATTCAAATGTTACATATGCGTTAGTCATGCATAAGTATACTTTAGGAAAAATTCCTTTTGTTATCATATTTAGGATGCCTATATTATTTTTTAAAATATCCAAGTAACTTAGTTATGCCCATATTAGGTTTCTTTTCTATTTTGTTTTAATATTAACCAAGATTCCTTCATTTTTTTCTACTTTATCATCCCGTATTACAATTTTTTGATGTAAGTTATACACAATTTTTCTTTCGTGAAAAGACATGGGACTTCCCACTTTAGTGCTTGTGTGTGTATTGATTATCTCTCAGTCACTATGTTACTCGAATAGAGTTCTTCTCTAATATATTGAATCACAACATCTTATTCACTTCTTCCAACAATAGATTTTTTTAATAAAATTTGCATGTGAGGTTTGATGGGAGGTTAACAAATAGTAGTTGTGTCCCAACATGGGAATAGCTAATTATCTTATTAGACCACTCACACAGTAATAATACTAGTTATTTATTTAATTTCAAGGAACATTTTCCTTACCTTGTCCCCATAATGGCTTGCAACTAATGATATGTTTTTTTTCCCATTAGACTATGACAATTCTACGACACAACCTAGAGTAATACATGCATTATTAAAATCAACAATAGATAACAAATTGCGTCATCAAATATTACCACTCTGCTCCTCCGACACACCTTACCTATGAGTTTTCACAACTATATTCTTAGTTTTGCGTCCCTTTTATACTAAAAATTACTGATTAAGGTGTCTGGGGTCACATTTTTCCAAACTACATGGTCCTTCCCCCTTTCATCTTCTATTCCTATCAGTTGCCTCAACACATCATGTTAAGGTAGTTGTCTTGACATATTAATTTTTGTAAGCATATGTTCATTCTAATCAACCATTTGAACATACTTCACTTGTGTTTATAACCTTCATATTAAAGTTTCTTAAGTAATTTTCTAAGGTTACAACATTGACTGGTAGCATGTTTCCCTTTTAATGGCAACATGAATAGGTATAATTTCTATCAATAGACTACCAAAATGATTTTACCATAGCTTCAAGTTTTCCTTAAAATTATATGCCAAATTTACTTAGTTACTTTACTCAGCCATATTCCTATTTCTAATCATCATTTTTTTTTACATATATCCACCATCAATCCTTCAAGTCTCATTAGGACAATAGACACCTCAGGGTATTTAATATACACATCCATCGTCGTGTGTGTGTGTGTGTGTGTGTGTACATGAAATATGATTGAAAACTAGACACAAATGGAGAGTGAAACAATAAACAAAGATAAAATAGGCACTGAAAGTAATACCATGTAGTTAAAAAATGAGATGTAAGAACAACTAAATAAAACCACTTGAAACCATGCAAATTATTGAAAACCACTTGAAACCATGCAAATTATTGAAAAATACTTGAAACCATGGTTTATTGGAATGTTCTTAAACCACTTGAATTCATGAAAATTATGAAGCACCTTCGAATTGTAATGGATTAGGATAAAAAAAAAAAACTAAGGATGTGATTTAATGAAATAAAACCATTTGAACATTATTTCCATATATTAATTACATGAGTTACAATTCATAGAAATTTATTTACAAGAGGGATTAGAAAAAATGATTATCACATAAGTGCTCCAAAACCTATAAACATTAGTTTGATTAATGTTTGATATCCTTATAGGAGTTAAAAGAGAGAGAATGTGTCAAGTTCTATAAGGAGAAAGAATATCCCTACTTGCATTGTGTAGGAACTGAGAAGACATTCTTTGTTAAACATATATAGCAAAATATTTTTCTTGTAGCATTCATCATCATATATAACATTTAATGGTTCTTAAATCCTAAATGATGATCCATACCTTTGAAAACCTCACTTATTTTAATTCTCACATGAAGGTTATGAGTATTGTTTAAATATAATTTTTTTTAAAGACATGTACAAAGTGTAGTGTAGATTCATGCTTGCACTAAAATGCGTGTATTATTTTATATATCTATAATGCTCCACGGAAGGCTCATGGGATTAATCAATATTAAATTCATAAATAATAAATGCAAAAGAAATAAATTAGCATGCATGTATTAATGACATGCTAGAATTGTTCACAATGTTAATCTTCTTAGACCATGGAAATATAATGTCAATTAAATTCATCTAGTTGTTTCTCAACATGTAATCGTGAAATATATTGCTAAATGTTGGAACACCTAATCCTACATGGGTAGGTTTGGAATGCGAAAAGTCACAATGGAGTCCAAGTGACCTTGGAATGTGAAACCAAGAGTCACACCATTGTACTATAAATGTACATCTTTGTATAATGGAAAATAAGAAAGCCTCACGCTTATCTTTCATTGTGTGTTGTTTCTCTTGTGTGAGTGCTCATCTTCCTCATACACCATGTGTGTGCTTCAACATGGTGTTTAACATGGTATCAGAGCGGGCGATTTCTGGCCCTGCTTCAAATTGAATGAGCCATTTGTGTCTATGGCCTATTCATATCTGCCAAAATTCTTGGCATTTTTGCAGCACTCAGAAATTGGGAGCAGCACTGCACATCTGAAGCACTCAGAGATTTCTGCAGCAGTGTTTTTTGCCGCATTCAGAAGAAGGAGCAGCATTCAGAAGAAAGAGCAGCATTCAGAATTTGTTTTGAAGAAGAGCAGCAGTGGTTTTGAAGAAAGGTAGCACTTCCCATCTGAAGGTTTTCATTCTCATTTTTCCTGCAATTTCCATTAATTTCTGCATTGAAGAGTTGCTGGAAAACACTGTTTAAAGAGGGTTTCTGAACTAGAAGTTTCTGGCTTTTTTATGGAAAAGAATTTTGAGTTTTTCTGCTACTGAGCTATTGCAAAATTTCTGGGTTTATTTGCAATCTGCTGCCTGTATTTCAGAGCTTAGAAATCTGCTATTGTTTCACAGTCTTGGTCTCAATTTTACTCAATCTCTGCTCGTGCTCTCTGCTGTTTTGATTCAAAAAAAAAAAAAAAAAAAAAAAAAAATTCCTACACCTATCGCTCTTAACCTACGCCATTCACTTAACTCTGCCATCCACTATTCCCTCCATACATCATATATAATACGCTGTCGTCCCCTTATCTCTCACAACGCTCTCACTCCCTCTCACACAAGGCATTGCGCTACCCGCACGGCCGCCCACTACACTAATCCCTGCATTAAACGATACGACCACGCTCTCACAATAATTCCAGGTCGGCTTTACATCCCACGGCATCACATTACACTCCTCCCTACACTACAACACTCCTGCTCGCTCTGCAAACAACTGTCCCACCGCTCATACCCTCGGCCTACCCTGCGTTCACGTTACCCACACTTACCAACGCGGTCTCCCTCCTTACGCCTCCCATGATCTTCCCAACGCTCATCACACACACCATCGACTCTTTTCCTACCCTCTCACCTTATTACTCCACGCATACAAAGCTGCTCTACGTACCCTTATTACTCCACCCTCCCATTTAATTCACCTCACCACTAAACTAATTCCCCTCCCACTATACCATTCCTCTCCTCCCATTTTAATAATCCCCATTTAAATTAAGTCACTCCCCCCTTATTACACAACCTCCACCCTTTTAAATTAACTCCCACTCTCTCATTTTAGATTTCAACCTTTTATCATTTTAATACCACTCACCATACTCCCTTCACACCATTTGATTTTTAAATTAATTCGATTCCCACCTTCCCATTTTTATATTCTAATAATATTTCTCATTCCCTTTTTTAATCCCTTTCCCTATTTTAAATTAATACCCTCCATTTTAATAATTTTTAATCCCTTTCCCCTTTAATTCCCCTTCTCCCATTTTTAATTAATTCACCCATCTCTTTTTTAAATTCCCTCAATTTCTTTTTAATCCCAAATAATTATTTTTTTAATTAATTTTCAATTAATTAAAAAAAAAAAAAAAACAGCAGAGAGAGAGAGAGGAGAGAGAAGATTTGAACAGCAGAAATAGAGGAATGACATGTGAGCAGAATTGAAGAAATGACATGGACTATACATATAGAAGAAGAAAGTGAAATTTGACATTGTGTGATTTCTGGCATAAAGGTGATTTTTTTGAAGAATTTCACATTTGAAGACAAGTTTGCCATCATTGAAAACAGCTATTTGAAGAAGAAAATTCAGCTGCCATAAAAAGATTCTTGCACAAGTGTTTTCAGCTACACATTTACAAATATTTTGCAGAGATATGTATTGAGCTGACATTGTATTTTGAGTGGAATTTGTAGCTTCTTCATAGTTGCAATCAGTATTTGAGTTGTTGGATTGTTGATTTCCCTCCATCATTTGAGGAGCACACTTTGTACTTTGAGAATTTCTTGAGTCATTTGTATTTGTTGTTGAATCACATTGTAAACGGGTGCATTTTCGGTTGAAGCCGACACCCTTTCATTTGTTTTGAGCCTAATTTGTTGAAAATGGCCAAAATCAATGAGGCATTAGAGTTGTTGAATAGCCTCATTCATTCCAATGTTGATGACATGATAAAAATGAGCAAGGATGCTCTTTGTAAAATTCACAGTTGTTTGCTAGATGCACATGAAAAGATCGAGTTTTTGCAGTTGGAATCTCAGCTCCAACAAGACGAACTTCAGCAAAAGAGTCACCATTCTGAACCTGTTTCTGTTCAGAAGATTGAGAAGGACTCTCATCAGAAGAAAGAAGATAAAGTTGCAGATGATTCACATTTAGTTCCTTGCACTAGAGCAGATGTACATGCAGATGCAACAGCTCAGCCTGCACTTCTCAAGCCCATCATTAGACCTTGGGAAGAGCTTGTCCACAACAAGCACCGAACTGGTCTTGGATATGACAAGGATGTGTCCTTTCATATTCCAGACTACACCAAGCCCATCATATTTCAGAGTGCCGGATTCCTATATGACAGTTTACTTGCAGCTATTCCAGATCCTGTTCCACAACAACAACAGATTGAGAAATGCCAACATTGTGATCGAGTTGGCCATATGAAAGATCACTGTTTTGATCTTCATCCATGCAACCACTGTGGTCGGCACAACCATTCTTCACACAGATGCTTCAGACACAAGCCTCCTGCAAGAACAAAGATTCATCTTGGATGGATCGCTTCTTGGCAATGGGCATCAACAGCCAAGAAGATGTTTACAACACATGTTAGAACTTGTTCACGGATATTGAGCAAACTTGCAGTTGAGTTTTCACCATCATCTCACCTTGTCCATGACAGGGGGGAAAATGGTGGTCATGTACAAGCTTCGCCGACAGATCAAGCGAGCCTGAGCCACAATCTCTCATTCCATGTTCAGAGTTGTAGCCAGCAGTTCAAGCGAGCCTGAGCCACAATTCGTCATTCCGGATTCAGAGATGTAGCCAGAGACACAGATGTCCATGAGCATACCTTCGGTTGGTGGATAACCTAAAACCATCATTTTCGGTTGGTGGATAACCTAAAACCATCATCTTTGGTTGGTGGATAACCTAAAACCATAATTTTCGGTTGGTGGATAACCTAAAACCATCATCTTTGGTTGGTGGACAACCTAAAACCACCACAGGTAGTAGACCTCCCTTCTTTTAGGTTGAAGGTCTCCCTTTTTTATGAGGGAAAATTCCTCTAGCAGAAGCTTTCAGCTTCTTGCCAGTTTTGGAAGAGTTCCGGGAACTGCAACAAGTTTTGCGTTCCAGTGTTTGTGGTCATCCTAAAACCACCTCTTTTTCCAACATTTCAGAGAGTTGATTCAGCCAAGTGCTGCCATGTATACTTTGTAGATTTGTATTACAACTCTTTTCTTGGACTCACACATACCCCTTCGGATTAAGGGGGGATGTTGGAACACCTAATCCTACATGGGTAGGTGTGGAATGCGAAAAGTCACAATGGAGTTCAAGTGACCTTGGAATGTGAAACCAAGAGTCACACCATTGTACTATAAATGTACATCTTTGTATAATGGAAAATAAGAAAGCCTCACGCTTATCTTTCATTGTGTGTTGTTTCTCTTGTGTGTGTGCTCATCTTCCTCATACACCATGTGTGTGCTTCAACATGGTGTTTAACACTAAATATGGTTCAAAAGTAAAAAAAGAGGAGTTCCTTATTTTAAACTTCATGAAGATTTGATGAAAACAATTGAAAACATAAATGGCATTGAATATCCATATTTTCATGTGCATAAAAAAGGTTCTTTGTAGAAACATATATTTTTCTAAATCCTCTTACCCCTCCTTGTGCCCTACTTGATTATCGTGCTAAAATTTCCATGTACATACTCCCAAAAAAACACTCAAATAATTTGTGCCCCTCTTCGCCACAAATGATAGCAATGCCTATTAATTGTTGATAAGACCTTTAAGCATATTCCTTGTTCTCTAAACCCTCTAAAACCTCTATCTCTTAATTTCCTTTTGTTCCCTTATCAACGATTTCATTGTCCTTCTCATACTTCTAATCCCACAATTCTTCCACTTTTTATTTGGAACTATGAAATTCTCCGTAGTTATGATCAATTATTCCTTTAAGAAAGTTCTTCTTACTATTGTTTATGGTAATTTTAGTTACACATTTTGAAACACTAAATGATATGGTGCTTCTACTGAAGAAAAACTTTCCTAACTAATTTTATTTTTTAGGCTTTCAAATATTAACATACTTAAAAACAAGTTGAATAGGTTCCTATTGTAGCATGGAGTGTGTATTTATGTACTGTATGGTTTTTTAGTCACAATTTATCTTATAGTTGTTTAAATTTGTAGAAATTTATAGATATAGATTTTGGCTTCTCTCATGAAATAAACTTGGCCCTTCAATTTGGTAATCACTAGCTTGATTTTTCAAGAATCCATCATTCTCTCAAATTCAAAATATTCACCATATCATTAAGTTCTTTAAGTAGTAATTCCCTATGAGATATGTATTTAGAAATTTACTATACAATAATTTAAACTTAATTTCTATTAGTCTTAAGTTCAACAACCTTGAAAATTATTATAAAAATGAGTATATTTAAATAATTCACATTGGATTTAAATAATTGAAATTTTTAGTAAATGAGATATATGGACAAAAATATAATACCATCCTTGTTAACACCGTTACCGATGAAATAGGTAACCTAACCTCAAAACGGGAACTCTAACCCAAAAAGACTCAAAAAACATGAAAAAACACCCCCAAAACAAAAAAAGTGTATTCCAGAACGCACTTGGTTTTTTTTGAAGGTCAAATTTCAACATTTTATAAAATTATGCTAAAAACAAAAATGTTTCTTGAAAAAAGGAATCAAAAAACCCCTCAAAACAAAACCAGTTAACATGGAATCACAAAAAAATAAAATAAAATTGTCACATATTTTTGACATTTTTAAAAATAGAAATAACATTTTTTAATTTTTAAAATTCAAACATTAAAAAAAAACCTAAAATTTAAGAAAAAAATAAATTTAAAAAATTAAAACATTTTAAAGCTTAAAATTTAAAAATATATAGGAATAAAAAAATAAAAATAAAAACAAAATAAAAATTTTAATTCAAACATTAAAAAAAACCTAAAATTTAAGAAAAAAAATAAAAAACCAAAAAAATTTAAAGATTAAAATTTCAAAATATATAGAAATAAAAAAATAAAAATAAAAACAAAATAAAAATATTAAATAAAAAAAAAACGAGTTAAAAAAGGAAAGAAATTATAAAAAATAAAATATAGAAATTAAATTTAAAAAAGAAAACGAAAATCTTTATTAAATTAGAAAAAAAAAATTAAATTTTAAACTTTAAAAAAATAAAAATAAAAAAAAAATAAAAAAATTATTGAAATTAAAAGTAAAAAAATGAAAAATAAAACACAATAAAAATATTAAATTTTAAAAAATATATATTTAAAAAACAAATAGATTTTAAAAAATAAATTGAATTTAAATTATAAAAAATAAAATATATATATATGAACTTAAATATATATATATATATATATATATATATTAGATTTTATTAAATTAAAAAAAAATGTTAATATTAAAATAACAACTTAAATTTAAAAACAAAATAAATATTAAATTTTAATAAATAAATGAATAAACAAATAAGTTTTGAAATAAAAAATAAATTTTAAATATAAAAAAAAAAAAAAACATTGTTAAAATAAAAAGTTAAAAAACTTTAAAAATCAATTAAAATTGAAAATTTGAAAAAAATATATTAAATAAAAAATAAAATAAAAAACAAATTAATTTGAAAATGTTAAGTTTATATATATATATATATATATATATATATATATATATATATATATATATTTTAATTACATAAAATTTTTATATAGATTTTTTATTTCAATTAAAATTGTGTATTTAAAATTATATATATATATATAATTTTAAATACACAATTTTAATTGAAATAAAAAATCTATATAAAAATTTTATGTAATTAAAATAATAATAATAAAAAAATAAAATTTTTTAAAAAAATACTAAATTCAAATAAATTAAAAAAAATACAAAATTTACTAAATTTTAAAAAATTAAATGAAAAACTAAACATAAAATTTAATAATAAAAAAATATATATGAAAAAATTAAAAAGAAAAATCAATTAAATAAAAAAAATTACAAAATTCAATAAAAAATTTTAACAAAATTTGGAAAAAAAGAAATTAAAACAAAAAAAATGAATAAAATAAAAAAAATAAAAAAAACAAAAAAAAATTAAATTTCAAATATAAAAATTAAATTAAAAAAAAAAATTAAACTTTTTGAATTTAAAAAAAAAAAATCAAATTAAAAAAGAAAATATTAAAAATAAAAAAAGAATTTTTTGATCATGGTGGCGCCGCCAATCGGCCTCTCGCCCAGGTGGCGATGGAGGCCAACTGCTGGGCGGGAGGTCGATTCTGAGAATCGCCCTCCCGCAGCGGAAGGCCGATTCTGAGAATCGCCCTCCCGCGGCGGAAGGCCGATTCTGAGAATCGCCCTCCCGCGGCGGAAGGCCGATTCTGAGAATCGCCCTCCCGCGGCGGAAGGCCGATTCCAAGAATCGTCCTGAGGCCGATTCCAGGAATCGTCCTAAGGCCGATTTAGGGAATCGCCCGCCCACAACGGGAGGTCGATTCCAGGAATCGCCCTCCTGCAGCGAGAGGCCAATTTCGGGAATCACCCTCCCATGGCGGGAGGCCGATTCTGGGAATCGCCCTCCCGTGGCGGGAGGCCGATTCTGGGAATCGCCCTAAGGCTGATTTCGAGAATCGCCCTCCCACCGCGGGAGGGCGATTCCTGGAATCAGCCTCCCACCCCAAGAGGGCGATTCCTGGAATCAGCCTCCCGAGGCGGGAGGGTGATTCCCGGAATCGGCCTCCCGCGGGGGGTGGACGATTCCTGGAATCGGCCTCCCACAGTGGGAGGGTGATTCCCGGAATCGGCCTCCCGCGGGGGGTGGACGATTCCTGGAATCGGCCTCCCACAGTGGGAGGGTGATTCCCGGAATCGGCCTCCCGCGCCGCGGTAGGGCGATTCTTGGAATCGGCCTCAGGGCGATTCCCGAAATCGGCCTCCCGCCGCGAGAGGCGATTCTTGGAATCGGCCTCAGGGCGATTCCTGGAATCGGCCTCCCGCCCCAGGAGGGCGATTCTCGGAATCAGCCTCCTGCCCAGTGGCCGGCCTCCGCCGCCACCTGGGCAGGAAGCCTATTGGCGGCGGCACCACGATCAAAATTTTTTTTTTTTTTTTTTAATTTTTTTTTTAATTTGATTTTTTTCTTAAATTCAAAAATATTAAAATTATTTGTTTTTTAATTCAAATTTTTTTATTTTAAATTTAAATTGTTTAATTTTTTTTTATTTTTTTTTAAATTTTAAATTTTGTTTTTAAATTTAATATTTTAGATTAATTATTTTTTAAAATTTAAAATTTATTTATTAAATTTTAATTTAATTTAATTTTTTTTAATCTTTTAGTTTATTTAGTTTTTTTTATTTTTAAAATTTATAAATTGTTTCATTTAAAAAAAAAAACAGTAAATTTATGGATATTTGTTTTTTAATTATTTGCACGTGGTTATTTTCATTTTTTTCGTTTTTTAATGATAGTTTTTTTTATTTTTTTTATTTTTTTATTTTTTAATTTTTTTTTTTTTCTTCTTCAATTTTAAATTTTGTTTTTTTTTTTAATTTGTTTTTTTTTGTTAATTTTAAAATTTGTATTTTTTTTCTTCTTATTATTATTATTTTAATTTTAATTTTTAAATTTAATTTTTTCTTTTTTGTATTTAAATTTTTTTTTAATCTAAATTTTAATTTTGTAATTTAAATTATTTTTAAATTTTCTATTTAATTTTTTTTTTCAAATTATATGGTTTTTTTAAATAGCTTAGAAAAAAATGTTTTTGATGTTTTTTTTTTTTAAATTTTTTTTTTTTCTTTAAATTATGTGTTTTTTTTTTCAAATTTTGTCATTTCTTTTGATATAATTTTCGAATATTTTTTTTTTTGTTTTATGTATTTTTTTGTTTTTTATTTATTTTTTTATTTTTACGAGTTAATTTTGTTTTTTTTTACATTTTTATTGATTTTTTTTTATTGTTTATATATATATATATATATATATATATATATATATATATATAATCTAATTTTTGTGTTTTATTACCAACATGAAAATCACCACTCTAAAAAAAAAGTTGATGTTGCATCAATACGTTTCAAAATTAGCATGAAAATCACCGCTCTAAAAAAAAAAAGTTGATGCTGCATCAATACGTTTCAAAATTAGCATGAAAGTCACTAACATTTTAAAACAAATATTCATACTTCATAAATAAAAATATTAGAGTGTTGAAAATGTGCTCCAAAAAAAAAAAGGTGATTCTGCATCACCACTTTTCAAAATCGGGTGCTTTTTATGCTACCAAAAAAAACTAGGTAACAGTGCGGTTACCTATTTCATCGGTAACACTGTTTGTTACAGTATGGATCACTTTTAGTTTGGGATTTGTATAGTATTTTGAAGAAATGAAAAGTTATTGCTAAGAAGAAGTAAATTTGAAAAAGGTCTTGAAGTGCTTCACTTGGTAAATGTGACTTGTTGTGAAACCAAACAAAGTTTTCAACCTAGATTCACTAGTAAAATTTTGGGGTTATATCTAACAATAGATCACCTTTATCACACACCCTTCAATCCGATGCCCAAATGGTTTTAATTTTTTTAATTTGTTAAACATATTTTTGGGGGGGAGTGAAGAGAGATTATTGATTTTGGGAATAGATTACTTGGGAAATAGGTATATATTGAAAATTTAGTCCAACTTCTCTAATTTTTTTCTTAACACCTATTATTTTTAAATCATTTTTCGCTTTCCTTCTTTTCTCACAATCCATTTTAGTTTGCATTGGATTTTAATTAAAATGTTTGGTGAATGAGATGTATGAACAAAAATATAACTTGATCTTTTTTTGTAGAAATCACTTTTAGTCTAGGATTTATAGTCTCTTGAAGGAACAAAATATTGTTGCTAAGAAGAACTAAGCTTCACTTAGTAAATGGATAAATGGAGGTAGATATATTACAATATATATATATATGTGTGTGTGTGTGTGTGTGTGTGTGTGTGTGTGTGTGTATATATATATATATATATATATATATATATATGAATTTATTTTTTACATTATTAAATAAATAAAGCAATTCCAATTTTTTTTTAGTAGTATGATAAATTTTCTTGAAATAATTGATTAAAAACAATAATTTTATATAAATAAAATTAAAATATAAATTAACAAATTTGAATTATGATGTTGGAAAAATTATAAAAACAAATTGAAAACAAATTATTTTAAAAAATTGGCAATATTGTATTTTATTAATTGTTTCTATAGATCATGAACCACACATACACATACTTGCAATTAAAATACTTTCTATGTCCACTAGATTCACCTTGCACACACCATCACTACTAACCAATTTTCTTTACCAACTATTATAAGTAGAGTAATTGATTATATTTTAGCTTGAAATTTTGCACACAAACATATGCTAACATATTATAATTAGGAAAGAAGTAAGTGTCCTATCATTTACACATCATTTCTTTTCTTGCAAGGAACAAACATCACATAGTTTAATTAAGGGAATCCTAAAGGATCACCCCATATCCACATCAATTAACACTTTTTATGCTCACAATTTCACTTGCACACACATTCACCCCACACACTAAGCTCATTTAAACTTTGTATAAATAGAATACTCTTTCCAGAATCTTTGTACCTAATTTATCTAAGCTTATATTTTGTAGCGCACCCTAAGTGAAGCAAAGTCATTCTAAAAAAAACCTTAATATGAACACACTAAATTCCCCACAGGGGCCACAAGAAAATTTATAGTTTATTCTAGGACCATGGAGATACGCAGCACATAAGGCATAAAGACTGTTTTTCATATTGAAACATATAAAGTCATCTTTTAGGGAGCTTAAAATACTGCATCATCCAGTGAAAAATCGAGTTCATGGAAAGAAACTTGTGAATATGGTAAGGCCTATATGGTGGATTATCATAGACCTTCATGTTGCCTCCCGACACATGGTAGGGGTTCTGGCTCCAAAACTGAAAACCAAAATCTGAGATTCATCCATTCCCATTGGAAACAGGTAACTTAGTTTCCAAAGATTAGGGCATATTTCCTTATAGGTTGATGTGTGGGAGCACTTAAACCCGAGGTGATCTTGGTCAAACTACTGGATGCATCACCAACTCTTTCAGGATGTAACCCTAGTATCATTGGCCACTATAACCCTCTCCATACCTTGGTTGGTTTTTTGGCTACTGGAAGCATCACCAATGACATTTATGACGTGGCCCCAGTACCCTATTCTAAAATATTCACAAGGCCTAGTTACTACTTGAGCGAAAGGATATTAGGTTTTTTTTAGGATTTTTTTTTCATACAAAAAACCTCAAATAAACCTTTTTTGTTAATTGTTTCACACATTAGAATTGAAGGGAAAATTAACCATTTTTTTCACTTTGTATTATGTATGTGATTCATTTAGTTTTCCTTAAGTAAATGTATGTGTTCAGGTGTGCTTACAAATTCAATAGTCTCAGGTTTTGATTTTTTTCCTTTCTTTCCAACTAATGTCTTTCTTAGAATATAATTCTTGCAATTAGTTACATGGTTCATAGGGATAATATCACCTTTAGGTGCCTCCTACATATAATTCACATCATCATGAAAATTATTTTACTTTTCATACATGCTAAATGCTTTTACCTTTCATCCTATTCTAAATAACTCTTTTTGTTGACACAAGGACCGATACTTTTATGGAACTGCTCTCTTCTTTAACCAATATTTCCTTGAGCTCAAAGCTCTTTTATTTTCATGTTTCAACTTAGAACCCTTAGTCCATGTCAACTTATTCTACCTAGTTTCAAAATGTTAACTTGATGTTCATTTAAATTTTCCCTAGGGTTTGTGACTAGAACCCTAGGGTTTCCAAATGGATTTTTACTAAATTAGGAGGAATTATTTTACCTTTCATCATATTTTGAATCAAATTTTTTGTTGACATAGGGACCAGTACCTTCACTAGTGCGATTTTCTTCAACCCATCTTTCCCTGATCTCAAAATCATTTTCTTTTCATGTTTCAACTTATAACCCTTGTTCCATGTCAACTTCTACTACCTAGTTGCCAAGTCTTAACTTGTTTTTTATTTAACTTTTCCCTAGGATTTTTTACTAGAATTCTAGGGTTTCTAAATTGATATTTTTTGAGTGAGGAGGAATTCTTTTACCTTTAGTCATATTTTGAATCACCCTTTTTGTTGACACGGGGACTGATACTTTTATTGGTGTGCTATTCTTTGACCCATCTTTCCCTGAGCTTAAAACTGTTTTCTTTTCATGTTTCATCTTAGAACCCTTGGTCCATCTCAACTTCTGCTACATAGCTTCCTACTATCAAATCATATCAAGACCTTCCACCCATTATGATTTCTTAAATAAACATGTGTACCTAGATCTACTATTTACTTGTCTTATGATGATGATTCACTTGATGTATATTTTGTATTCCACTATGCAAGGATGGAAATTGAGCATCCACGTGAGGGAGAGATATGTCCCATCAAGTTGATCAACCCAATGATGATAAAGATGAGCCTGATGGACCTAATAAACCACTAGAGTAATATGTTCCCTATTAAGCTAATCAACCATCATTATGGGAACAATATGTTCCACATCAATCTAATGAATCACTGGAGGAAGAATATTTTCCTTATCAAGTTGATAAACCACCAGATGAAAAAATTATTTCCTCTAAAGTTTATAGAATAATAAGGAGTTACAATGGTTTGTAAAAGGGTATTTGCAGAAAATTTGGACGCAAACACAACATATGAAATTGGGGAGCCTATCCCTTCTCGCATTATTAGAGACCATGTCAATGTCATCATGTGAAAATATTTTGAGAATCATCTAGTTGTTGCACAAGCTCAGATACAACATGGGTTAATCAAACATAAGAAGCTAAAACATGCTACAAATATTTTGGGTTTCCAATATGGTAAAAGAAAGAAGAAAAATATGAATGTCACTAAAAATATATCAAAGGCATTCACTATGTTTGGAAAATAAAGAAAACTTTATGCTTGCGTTGTGCGCAGAGAAATTACAACTTATATTGGTGCACCAAGTACATAAAGACAACAAAATTTGGAAACAATGTCAAAATTGCTCCATGTCTCGAGAAAAACATTGCACAAGCATACCAAATTCAGGGTTCAAGTAAATGAAAATGATGAATCTACTTGTTGGGCTCTTATTACTAGGAAACCCTACCAAGACAAAATTACAACAGGAGTCAAAGAATTTGTGGTAGAGATTTGGGAGATCCATTCTTGTGTTATTCAAGATATAAATAATGTCGTACGACATTGCTTAACTAAAGGTGTGTATGTGGAACACACTAAGAACATTGTAGAAATGAGAGAAGTTTCACTATTCAAGGAATTTTAGGAAAGAAATCACCATGTGAAGATATCCATAAGGTTGTTTTAAAAATTGAAGTTGTGGTTTATGAGGCCTAATACAATCTGTGATACATATTGTTGTGGATATCATGTTGAATTTCAGCTTCATTATGACACTTTCTAGGAATTTCACAAGTAAAACTGTCACAAAAACCCTCCTCCTCCTACAGTGCATGATTTTTTTCATAAATATTGTGCAAAAGGGAGCCTGAAGAGTTGTTTTAAAAGAAAATATGTATAGGTGGTAGAATATGCATTTAAGGTGGTTATTTGGCATTGCTCCATAAGAACTTTCTTATTGATACCAACTAATCTAGGATGATAGATGTTAACGTCACATGGAATCATTATGAGTATGTCATGGGAAATCAACCATCTTCTTCAAATATGGAACCTAAGAGGATCAACTATGTTGAGGATGATATTCCTGTTTCACAATTCATGGTGGTGTTTTAAAACCGGATCTATAGATATATCAAACACTCACACAGGTCTAGGTGGCAAGTGTTTGAATTTAAGCATTCTCAAGAAGTATTTCAGCTAGGCGCAATCTCATCAGTGGTGGAATTTTCTTATAATTGCACAATTTCTCCTCAAACAAAGATCTAAAGTGAGGATAATCATCCAGAGTGAGGCTTAATTCCTTATCCAATGAGTGTCTACACTTCAAATTTGATTAAACCTACAAGGAGATAAGCCAAAAATATAATTAAAAGAAAAGAAGTTTTCCGTATTTTCCCTCCAAAATATTTACATGTACATCATCTTAAATTTAAAGGATTTTTATTGGTTTACATATTATGATATGGAAATTACGTGAAAATATCATAGGCACTTTTAGGTTTAAATTTCCTCTAATGGTACAGGGTACATCTCTTGTGTCACATAATGGATCTGAGCTAACTCTTGAGTCATAGGGACTACCTCAATAAAGGAAGATATCCATCATATAGGGAAAACCTATTCACATAGATGAAATTAAAACAAGATTTAAAATAGAACAATTTATGCCATGGAATTAAAATATGCGACAACAGTGAAATAAATTAAGAAACTAAATTTTAAACAATAGTAAGAATAATATTTAGATATTCTATATCATAGGGTTCCCTAATCATATTTCCATCCTTTAGAAAATAGTAAGAGAAAAAAAGAATCATGGATGAAAGACGGCTACCTACTCATTCATACAAAAACATTTTACAGGAAAATCATCTTAAATTGTAATGTTATTAACATTATTATATTTAATAGTGGATCATTGTATGGTGTTATTAAAATTAATCAGTTATATATCTTTAACATTATAAAAACAAAGTAAAATAGAATCAATGCTTTAGAGTTGCAAAAAACACTTAATAAATTATTAAACTTGACATTATATAAAACAACTAGTACTACTAATATAAAAACTACTTATAACTTGATGCTCTTTTGTAGTGTTATGCTTCTAGTTATGCCAATAGGCATCCCCCCTATTGGAATTTACTACTTTAATCATTTTTTAATTAATCATTTTGATCGGATGGTGTAAATTTAGAGATGCCAGTATATTCTTGTCGTCGCCAATAAATCAATGGATCAAATCTACACCACTAACTTACTTTCATATCTAAATCATATGATTAAACCATACTTAAATTAAAAATTTACAAATCTTGATTAAAAATTTACTATACCATTTATTAATTGCCACGTATCAAGATTAACAAGTGGAATGATATGGGTTCAAACAATTTTGTTCGTGGGAGGATAAGTCAGAGGACATATGAAACTGAAACTTTAACCCTTAACCTTTTTTTTCTCCAACGTGTCATGATTGCACTGAATTGCATTAATTAGGAATATAAATGAAACTTATAACGGCTCAATGTTTTCCTCCAATGTGTCATGGTTTAAATTCTCTAACGCTCTCAATTTCTCTAACGTTTTATTCTAGCATGTAACCGAAACCTCAAAGTTCTCCTCTACAGTGTCATGGTTCCATTGAGTGCATTCAATTTCTCTAAATTTTTCAATTTTCAAGAGTAACGACTTAAAAATTGATACAACGTGTCATACTAATTACTCCAAGAATGCTCCTTATCGCTTGACATAACACGTCATACAAATATGGCAATTAGAATGCAAGCGGTCATGGATTCCTTGAATATTTTTAATACTATCAATTTTACAAGGATATTAAATTTTATATATTAACTTATGATGTGCACATTTTTTCTTCACAGGTTTCATTTCAATTTGATATGGATTTAACAGGATTTCGTAACCCTTGATAGTGGTAACTATTTATTTTGAAGGTACAAACTACCAATTTGGGCATTCCCTACTTTAGAATTTTATTAGTGTTTTGTAGCTATCTCTATTACATTTCGAATACAAGCTTTCATTTATCTTTTTTTTGAATTATATTATTATCCATTCTTTTGCAGAAATTTTTCTCTATTCTAGAAACCTTATGCCTGGTTTCCCTCAACCCATCCATGGCACTTCAATAATTGTTGATAACGAGGTAAGTGTGCATTATATGTACCTCATTGTTTCATATATTGACATTCTCTTCGTTCTTTCTCAAAATTTGTTAACTAAACTGGTTGAGTTTCTTCTGCATGAAACTATCGTTCGCCCTTCTTGATTGATGAGGGAATTTTTTGGGTTTTTTTAGACAGTCTATAATTTTCATTCCCAATGTTTATAATTTCGATTTCACCTTCATTAGAGACCCTAGTCTAAACTAAATTGTATACCTCTACTTTCGATTGTAATTAAATTGTTATTTGTTTTAAATTGCAAGTTGAGATTCAGTCTTTATGGAGAATAGACGGTTTTACCTCATTGTTTTATCTATTGACATTCCCTTTGTTCTTTCTCAAAATTTGTTAACTCAACTGGCCGAGTTTCTTTTTTGTGAAACTATCGTTCACCCTTCTTGATTGATGAGGGAATTTTTTGGGTTTTTTTTAAGACATTCTATAATTTTTATTCCCAATGTTTAGAATTTCGATTTCACCTTCATTAGAGACCCCACTCTGAACTAAATTGTATACCTCTAATTTCGATTGTAATTGCATTGTTATTTGTTTTAAATTGCAATTTGAGATTCTGTCTTTATGGAGAATAGACAGTTTTATTTCTATTCACATTCCTATATTTCTCACGGAATTTTTAACACACAATTTCCTCATTTTTCAGTCCATGAATTTATCTTTGGAATAGGTAAATTCCAATTCCCAATTTTAAAATACTTAATTTTCATTTGGAAATTCTATCTGTTATTCACACTGTTAACTTATTGATTCATGACCATTTTCCCTCTTCGGTTCATGACTAGACCATTGTATGATAAGAGTATAATTTGCTACACTAGCACACTCTCTTATTCAATTTTTAATTGTTGATACATAATATATAATTGTATATTCCATTTAATTTTGACATCTTACTAGGATTGAAACTTCACAACGTTTTGCATTTACGTTCCTCTTTCGCATCTGAAAAATTATAACCTTATGTCTCAAAATTTGTAATTGCTTTCTCACAATAATTTTGATCTCTATATTTGTTAGTAATGTATAATTGTATGTTCTTCTCTAAGTGAGACACATTTTGTTCTCAATTAGAACATAACAAAAGTTCTCATATTTAATTTATTTTCTAATAGTCTACTATTTATAACAACACATTGCCTCTATGTATATAAGGAGCATGGGTATGCTGAGTGTTCTTATATAGGTATACTGTCCCTACATAAAAATTTTAGAATATAACAAAACAGTGAAATTATTT
This sequence comes from Pinus albicaulis, assembly GCA_034641835.2. Lineage (NCBI taxonomy): Eukaryota > Viridiplantae > Streptophyta > Pinopsida > Pinales > Pinaceae > Pinus > Pinus albicaulis. The sequence continues at coordinate 519,053,476 of CM076575.1, read as the reverse complement.
CCTCAATTATAATGAAATTCTAAAATTCCAGATTATAATTTTTCTATAAGTTAATTCATAAAATTGTAATTCATTCTCTCTCTGAATTGAATCTGTATAAAAATTTCTAGTCAAATACATCTAGCCAAACTATGGGATTTTCCTTTTTCAGAGTTCTAATATATGTATATTCCATAATAATTATTGCTAATAATTTTCTGTCACTTATTTCCTCAAGAATTGTTTTTATTCACAATTGTTCCTAGGTGTACGTGCATCATCTTCCATATTCTTTAATTAATATACTTCTTTAAATTGAAACAGCTCTCATTCAAATTACATAAAATAAATTCAATACAAAAAGAAATGAAGTTCATTTAAAAAGAAATTGAACAAACTGATGCAGGAGCATCAAGGGCAATTTTCATTTTTCAATATGTAATAAAAGGGGGTGTGACATTTTAATTATTTAATTAATTAATTTGTTATTTTTAAATAAAATAGGAGATAAATTATAAAAGTGAGGATTTTGTAAATATTCTTTTATTAATTAAAAGGATATGAGAGAAATTAGAATTAGGTAGCAAAAGTAGGGAGTAGGAATGCTATGTACGGGACTTAGTTGAGTCCACACCTAAAATGAATTTAAATTAGATTTAGTTGAGGATTAGGTGGAGATATTTTTGGAGTGAATTAAATTCATTATTTATGTATAAATATGAGTGGTTTTTGTGAGGAAAATAACACTTGATTAATTGAAGAGCTGAGGGGAGTGAGTGAGGAGTGGTTTAAAGGGCAAAGAGCCAAGAGGCCGCCCACTGTAATATCTGGCCACAGAATTTTAATATAGTTTATGGAATTGATTTGTATGGCTCTTTTTAGCCTTTATTTTAAATGGAGTTGAATGTTTACATGATTTTATTTTAGAAACATTGGGTATTTTTCAGATTTCAGGAAGGAGTTGTGTTTTTAGATGTGGGATCTGCTTTCTGGCAGAATTCCTACATCATTTTTGGTATCAGAGCAGGCTCGTAATGGGATTGTGAGAGAAAGTTGATGTAATTAATATGGCACATTGAGTTTTCAAATTTATATATGCATATTCTTGCTGTATATTTGAATGGTGGACTTACAGGTTAGTTCTGCATCATTTTTGAATATGTCTGAATTCTTTTCTACTTGAACGCAGACAAATTGAATCCATATTAAGCCGGAAGAAGAGGTAATAAAAATTCATTTGGTTGCATTAAAAACCCGTTTGATAGCAATACTATTCCACACATTGATGTATCATTTGTTTAGAACGATGTTAGCTGGGATAAGCGTTGATATCTCACTGAAGGCGCATGATAATGACATGATACTGTGGTGAGATCAATTAAATGGTCGAAAAATTGAGATAGAATTCTATGCATTAATTGTTATCTATGAACAGATTGTAAAAGAGCTGAGATCGAACTGTAATATCAGATCAGGCACAGAAGGCAATCTTAGATCCGACAAGAAGGCATTAAAGATTTGAATCGTGTGGAATATACAGGCGTTAAAGGCGGTAAACAAATCGCCTAAAGCAGCATTTGATTGGACGGCAACAGTCATCGATTCTTTGAATTATATGGATCTGGAATATAAGTAGAGGAAACAAGCCTCTGTGCAGGCTTGGACCGCCTTCAGGAGCAGAGTTTGGCGCAGATTTCACTGTTTATTTTGAGCAGATCAAAAAGTGGAACGATTGATGCAGTTGATGGTCAATATCAACGTGGAGAAGTATTAATTAACAATTCAGTGGAAATTGAGTCACGCTGTGGGTGGAGAAACTGCTGTGTAAATTGATTTTTTTTACACTACGTGTCTCATATGCAAACTATGAAATTTCCCAAACGCTGGCACATAGTACATGTTTATAAACAAAGGAATTGTGATAATTTTCGAAGTCTACGTGCAGTGTAGAGGTGGGATGTGGGTTAACTAAAGCAAATCGCGCAGAGTTTCTTTCATTTTGGAACTTGGTTGTGATCGAATTCTTACAGAATCGAGCTGTGCATTGATAGGTTCAATTAACTAGTGCTATCAAACGATTTGATTGCTTGTTGAGAAAAAAGTATGAATCGTACCCATTTCTATACAGAACTGAATTAAATGAATTAAAAAGTCGGAACTGGGAGTTACTGAATGAAATCGTAACTGAAGTGGAATCTTGAAGATCGAATATTGTTTCTTTTGTGAAATCGAAGTATTAAGGGGAATTGATAATGATTGAGTTTTCAAGAACGCAGTGTAAACCTTTGTCATTTGATATAATTGAATTAGTGTGAGCGCTATGCAAATTGTCGGTTGAGTTGGATATATTTCCCTATTACAGCAAGATTCTGATGGTAAGAAAACCTTTTTTTAGTGGATTTGCGCTCATTTTTCAGAGTAAGTGATCCAGTTGTGAAGTTTCAGACGTCAAGTCAGGGTTTATAAGGCGACATTTCACATGCTGCACAAGAAATATGTTGCTTCAGTGATCAAATGGGGCAGTTGGAGCTACTGCTGGGCTCGAAATAAAACTTGTCTGTGCTTATTATAGCGCTGGTGCGAATGCCAGAGGAATGGTAAGTACGTTTGTATTTACCGTAGCAGACTCTTATTACATTGACTGAATTGGGCATAGATCGAGGGACGTAAAATTTTGTGTGGGATAATGTTATTTTAAAGGATTTGTGACATTGGAATGTGAAATTCCATACGGGTTGGTTGATTAAACAATGACAAGTTTGTTGGAGGAAAAAAACAAGGGCGCTCCTAAATAATGGAAACAAAGTCGATTGTTGAATTTTGGCATTTGGGCTTTACACAGTTTGAGTTTATGAATAAAGCAAGTGGTTAGTTGACTAAAGGCTTCTATAAGACTTTTTTTTTTTAAAGTTGTTCATAAAGTTTGAAGATTTCATGAAGCATGGTTATTAGCCAAACTGTAAAAGAAAGAGGAACTTCCACAAGGAGATGGGTTGGTCTATAATAACCATGAGATCAAATTTTTCTTTCATGTAGATTGCCAGATTATTGGGATTGTTGAAGTTGCAGATTTAAAATTATATGGGCAATTGTTTGTGATGCATTTTTATATGCACGTAGTCTTAAAGAAGATTCTGGGTTAAGCAGGGTTACCTGCGTCATTTTGACTTATTGGATTGGTACATTGAAGTTTATGAAATTGTATGAAATTGCCCGGAATTGAAGTTTTATTTGGGCAAAATTTTTGAGATGCATTTTGTATACGCTAAGGTGTTGTTTGCAACAAATTGTAGCAAGAGGTTGCCAGGGATTGGTCCCAAGACAAAGAGAAGCCAAGCGCAGCAGGAAAGTTGCATTTTGATGAATGACAAGTGCGAAGAATTGCGGGAAGTGACTTAAATGAAGTCCACACGTGAACAGATGCAGTTCACAAAGGAAGGGGAAGATGACTGTTGATAGTCATTTTCGGAGATCTGATGAAGAGTATGAGCGGGAGAAGGCCGAGATAACAATTCACCTAGAATTGTTAATGAAGTTGTTGCAGGAAAATATGAGAAACCAGACACATGGTTGGACCATGAAAAGGAAGGTGAAGTGGCAGAAGTTACACGCAAGAAGGAAAAAGCAGGTAAACATACAATTAATGGAGGAGCTGAGAAAGCTCGAACAAATGCTGAGTTGTGAAGAACTCAGAGAGGCTGAGTTGAAAATGGATGTTTCCATTTGTGGCCTGCAACATGGCGAAATTATGGGTGAAGAGATCAGTGAGGAGGATCTCATGAACTATTGGGATAGTTCATAAGCATATGAAGAGGTGATGGCGAGAGAAACAGATGAGGCTATGCAGCCTTGCAATTTTTCTCATAGTTTATGTATGTTTGTAGGATGTGTGAAAGGCGGTGAACAGTCTGATAGAACTGTCACGAAGGAGAATGAAGTCCTTGAGGTAAAGTTTGGTAGAGAATTCCTTTCAGAAAAGGAATGTGTTAGTTGGTTACAACAGGAAGAAATCACAAATGACTTCTTGTTTGGGGTAAGACAGCAAGTCGAAGCTGTTATGAAACAGGAACAAAGTGGAAATGTTGAAGGAAAATTCCAAGGAGGTAAACAAGTGTATTTGTTTAATGAGATTGCTGACAAAATTTTACAATGTAATGATGTTGAAACCAGGAAATTTCAGGAGGATTTCCAGAGGGAGAATGGAAGTAGTGATGAGACAGAAGGGAAATCTACAGAAGAACTAAATCAAATGAAGGATTCAGAACAGCAAATGGAGATGTCAACTGAAGCATTCCACGAGACCACAAGGTCTTATGTGTTTAAGACTAATGATTGGGGTGTGATTACAGGTACATCACAGAGTGTCGAAAAAACTTTAAAGTTTGTTAAGGAAGAAGGGTTGAATAAAAAATTTGTTCGGAATGATGCTGAGATATCAGGATCTAAGACAGAGGAGTCTTACGGAAATATTTGGCAGAATATTGAAGCGGGGAAAGAAGGACCATCTGATGATTGGTCAACAACAAGTGAAGGTAGGGAAACTTGTGTAGAATTTTCGAGTTCTACTCCAGTTGATATTGTTCAGTTATATCGAAAGTTAGATCTTCAGAGGAGAGAGTTGGAAAAGCAGAGGATCTATGTTCAGGAAGAGTTACTGAAAGACACAGAACAGGGAAACATTTTTCAAACAGATGATGTGGAGGAGGGACTAACTGATAGTCTCACAGAGGAATTAAATCAGCATACTGATGTGCTGATAGACGTGGGAATTTCAGAGCAGCATACTGAAATTTTTCCAGCAGTGGAAGGGGCATTGAAGCCTTATGTTTTTTATTCTAACAATTGTTTTGTGAGTACAGGTTTTATTGCAGATGCTGGAGAGAATCTATTAGATAGTGAAAGTGAACTGATAAGGCAGATGATGATGAAAGAATCCCGAAAGAGGCCAGCAACAGTAAAACAAAGAAAAAGCAGCAAAGGAAAGACAACAAAAGATTGTGAAAGCATAGTCAGTGGGGTGATGCAGCATAAAGTGTAGAGACCTGGAGAAGAACAACAGATAGAAGCAGCGACAAGTGGGAAGTTGCAGCACAAGATATGGGATCCAGGCAGACACAGATCCGAACACATGATCAGGCGATCATGATTAATTTCAACCTTGGGAGTCTGATGCAAGAGCATCAAGGGAAATTTTCATTTTTCAATATGTAATAAAAGGGGGTGTGACATTTTAATTATTTTATTAATTAATTTGTTATTTTTAAATAAAATAGGAGATAAATTATAAAAGTGAGGATTTTGTAAATATTCTTTTATTAATTAAAAGGATATGAGAGAAAATAGAATTAAATAGCAAAATTAGGGAGTAGGAATGCTATGTACGGGACTTAGTTGAAGTCCACACCTAAAATGTATTTAAATTAGATTTAGTTGAGGATTAGGTGGAGAGATTTTTGGAGTGAATTAAATTCATTATTTATGTATAAATATGAGTGGTTTTTGTGAGGAAAATAACACTTGATTAATTGAAGAGCTGAGGGGAGTGAGTGAGGAGTGGTTTAAAGGGCAAAGAGCCAAGAGGCCGCCCACTGTAATATCTGGCCACATAATTTTAATATAGTTTATGGAATTGATTTGTATGGCTCTTTTTCACCTTTATTTTAAATGGAGCTGAATGTTTACATGATTTAATTATAGAAACTTTGGGTATTTTTCAGATTTCAGGAAGGAGTTGTGTTTTTAGATGCGGGATCTGCTTTCTAGCAGAATTCCTGCATCACAATCTGAGACATGCTGCAAGTTTCATTTCATATTTCATAAACATGATCTGCACATTGTTTCTTCACATGTTTCAATTTGATATCCACGTTAGTGGAATTTTTTGGTTCATTGGTTTTTCCAAAATTGCAGCGAAATTTCTTAAGTTTCATAGATTGAATGGTATATAATAGATTGACTGGTAAACAGGTACGCGGAGCTTCTATCGTATAACTAGGTTCACTGCCATATATTTGGCCTTAAAGCTTTATTAAATTGCTAACAATGTCAATACAAAGTGGGAGGTATGTAAAACGAAGGCCCTCTTTTTTTTGATAATCATGGTCAATGAAAAAGCTCAAATTGATTTGTTTAGATAATTCAAATGTTTATTATTTCACATTTTTATCATATTCCTCTATTTCATTTGTAAGTTTTGAATTTTAAATATGCATAGACTCATTCCACCTTCATAGGATACACAGTATGGTTTTAGAGAATAATTTCTCATTTTTATTAATTCCCAAATCACTCAGCGCATGGCCATAAGATTTAGAATTTGATTTATAAACAAAAAATGTGATAATATTGATAATAGTTTAGTTATTATATTATTCCATATTTAAGCAGGGTCTCCTTGTTAGAACAAATCTCTCCCAAAATACATATTATCAAATATTAAGGAGACCCTATATAAAAACTAAATAATATAATAAAAATAATATGGAATATAAAAATTATAAAAATAATAAATTATATAAAAATTTATAGAATTAATATTGATGCATGACTAACATTCATGGGCCAATCATGTAATACAAATAATATATATATTACTAGATATTAAAGAATTTTTCTTATCATTACTCTTCACTAAAGAAATTTTAATATTATTTATTTATAAATATTTATTATTTAATATTATTGTTAATATTGATACTCTTAATATAATATAATTAATTTAATTAATATAATAACTATTAATATATAATACTATCAATATATACATACATTAATATAATACAATTAATACAATTAATATTATTGTTGCAAGCTATATCAATAAAATCTCAAATGTTTACTATTTCATATTTTTATATTTATATTTTTTTTATAATTTAATTAAATAAGATCAAATTAATATATATTATTATAATTATGAAATTATTTTTTAATTTAATTATTAATATTATTGTTAATATTAATACTTTTAGAATCTATGCTTCTGTGATCCATATAAAATTGTAAAATCTCTTTCGGTAATAATCACATATAATGGAACATTGTCAACGCGTTTCGAACCAACCAGTGTGGTTCATCATCAGGACTAGGTGAGAGATCAAATCAAATCAATAAGCTTAAATAGATGCAGAGATGGTTAAACTAGGCATTCGGAAAATGGCTAGTTTGACTTTTTAATAATTTAAAATGTTTTTAATTAGTAACGGCTAGTTCCCTTCTATTATTAAACCATTTAAATAATTTATTCACCTAGTTAATAGATTAATAAACTTATTAATTTTTTAATTTTTAATTTTTTTTATTTTCTATTTTTTAAAAAATTATTTAATATATCAATTTTATTTATTTATTAAAGCAAGAGGGTCAAGTAAAAAAAAATAAAAATAATAAATAAATAAATAAATAAAAATAATTTTGCCCCCCCTTTTTTTATAGTTTATTTATTTATTTATTTTTAAAGTTTGATATTTTATTTTTATTTTTATATTCATTTATTTATTTATTATTTTTTTTCCTTTTTGATTTATTTTCTCTTATTTTATTATTTTATTATTATTATTATTATTTTACTTAAGCCTCTTGCTTTAATAAATAAATAAAATTGATATATTAAATAAATTAAAAAAATAAATAAATAAAAATTAAAAATTAAAAAATTAATAAGTTTATTATTCTATTAACTAAGTGAATAAATTAATTAAATGGTTTAATAATAGAAGGGAACTAGCCATTACTAATTAAAAACATTATAAATTATTAAAAAGTCAAACTAGCCGTTTTCCGAATGCCTAGTTTAACCATCTCTACATCTATTTAAGCTTATTGATTTGATGTGATCTCTCACCTAGTCTTGATGATGAACCACACTGGTTGGTTCGAAACACAATGTTCCATTATATGTGATTATTACTGAAAGAGATTTTACAATATTAATACTCTTAATATAATATAATTAATTTAATAAATATAATAATTACTAATATATAATACTATCAATATATTCATACATTAATATAATACAATTAACACAATTTATATTTATTGTTGCAACCTATATCAATAAAATCTCAAATGTTTATTATTTCATATTTTTATATTTATATTTTTTTATAATTTAAGTAAATAAGATCAAATTAATATATATTTATTGTAATTATGAAATAATTTTTTTAATTGTTATATAATACGTTTTATAAAAATTTATAGAATTGATTTTTAATTGTTAAATAATACATTATAAAAATTTATAGAATTAATATTGAAGTATGAGTGAGATTCATCCATATACAAAAAGGGCCATTCATGTAATACACATAATGAATATTACTGGATATTACTAAATTTTCTTATTATTAACTTTAATTTGTTCAATATTTAAGCTTTTTATTAATATTAATAAACATTGATAAACATATATGTTTAAAATTAACGATAAAGTATTAATATTAATATAAATATTATTACTATTATAAATATTTTTATGAATAATATTAATTACTAAAATTAATATTGATTGATATTAATATTAATAATTTATTAATATACATTGATATTAACATTAATAATAAATATAAATATAAAATTTCAAACTAAATAAGAAATTATTGATATTAAAATTAAATATCAATATCTTCTTTATTGTTAATTAATATTAATATTATTAATAAAAACATTTGCTAATGTTAAACTTAGAAATTTATATAAAAGTCAATTTCACATTTATATATTAATGTTAACATTGACGTTGAATTTCAGATTTATACATTAATGTTTTGGTTACTATTAATATTATTATTATTAATATTAACATTAGTATTATTCAAATTAATATTGATTGATATCAACACTAATAATAAATATAAATATTTCAAATTAAATAAGAAATTATTAAGATTAAAATTAAATATCAATATCTCTTTTAATGTTAATTAATATTAATAATAAATACACATGTTAATGTTAAACATATAAATTTATATAAAAATAAATTTCGCATTTATAAATTAATGTGAACATTGAGGTTAAACATCAATATAGATATTTCATTAAAAAATAGGATCGATAACATTAGGTTTACATAGGTTCTATGACATTGGAATTTAGCTTAATGTTTTTTTAAGTTCAATGACAATAGAATTAAAAAAAATGGTATTTTCATATCATTTTGTCCATGTAACATTATGTTATTTTATAACCCAAGGTTTATAATATAAATCTTTTTAATATTAAAAAATTGTTTTAGGTTAATATTTATATTGAGCATCAAACATTTACATCAATATTAAACATAGACATTAATAGAGCCATAAAAAAATACTTATTAAGATTAATAGTACAATTGTGAGTTCGTTTTAACTATTGTAATAATGTTCTTGTGGCTCATATGATTTTATACATTATGAATATGTGCATTTTACTATATTTGTAGATGGAAAATTGCTTATCTATATTGCTTATTCTATTCACCATTAATTGAAAATTGTTTTGTTGATATCATGTGTGTTTTCTTTTATGTTAGGTGATTTCCTTGTTTTATCATGGATCCAAATATTTGGAGTTGTATTCCATTTGAAATTCTTGAAATTGTCTTCCTTTGGCTCCCTTTATCGGTTGTGATAAAGTTTAGCACTGTTTGTCAGCAATGGAAGAATGTTTTGCAAAATCCTTCTTTCTTATTGCGTTGTAAGCATATCTGTACAAATGAATTTGTATTTATGGTTCCTTTCCTCAATAATGAAGACAATTATTTTGCTGCTGAATACCTTAATCAAAATGGGCGCATATCTCATTTTCATTTGCAATTCATAGATTCAAGATACAAAGTAGAGTCTAATATTGTACCAATGGTAGTTTTATCCTTACCAAAAGAATTCTCCCATTCAAAAAACTATTTTATAATGAATCCATTTACAAAGGCCTTAAAAAACATTGGGTGAATACGAATTGGAGATTGGGGATTCTTTTCGTTATTGGAAATGTAAGCAGCAAAAAATATGACTGGGTTGTTCTAAAACATATCTTCTAAATTTTATGTTTACACTAGTCTTGATAGGGCTTGGCGAAGGGCTAATCTTCCATTTGGTGGCACTTCACCCCCTCAGAATGGAGTTTTTTATAAAAGTAATTTTTTTTGTCTCTATCTCAACACGGAGTATGAAGATTATCCTCGATATGGGTATACAATCTACTAGTTTGATGTAATAAAAAATGAATGGGGATTTTAATTTGTTCCAATCACTGACATATGGTGTATGTCATTAGCAATATGCAAGAATCAGTTGATATGTCTTATCGATGATGGCTCCACTTCTGTATGGTCAATTGAAGAAATAGATAATTTCCAATTTGGTCACCCATGTGTTGAGCGAAGAATTGACTACTTTGAGGATGATTGGGGCTTCAGATGAAAGTTGTTGGAAGAAATGTCTACAGATATAAATATCAAATGTCCTGGTTATCTTCCATTTCGAACAGTCCAAGGTGTGGTTCTTATGTGAAAATGCAGTGAAGTTCCTTTCCTATTATATGACATGATGACTGGCCTCTGATTCCCAACATATATTGATAATTCAACTAATCAAGAGATGCATGGATTTTGTCTCCAATGTTGCAGGAGTGAAATGATTTGATCGAGTCTGGAAATGTTTTTGTAATCGCTCCCCATATGGATTCTATTGATGAGATTCCACCATTAGATATGGACATGGAGTCTTAGGCTATTAGTCATTTTATATTCTCTCTCTCGTCTTGGAAAATATTTCCCTTTTTTTTTACTATACATACTTTTGGGTATGTATGCTAAGACTTTAAAATTACAATTCTATGGATATTTATATGGCTCCATTTTGAGGGGGTGTCTTCTATATGTGTATGTATCGGATGTTGGATATTGAATTCCATTTCGATTTTCTCGAAAATATTTATTTTTGTGTCCCCTTTAGTTCTCTTAATTTCATTTGAATGTGTTTGGATGTTATCCATTTTTCTTTGTTTTATAATTATAATTACTGTGACTTATTTTATACATGGTGTTTCCATTAGTTTTTCTCACCGATTCTCAAACATGTTATATCTTTAGGTTGATTTTATTATTTATTACACTGATAGGCGCACCCCCCTATTGGAAATTGCTTCATTAGTGATTATGCTAATTAATCTCTTTCATCCGGTGGTCTAGATTGAAAGATGCCGGTATATTCTTGTCGTCGCCACTTAATCAATGAATGAAATTAAAAGAGATAACCTCCTTTCATGTCTAAATCAAGTGTTTAAACCTTGCTTAAATTAATTTTTTACCAAATGATCATTAAAAATTTATTGTTCCTCTTATTTATCTCCACGTATGAGAGTATGAGGGATTAGAGCGAAATAAGGACACGTTTCGGGCGAGAAATTTCTATCGTCGAAGTTGCATGGCATGTGATTAGCTTAACGTTTCGGGTTTAATCATGGGATTTGTATGGAGGCGGCCATCTCTGCAAAAAACAAGAAATATCGATGTCCATCCATCTTCCAACGGGAGCAGCGTGCCACACGCAACGAAATCTGCAGAGCTATTGCTCAAGCAGGAACCGTTACGGGAAGGTGAACCAGAGCATCGCCCAAACATTTCAACAGAGTGGTTCCACGGAGTTGATCCGCCTATTTGCTGTGATGGTTGGCTTCGTAACGCTCAATTTATTTTAGAGCATAAGGCCACCTGTTTTAGAGCAGCCGATGCATTTGGACGCAGAGAACCGGGACTGTGGCTGGTTGGATCGAAGTAAGAAATCGTTCTGAGAAGCTTCACGGCTGTAGAATGCACACTTTGGATGGTAAGCTTTCGAATAAACATGCGCTGTTTTTTATTCACGCAGACTGTAGTTTATTCACTGTGTATTGAAATACACATGCACTGCTTTTTTGCAATGTTGGACACTCAAGTGTCAAGTCAAAGCTCTCTTATGCTCATTCTTGCATCGTTGTTTTCATTAGCGTTTGGTTTCATTTCGAATGTAGCGAGCATTTTGGATGCAGAGAACTTCACGGCTGTAGAACGCACGCTCTAGACGATAAGATTTCGAATACACATGCGCTGTTTTTTATTCACGCAGACTGTAGTTTATTCACTGTGTATGGTTTCATTTCAAATGTAGCGAACATTTTGGACGCAAAGAACCGGGACTGTGGCTGGTTGGATCGAAGTAAGAAATCCTTCTGAGAAGCTTCACGGCTGTAAAATGCACGCTCTGGACGGTAAGCTTTCGAATACACATGCGCTGTTTTTTACGTCGTTGTTTTCATTAGCGTTTGGTTTCATTTCGAATGTAGCGAGCATTTTGTTATGTTATCTCTGTAACCATATTGCTAGCTTGTTTGATGATGCACTTTGACCCAGGTATTTATTGCCTCTTCATAAATAAACTAACTATTGCGTAGCCATTTATCTCACTTTCATTGCGTTAGTGCATTTGTTTTTAACATATGAAAGTCGCTCTATCCAAAGTCACAATGACTGACATTTAATTATTCATTTTATTTTACATAAATATATATGTAATTTCATATATTATTTAAATTGGCATCATAATTTAATTTCATAGATTCATTATTGATATTCACGTATCTTTTCCTTTAAAATGAATACCGAAGATAACTTTGATATGGTATAACAGATTGTAAACCTTGTCTTTAGATTTGGTTAACATAGATGGTTTGAATTGGCCGTAGATGGTTTTATTTTGCGATATGCACAGATAATAATGAAATTTGAGACACACATCATTAATAATATCGTCTAGTCATGTTGTAGTTAATAATAAATTTAAATGGAAAAAATCAAAACATATAATAATTAAACTGTAAATGATAAGAGCCTCTCGGGCCCACCTAATATTTGCGCACATGCAAATATGATAAACGTATGTCAACAAATTCAAAACTTCATTCATTTTATTTTAGATAAATATATATGTAATTTCATATATTATTTTAATTGGCATCATAATTTAATTTCATAGATTCATTATTGATATTCACGTATTTGTTCCTTTAAAATGAATACCGAAGATAACTTTGATATGGTATAATAGATTGTAAACCTTGGCTTGTGAATATTGGTCCCTTACTCTGCCAGGTCAAATTAATGCAGATAGCCAAAATATTGGTGGTATATCTGTTTAATTAAAATATATGATTAATATTTCTTAAGCCACAAATCAAGTTTTGATTTTTGGCTTAAGAAATATAGACATTAATACATACATAAGAAAAATACTTATTAAGATTAATAGTAAATTTGTGAGTTCTTTTTAACTACTGTAATAATGTTCTTGTGGGTAATATCGTTTTATACATTATGTATATGTGCATGTTACTATATTTGTAGATGGAAAATTGCTTTTCTATATTGCTTATTCTATTCACAATTAATTGAAAGTTGTTTCGTTGATATCATGTCTGTTTTCTTTTATGTTAGGTGATTTCCTTGTTTTATCATGGATCCAGCTATTTGGAGTTGTATTCCATTTGAAATTCTTGAAATTGTCTTCCTTTGGCTCCCTTTATCGGTTGTGATAAATTTTAGCACTATTTGTCAACAATAGAAGATTGTTTTGCAAAATCCTTGTTTCTTATTGCGTTGCAAGCATATCTGTACAAATGAATTTGGATTTATGGTTCCTTTCGTCAATGATGAAGACAATTATTTTGCTGCTGAATACCTTAATCAAATGGGTGCATATCTCGTTTTCATTTGCGATTCATAGATTCAAGATACAAGGTGGAGTCTACTATTGGACCAATGGTCGTTTTATCCTTACCAACAGAATTCTCCCATTCACAAAACTATTTTGTGATGAATCCATTTACAAAGGCCTTAAAAAACATTGGGCGAATACAAATTGGAGACTGGGGATTCTTTTCGTTATTGGAGAATGCGAGTAGCAAAAAATATGACTGGGTTGTTCTAAAACATATCTATGATAGAATTCAGTCTAAATTTTATGTTTGCAGTAGTCTTGATAGGGTTTGGCAAAGGGCTGATCTTCCATTTGGTGGAAATTCACCCCCTCAAAATGGAGTGTTTTATAGAAGTAAATTGTTTTAGCTCTATCTCGACACAGAGTATGAAGATTATCCTCGATATGGGTATACAATCTACTGGTTCGATGTAATAAAAAATGACCAGGGATTTTCAATTGTTCCAATCACTGACATTCGGTGTATGTCATTGGCAGTGTGCAAGAATCAATTGATATGTCTTGTCAATGATGGCTCCACTTCTGTATGGTCAATTGAAGAAACAGATAATTTTCAATTTGGTCACCCGTGTATTGAACGAAGAACTGATTAATTTGAGGATGATTGGGGCTTTAGATGGAAGTTGTTGGAAGAAAGGTCTATAGATATAAATATGAAATGTCTTGGTTATATTCCTTTTCTAACAGTCCAAGGTGTGGTTCTTATGTGAAAATGCAGTGAAGTTCCTTTCCTATTATATGACATGATGGCTGGCCTTTGCTTCCCAATAGATATTGATAATTCAACTAATCAACAAATGAATGGATTTTGGTCTCCAACGTTGCAGGATTGCAATGATTTGATCGTTTCTGGAAATGTTTTTGAAATTGCTCCGCGTATGGATTCTATAGATGAGATTCCACCATTGGATGTGGACATGGAGTCTTAGGCTATTAGCCATTTTGTATTCTCTCTGTCGTCGTGGAAAATATTTCCTTTTTTTTTTTTTACTTTGCATAATTTTGGGTATGTATGCTAAGACTATGGATATTTATATGGCTCCATTATGAGGGGGTGTCTTCTATCTATGTATGTAGCGGATGCTGGATATTGAATTCCATTGCAATTTGATCGAAAATATTTATTTTTTTTGTCCCGTTTAGTCCTCTTAATTGAATTTGAATGTGTTTGGATGTTATCCATTTCTCTTTGTTTCTATAATTGTAATTACTGTGACTTATTCTATACATGGTGTTTCCATCAGTTTTTTCTCATTGATTCTCAAACAATGTTATATCTTTAGGTTTTTTTGATGGTATATAGTTCCAAATATTTAGATATATTTCAAATTCATATAATTCTTTAGAATTTTGTTCCATTTATATGGGTTTCCCATTACAGTTATAATATGATACATGAAATTTAATCCTTTTTTGTTTTGGCCATTTGAAAAAATCCATTTTTCTTTTTAGCCATTTGGTTGGAAAAATAACGTAAACGATTTTAATTTGTTTTGTGGGTGGAAAAAAAATGTGTTCCTTTTTCATCCTTTTCTGTTAATTTATATTGGCTATATTTTATCTGTTGCATGTTTATTTTTCTATAAAAAAATATGTTATGGTTCATTGTAAACATGTCATCTGAAGGTACAAGCAAGCGTACAAGAAAAAGGAATAAGTCACCGACATCGCGTGACAAGTCCAATGGAAGTCGTCGTTTACGGTATCAACAAAATAAGGGCACAATAAATGAGCATAGGAGAGCTAAATATCATAGAAGAATGACTGAAACAACTCTTGAAAATGATTTTATGGTTGCTCGTACGTATCGTACTATAGATGATATCATGGAAAGAACATTGCCACTTGGTAGTTCGTTACCAGAATATGCTCCTCGTCACCATAATTTTTTTTTTCAACGCTCTCTTGAAAATTATCATAATATTGAGGAAACATATGGCAATAGGGAGGAACATCATATTCATAACGTGGATGCAAATTTTCAGCCAAACCCTTCTATCTCTGCAGTTGCAGCTTGTGAGAAAGGCCAAAGGTTGCAAAATATCCATGGTGGAGGCAATGATGACATTGTATGTCATGACTTGGATGATAGTTTGATTGACAATTTTTTTGATAATTTGGATCCAGCTAGTGGAAACATCGTATCTTCCAATTTCCCTTCTCAAAATAATGTTTTCGCACGAATAGAAAAAGTCATCCCTAATAGCTTGATTAAATGTGGAACAATGAAAAGATAATCAATGATATCTTGATTGATACAATAGTGATTATTTTTATTACATTCTCTATTTAAATTTCTTTAGCGTTCATCCAGATTGCCAACAAAATGTAAATGTTGAATGTGTTTGATATTTTCCTCCTTTTTTCATTTATTGTTAATTGTAAAATTAGAAATCTATCTTTTTTCGACATTTAGTTTTATAAAATATTTTAATTTGTTTTAATAGGAAACAACTAATTTGAATAGAGGCGTCAAAACTAACTTGCCAAATGTTCAATCTACTGATGTTAGAAGTGAAGAGCAACCATCTCGTACACTTCATCCACATCGACAAACAAATGTAAATATTGAATGATTTTTTTTTTTCTTTTCATTTTTTCAATTCTAATTATTTGGACATTGAATTTAAAAAAAAATTATGCTAAAGAAACCTTTGGATATTCTCAGGTTCCAGAAATGCAGACCATAAATTTGGAAAGCCCATGTCATAGATCTGTTCCACATGTTTCAAATTTGGGGAGGGAGTCTCGTGGTGCTGAAAATCAAATAAATTTTAGAAGAAAGTATACTCTTCCACATCATTCTCCACGTGGTCCAACCAATACAAATCATATTTATTTTTATGAAAATATGATTGCAGTGCATAAAATATTTCGAGAAAAGCTATATAGCTTGTCAGTTGTCCAAATGTGCCACATCTGCAAAGAATCATATCCTGGAATCCACGTTTTGAGAGATCCTGAAGGACCTATTTGCAGACGATGTAAGAATGAAGGAGGTTCACATCGTTTTTGTGGCTATAATAACATGGATCCTGGCGAGCAACCTCATATTTTAAGAGTTCTTACTCAATTTGAAGAAATGTTAATAGCACGTGTAAATCCTATTTTGCAAGTGACACATGCTCGAGGTGGCCAATATAAGTATAGCGGACACACAATTAGCTTTCCCCAAGATATTTCAACAATTGCACAAAGTCTTCCACGCCGTGTTGAAGATCTTGACTTTCTAATTGTGAGGAGACATGCTGCTCAGTCTAAATATTATGAATGTTATGTAAAAATATCCTGCGTTATGGATGCATTGCGTTTCAAAATTGAACGTGATCAATATTATCGAGATGTTGTAATTGACTATGATTCAGTGAATGCTCTGCCCGAAAGATCAACATATGTCTCCTGCAGGCTTAAATTTGTTGATTGTGACATTGCAGAATCTGAGTTCAGTGCAACTATTAATGAAGGGTTTCCTCCTAACCATTTTCCCTCTCATCCTTCGTCTTTTATTGCTCGCCTACCCAATGAACGGAGAGAGGTGGAAGAAATTAGAGCATTTATTGATAATGTTGATTCTTCAGATGTTGATGAAATGGATTGGCCCAGTATTGGAACGTCTCCAGTGAATGAATATAATACTGAGGGGTTATTAGATATGGTATTCCCCACATTGTTCCCCACTGGTGTTGTTGATTGGTTGCAACCACGCATTTGTACTGTTGAACTTCATGAGTATGCATTGAATCTTCTTAAATACTATGATTAGAGGTTTGGAAGCCATCCTCGCTTCTGATATTACCTTTTGAACATGATAATGAGGCATCGTATCCAAGCAACTGCTTCAGTTTTTGTGAAGAAAAATTTACATGATAACTCACCGACAACAATTGATGAATTGCGTTAGCAACTTTCTGATTTTCCAGATAATAAGTTAGCTGAGCATCTTATGCGGTTTGGGTCTTCTCTAAGAGGTACAAGGGCATACTAGACTAAATGTCGGGCTGAATTGACTGACATGATTACTCAGTTGGGATGTCCATCTTTGTTTTTTACTTTGAGTGCAGCTGACACAAAGTGGCCAGAGCTGCATAGCCTCATGCCTGTACCGTCACATTCTCATTCCTTAAATGAGCATCGTATGAAAGTTGAAAATGTTATCCAGTACCCTCATATTGTTGCCACATTTATGCACCATAGATTCAATATATTTCGAGAGGAAGTTATCCAAAAATATCTTAAAGCTAAAGACTTCTGGTACAGGTCTATTTTCTTGAATTTATTTTCTATTCATTGTCAATTTCTTATTGATTTTCCATTCATATTTATCGTAGTAACTCTGTGTTCATTTTTTCCAGATATGAGTGGCAACATAGAGGTTCAGCACATATCCATGGTTTCCTATGGTTGCAAGGAGCTCCTGACATGGAAAGACTTGATTGGTCAAATGATTGTGATTTGCAACATGCAAAGAGATTCTTTGACAATTATGTAACTGCATGGAATCCACATGAAATACATCGTCGCAATATAATGGTTGCAAGAAGTCTCAATGATGACGCTTGCCTACTGAATACTGATCAGATTTTCTCTTGCAATCCTCATAATGATTATGAAGAATTGTTGAACCGTGTCCAAAGGCACACAAACTGTAGTGTAGATTCTTGTCTATGCAAAAAGGGCACTATACGCGCTTGTTGGTATAATGCCCCATGGGATCTTTCTAAGGAATCAAGATTGTTCATAGATGATCAAGGAAGAAAAAAATATGACTCGGCAAGAAATGATGATAGGCTGAATGTACATAACATTGACCTTCTAACAATGTGGCGTGCAAATTTTGATTGCCAACCAGTGGTTTCTCGGCATGCTGTCCTAAAATATATTGCAAAGTATGCATCAAAAGCAGAGAGAAGGTCTGAAAGATATCATGATATGTTAACTAGAATTTCAAATTCTATTGCCTCTGAGGATCATGCTTTATGTGCTTACAAGAGGTTTCTTGTAGAAACAGTCGTTGAACGTGACATTGGAGCACAAGAAACATGTCATATGTTGCTTAAGCTGCCTCTTGTTGTGTGTAGTTGACAATTTGTTTCGTTAAATGTTGGAAGAAAGGTGTTTAGGAAAATTTCAAGGGATGGCCTGCACTGTTCATCTGAAAATACACTTGTTCAGCATTATCAGAAGAGGCCTTATTTCCTTGAACATTTATCTTTGATAGAAACAACAAGATCTTGGACATTTGATAGCAAGCGCAAAAAAGATCCATGGAGGCCTAGAGATGCTCATGCAATTGTTCGGGTCTGGCTACGGTTTGATTCTATTCCTGGTGAGGATTCAGAGGATTTTGAACCCTTTTGCTGGATAGAATTTCTCTTGTACAAGCCATTTCGTGACATTTCTACAAAGATTGGGCTTTCAACTAAAATTATTGTGGAAAACTGGAGGAATTTTCGATATCGAGCTTGGCATGTTGATCGAAATCCATCAATTGATGAAAATGTTGAAGATGGAGAAGATGGTGATTTTGCTAACCAGGAAATGAATCTTGAAGATGATTTTCAAGAGTGGAAAATTTCCCCTCGCTTGGTTCCACCAAATAGTGTCAATGTTTCTGATCTTCACACCCTTGGTCAAAGGAATTTTGATATATCCTTTGACTTGCAAGGTACAACTATTTTTGATGATGTGGCCGAAGAAGCTATTAATTTTATAAGGAATGCAATATCAAGGGGTGATATTGGCGACCTTTCAAATAGAACATTTGCCTCTCCAGATTCATTGGCAGAAAAAAAAATGACTTGCTTTTGAAATCGTTTTAAGGCATTTTGTTGAATATGAGATTCGTGAAGCTCTTCTTATGATTATTCAGGGCACTGCAGGCACTGGAAAGTATTTCCTTATCCATTGTATTTCTGAGACTCTTTATAATCTGTCAGGTAATGGAAAAATTCCTTTTCTTCTTCTTGCCCCTATAGGAATAGCTGCTTTCAATATACATGCAAAAACAATACAATCTGCTTTGAAAATCCCGATTAGAGATATGAAACCACTACAGGGTCAATCATTGGCACTATTCCAAGAGGAAATGAGGCACATTCGATATATATTGATTGATGAAATGAGCTTTTTAGGGTCAAGATTGTTCATGCAAATAGATGCTCGACTTCGAGAAGCATTTCCAGATAAAAAGAATTGTCCTTTTGGTGGTAGATCCATGATCCTTGTGGGTGACCTTGGGAAGCTACCTCCTGTGAGAGATAAGCCTTTGTATGCAGGTGATACAACAAGGAAAGTATTATGGAAAAAATTCGACACTGTTGTCACTCTTGACACAATATTTTGCCAACAAGGGATTAATGAGAAACAATCTTGTTTTCGTCGAGTCCTAAATAACATAATAAACACAAAACCTGTTCTTGATGATTGGGAGTTTCTTATGTCACGGGCTGATATCAGGTTACATCCTAGAGAAAGGGATTTGTTTAATGCAGCAGTTCACATGTTTCCAACAAGTAATTTGGTCTCCTTCCATAACAGACATATGATGAAATCATTAAATTATCCAATTGCACGATGTATTGCTGTGAATTCAAGGCGTTTAGAAATCAGTGGTGTTGATGATGATCAACTGGACTGTGAAGTTTTGTTGTGTCGTGGCCATCATGTTATGTTGACATGTAATTTGTGGGTTGAAGCTGGTTTGGTGAATGGTGCACTTCGGTATGTGAGGGAAATATTTTATATGCCTAACTCTAAGCCACCTGAGCTTCCAATGTTCACAACTGTTATTTTTGATAAGTATGTTGGTATTCCGTTTGATGCAAGAAATCCAAACATTATACCTATCACACCAGTGGTAAGAGGAAATCGAAAACAAATTCCTTTAAAGATGGCATGGGCTCTTACAATTCACAAGTCACAAGGTTTGACTTTAGAGTGAGCATCAATTGATATCGGGAATAGAGAACAACAAGGCCTGACCTTCACAGCCATATCAAGAGTGAAATCAATAGATGGTTTACGCATTGCGCCGCCTTTCTCTTATCAGTGTTATGCCAAGATGAATAATAGTGCGTATGTTACAATTAGGAAGAAAGAAGAGGAGAGATTAAAGTCCATATCGCTATGATATGCAACTATTAATATAATAATAATGATTTTGATATATTAATGAGATGTCTACATTTATCAAATTCATAGTAGTATTTTGGAATGTTGTTTACATCGTTTTTGTTGTTGCTTAATTTTCTTGTTTTTATAATGTCGTTTTTTGTTAATTTTCTTACAATGAACCATTCACAGGTAAAAAACTAGTTATACGAGGTAGCTGTTAAAAAATCAAATAATCAAAATGAATAGACTAGAAAACAGGAGCAATTAAGAATTCACTGTTTATACTAGTTCAGAAGAAAACATTAAGAATAACAACGATTGAAAACAGATTGCATTTAAGCACTTTATGAATTATTCCTTTTCGTTTATCATTCAGATATGCAACAAAAATGGTATAATAAACAAGTATAGAACTCTAAAACATAAGAGTTAGATGACTTATTGATCCTTTTTTTGACTCAAGAATCCTGTGAAAAGTACTTTGCATCAATTCCTTATCCAGCTAGCCATGCGAAATTTGTCCAATAGCACTTTATTTCCAAAATAATCAATGTTACAGCAAAGTCTGAGAATCCCACCCCCCAATACTCTAATTGAGGGAGTATTTATACGAAATATTATAAAAAATATCTCCTGACAAAATGAAATATAATTTAGGATGGCTCATGAATATGTTACAAGAAAATAGAGACAGATGGTCTTGTAGATAAGAGAAAAGATAGCCGATGTTGTGTTGTTCCCTTTCTTTTATGAATGTGCTGGGGGCAGGCCCTATGATTAGGCTTGTTGCTATCCTCTTTAGTAACTCTATGCTGGCTGCTCTGTTTTACTAATACTCTTTACCTGCACTGATACACTTTTCCCTGTTTGATCTCTGTTTATCCTTTTTATCATGGCTTGCTGTAGTAAATAATCAAAATTCATGCAAGGATAATTTTTACAAAATGTCTAACATCTCTTCCCACCATTGTGCTTCTGGTATTCTGGATCTTTGAAGCTTCCATAGAGTCTCATCAGTCTCTGTATATCTGAAGAAAGTAGGCTGAATTGGGAATAAATGTTTTACCTCATGTTCGAGATAAAACAAATTTTCCAGATTGTCATGAAGAATTTTGCCTGTAGGAAATGCTTTTTCTACTAATGAACTGGTCGATGAACTGGCCTGTTTGTCAGCATACTTATTCAGTTTCTCAACATAGCTTTCAAGGCTCATTAGTTTATCATTTGAGACTAAAGGACTTAGCAATCCTTTACTCTGCAAAATATCCAATCTCTTTGTAAAAGCATTGATTTCTTCCTGCATATCATAGCATCTTCTTTCTAGGTTCTGCATCAGAGTTCTTTAGTAAAAACCCTTTTTACCTCCAAAATTGTTCCTGTTCTGTCTTGGATGCCTAGCTCTTGAAGTTGGTATCTGTTCTTGGTATTTAAAAGTTGTATAAGCTTATTGGCTTCTTCAGGCATATTTCCTAATTCTTCTCTTTCCTTTAGAACTTCTTCCAGAGCCAATTTAACTAAATCATTTTGCTCATACATTATTTGGATTGATGGACAAACATCATCTATTGACTTAGTGATGTTGTCCCAAAGAATTTCTTTGATTTCTTTCAAAGGTTTCTCCAATGTGAGATCCTTTTCCAATGCTTTGACCAATTTTTCTAATCTGTTGATCTCTCTTGTTTTTTCTGCAACACTCATCTTTGAGAGATCATATTTTTGTTCTAAGGTGGTAAATTGTACATTTGTTTTCTAGAGCTCTGTCACTTGGAGTTTCAATTCCTCCATTGATTTTATTAATTCTTCAGTGCTTAAATTGGAAGTGTTGCCCTGTGATAGTCCTGCTGGCTGACTTATTGTTGTTGTACCTATAATTAATTTTGCTGTAGATGCTGGAATGTTTGGCTACTTGTCCTTTAATGCCTTTTCAAGTTCTTTTTCAGTCTCATTTAGTTGCTCATTAAGTTTCAAAAGAAAATCCATTAATTATTCTTCAGAGTTTTGCTTTATTACCTCAATAGTCTCTGGATGCCTTGAAGATGGCAACTTCAGCTGTTTCCTTAAGGCTGCAATATCATCATCTTTCTTTTTAATCAAGGCTTCTGTAGCCTTAACATCTTTGGGATTATGACCCAATCCAATAATGATTTCTTCCAAAGTCTTTATCCTGTTGTCCTTAGCCTGGGAAGAGGCTTTTTCAAGATGCAATTGAGCATTAGTATTGTCCAAAGAATTCTGTAATCTTTGGGCCATCATTGACTTATCAGTCAAAGTTGAGTATATCATCTCTCCAGTTTTTTTGTGCAGCTCAATCTAATCCAAAGGATAAATATCCTTTTCCAAGACCTCGAAATTGGTTCTGAAATAGTCTGTAGCTATTTGAGGTTGCTGTACTTTGGGCTTGAAATGACTCATCACCATTTTACCCTGCTGGATGTCATAGGCTGACATCAATCTCTGTTGATTTTTGGGAGCCATCTTTAAGTATTGATTATAGACTTGAAGTCTTAATGGATCATTTCTGGCCTTTATATTTATAAATTTCTTCTTAATATCCCAGGCATCCTTCACTGGTGGTTCGAAGGAAGATACTTATGCACTTTGCTGTCTTTGTGGCTCTTTTTTCTGTGAGTCGGTGGATGTCCCATCGATTGTGAATGTTTGCTGACTCTCTAACTCTTCTCTCCTCTGAATATTAGTGGTTTCTTGAACAAATTCTACTTCTAAGAGTGGATTTAATCTTTTTCTTTTGGTACCAGGTTGTTCTGAAGATCCACTGATAGGGGTAGCTTTTTCTACATCTCTCTTTTTACCTTTTTCTTCATTGAGAGGAGTTTGCAAAATCGAAATTTCTGCCACATCGATCTGAGTAGGAGAAGTCTGTATTTGGGCCTGTTCCTTGGAAGTTTAAGGCTGATTTGACATTGTGAATTTCTCTGTGACTTGTGTATCAGTCTCCTTTTCCTTCCCTTTGGATGCTATTGTGGCTAGTGCACTGATTTCCTGCAAATTTTGCTGAGAGGTTCCAGCAGAGGAAGGACCAATTCCTGGTCTTTGTACCTGCCCAAAATAATCCAGGTCAAGTATTTTCTCAAGATCCTTCACAAAATTTTCAACACTGACCTGTTCACTATCTTATTCTACTAAGGTTCCTTCCATCCATTCATCCATATTTGCAAATTGTTCAATCTCTGGAATTCTATGGTGAAGGTATGGTGACAATTTGTTTTTCATTCTCCTATCACATATAAAGTTGTTTGGGTCATAAGGTACCCACCATAAATTTTTTTGCAATTTGAGATAGTCTTCTAGAATTATTTCAGCTTCTTTTCCTGCATCCCTAGAATTACAGACAAAAGGACCTAATTGAATCTTAATTTTGAGTTGAGCCTTCTTCTTTGCATTGCAAAAATGGACTATGTCTGAATTTGTCATTTGTCTGAAATATTCTAGGGAAAAAAGCCTCGTTGGAACATATTTTGGTAGCTTGAAAGGACACAACTCACACCCATATATTCTAATTTCTGTATGTTTCATGTATAGGTACCAATCACCTATTCTGTATTGCATTTAGAGTTGGAGAATTTTCTTCATATCATTATTGACCCTAGGAGGGGAAACTCCTGTTAATAAGGTAGTTGCAGGGTGTACAAATAGATCAATGAACTCATTGTAAGAATAAGGAGACTCAGAGGAATTATGGAAGATTGGAGACTAAAAAATTACAGACCTTGGATTTCCTTTGGCATCAAGTTGCATGAAATGGAAGGGGAAACTCTCTGATTGATAATAGAGCATGAGATGGTATATAAAAGTGGAATATTTGAAAACTTTTTCATTTTCCAATCTCATGAACTGGTCATGAATTTTATCAGCAATAAAGGAAGAAAAATCATATTTGATAGCATGGGGTTGTCCAGGAGTAAAAATTGACAACGACACTAGGGTTAAGTTATCAACGTATTCACTAGTGTTTAAACCCATTACAGAAGATATCATATTCAATATGAGTCTGCCCATATCTGTGAAAAAGGTATATCCATAAGAAGGTGGGCCTTTGGGTTGATGTTCTGGTAGCATGAAAGTCTAACAGAGGAGATTCAACTCTTCTTGGGATAAATTTGTGGATTTTTGAGTAAATCTCCCATGGAAATGGGAGTCAGGGCTTGATCGGGATGGAAATGTAAAATTTCATTTATGGATTGAGCAGTTATTGGGAAAATAATAGTTTAACTCGGGGACATGATTGCTCGTTGATTGGGATCGTAATTGGCATGGCAGTCATAAATTATTTCGGGGAAAACATGGACTGAAGGTAAAAAATACATTGGAAGATTGGATTCCCACAGTCCCAAAATATCAGAGCCGTTCAGGAAATTATCTCTGCATTGGCAAAAGGTTCTGAGAGGATTTTCACTAAGAATAAGGTCTTTTATCTGGAAATCCCTATTTGCTAGAGGCAGATAGTCTAAATCTTTATGGGGGGCATTCAGAGGCACAACATTCAAATCCACAGGGGTTTCCATTTCTGGTTCTTATGGATTCAGAAAGGAATTTGGGTTTTTGATGGAAAAATGGGCACAATTACAGGTCTGGGAAATTAGGAGTGAAATAAAGACCAAATTGTACTGTGTTTTAGCCTTTTCCTGTGGAATTAAATAAAAAACCAAGACTTGCAGGGTTCGACGGGAACTGGGTAAATACCTATTTCCGGGAAGTGGATAGTGATGAAAACAGGTGTAGGCAACTGCTGATGGGTTCTGGATTGTTCGTCTGCAATTTTCTCAGCAAGGCGGAGATTGAAAATCTTTGACAGATGGCTTTGCAGTTTTCTGCATGGGAACACTGGTCGCTGCACGGGATAATGAAAATGATGCGCGTTTATTTGTTTTATTTGCAAAGTCGAAAGTTGGCAGGGTTTTATTTTTCGGGCAGATGACGTATGCAGGAAAGGCTATTTTTTTGAATGCGAAGGGTGGTAAGTGGTATACATTGCACCGCTTTTGGGGACGAGCTATTTTCAAGTGAAAGCCAGCGATTCCATACCCTTCGCGATGCGTGGCGAGACACTGTTTGGAAAACCGCTTAGCGGTCGCGTGTTATTGTTCGGACGTGGGGGCGATGCGATATAGACGAAAACCATTGGATGTGAAGGGGATGATCGGACGGCTGTTGGGGAGGTGAGATGATAGGGAAATAGCAAGGGTGGGGCCAATACAATTAAACACGATTTAATCATATCAGGGGAAATTCGATTGGTGGGGTAAGTTATTAATTAACCATGAGGGTTAATTAATCCTTTTTTAATGCGGCGGGGCATCGAGGTTCTTAATTAGTCGCAGTTTTAACTAATTAATCACAATTAATGCAATATTAAGGTTATTTTTCAACCAAAGGGGCGGGATATGTGATAATTGGGAGTTTTATATAGTTAAATTAATACGGGAACGGGTTGAATTATATAGTGAATTAAATAATAAAGTTAAAAGTTAATATGAAAATGAATGAAAAAGCGCTAATTAAAAAAAACATTCAAAGTATGTATTTAACTTATGCTTGAATGAAAGGGTTTTTATGAGATATTGTGCAATTTCCCTAAGTAAAATAGGATTTTACTTAGGAAAAGATTTTTTAGAAGTGAATGAATGACTTATGAATGGTTATAAGTACTTAGGATTTTCAATTATTGAGTTGAGGGTCCGGTCCCTCCCTTGGCCTTATTGATAACTTATGTTTTTAATAATTTTCCCTTGGATTCACCAATTCCTTTGGTTTATAATATTAAACCCTTGGGTTTATTAGTTCTTTTGGTTTATAATATGAACAATCGATCAATCTCATCCAAGATCAAATGTCACATTCTGAAAAATATTGTCTCAGTATGAAAATGACCCTTGGCCAGCCATGGTCATAGTTGGTCCAATGTCAAATTGTGACAACATTTGTCTCAATGTTTAAATCAATTCCCTTGGGTTCATCAATTCCTTTGGGTTATAATATTAAACCCTTGGGTTTATTGGTTCTTTTGGTTTATAATATGAATAATCGATCAATGTCATCCATGATAAAATGTCACATTCTGACAAATATTGTCTCAATATGAAAATCACCCATGGCCAACCATGGTCATAGTTGGTCCAAGGTCGTATTGTGACAACAATTGTCTCTATGTTTAAATAAATTCCCTTGGGTTCAACAATTAATTTGGTTTATAATATTAAACCCTTGGGTTTATTAGTTCTTTTGATTTATAATATGAATAATCCATCAATGTCATCCATGATCAAATGCCACATTCTGACAAATATTGTCTCAACATGAAAATCACCCATGGCCAACCATGGTCATAGTTGGTCCAACATCGCATTGTGACAACAATTGTCTCAATGTTTAAATCAATTCCCTTGGGTTCACCAATTCCTTTGGTTTATAATATTAAACCCTTGGGTTTATTAGTTTTTTGGTAATGATTATCACGAGGTTCACCCGATTCCTTTGGTTTATAATATGAATAATAGATCAATGTCATCCATGATCAAATGTCACATTCTAACAAATATTGTCTCAATATGAAAATCACCCATGGCCAACCATGGTCATAGTTAGTCCAACATCGCATTGTGACAACAATTGTCTCCATGTTTAAATCAATTCCCTTGGGTTCACTAATTCCTTTGGTTTATAATTTTTTGGGTAATGATTTTCCCTTGGGTTCAGCAATTCCTTTGTTTTATAATATTAAACCCTTGGGTTTATTAGTTTTTTGGTAATGATTTTCCCTGGGGTTCACCAATTCCTTTGGTTTATAATATTAAAACCTTGGGTTTATTAGTTTTTTTGGTTTATAATATGAATAATCGATCAATGTCATCCATGATCAAATGTCACATTCTAACAAATATTGTCTCAATATGAAAATCACCCATGGCCAACCATGGTCATGGTTGGTCCAACATCGCATTGTGACAACAATTGTCTCCATGTTTAAATCAATTCCCTTGGGTTCACCAATTCATTTGGTTTATAATATTAAACCCTTGGGTTTATTAGTTCTTTTGGTTTATAATATGGATAATAGATCTATTTCATCCATGGTCAAATGTCACATTCTGAAAAATATTGTCTCTATATGAAAATCACCCATGGCCATCCATGGTCATAGTTGGTCCAACGTCGCATTGTTACAACAATTGTGTGAATGTTTAAATCAATTCCCTTGGGTTCACTAATTCCTTTGGTTTATAATATTAAACCCTTGGGTTTATTATTTATTTAGCTTTATAATATGAATAATTGATCAATGTCATCCATGATCAAATGTCACATTCTGACAAATATTGTCTCAGTATGAAAATAACCCATGGCCCACCATGGTCATAGTTGGCCCAACATCGCATTGTGACAACAATTGTCTCAATTTTTAAACTAATTCCTGGGTTCACCAATTCCTTTGGTTTATACCTTTTTGGGTAATGATTTTCCCTTGGGCTCACCAATCTATTTATTATTTATAACATTAAACCCTTGGGTTTATTAGTTTTTTTGGTTTATAATATGAATAATCGATCAATGTCATCCATGATCACATGTCAAATTTCGAAACATTGTCTTAATATGAAAATCATACATGGCCAACCATGGTCATGTTGGTTCAACGTCGCATTGTGA
Source organism: Pinus albicaulis (assembly GCA_034641835.2). Lineage (NCBI taxonomy): Eukaryota > Viridiplantae > Streptophyta > Pinopsida > Pinales > Pinaceae > Pinus > Pinus albicaulis. The sequence continues at coordinate 519,024,980 of CM076575.1, read as the reverse complement.
CAACAATTGTCTCAATGTTTAAACTCAGCACCCTTGGGTTCACCAATTCCTTTTTGGTTTATAATTTGTTGGGTAATGGTTGTCCCTTGGGTTCACCAATTCCTTTGGTTTATAATATTAAACCCTTGGGTTTATTAGTTCTTTTGGTTTATAATATGAATAATCGATCAATGTCATCCACGATCAAATGTCACATTCTGACAAATATTGTCTCAATATGAAAATCACCCATGGCCAACCATGGTCATAGTTGGTCCAACATCGCATTGTGACAACAATTGTCTCAATGTTTAAGTCAATTCCGTTGGGTTCACCAATTCCTTTGGTTTATAATTTTTTGGGTAATGATTTTCCCTTGGGTTCACCAATTCCTTTGGTCTATAATATTAAACCCTTGGGTTTATTAGTTTTTTGGTAATGATTTTCCCTGGGGTTCACCAATTCCTTTGGTTTATAATATTAAACCCTTAGGTTTATTAATTTTTTTGGTTTATAATATGAATAATCGATCAATGTCATCCATGATCAAATGTCACATTCTGAAAAATATTGTCTCAATATGAAAATCACCCATGGCCAACCATGGTCATAGTTGGTCCAACATCGCATTGTGACAACAATTGTCTCAATGTTTAAATCATTTCCCTTGGGTTCACCAATTCCTTTGGTTTATAATATTAAACCCTTGGGTTTATTAGTTTTTTGGTAATGATTTTCCCTGGGGTTCACCAATTCCTTTTGTTTATAATATTAAACCTTTGGGTTTATTAGTTTTTTTGGTTTATAACATGAATAATCAATCAATGTCATCCATGATCAAATGTCACATTCTGGCAAACATTGTCTCTATATGAAAATCACCCATCGCCAACCATGGTCATAGTTGGTCCAACGTCACATTGTGACAACAATTGTCTCAATGTTTAAATCAATTCCCTTGGGTTCACCAATTCCTTTGGTTTATAATTTGTTGGGTAATGATTTTCCCTTGGGTTCACCAATTCCTTTGGTTTATAATATTAAACCCTTGGGTTTATTAGTTTTTTTGGTTTATAATATGAATAATCGTTCAATGTCATGCATGATCAAATGACACATTCTGACAAACATTGTCTCAATATGAAAATCACCCATGGCCAACCATGGTCATAGTTGGTCCAACGTCGCATTGTGACAACAATTCTCTCAATGTTTAAATCAATTCCCTTGGGTTCACCAATTCCTTTTGGTTTATAATTTGTTGGGTAATGGTTGTCCCTTGGGTTCACTAATTCCTTTGGTTTATAATATTAAACCCTTGGGTTTATTAGTTCTTTTGGTTTATAATATGAATAATTGATCAATGTCATCCATGATCAAATGACACATTCTGACAAACATTGTCTCAATATGAAAATCACCCATGGCCAACCCTGGTCATAGTTGGTCCAACATCGCATTGTGACAAAATTTGTCTCAATGTTTAAATCAATTCCCTTGGGTTCACCAATTCCTTTGGTTTATAATTTTTTGGGTAATGATTTTCCCTTGGGTTCACCAACTCCTTTGGTTTATAACATTAAACTGTTGGGTTTATTAGTTTTTTTGGTTTATAATATGAATAATCGATCAATGTCATCCATGATCAAATGTCAAATTCTGATACATTGTCTCAATATGAAAATCACACATGGCCAACCATGGTCATAGTTGGTCCAACGTCGCATTGTGACAATAATTGTCTCAATGTTTAAATCAATTCCCTTGGGTTCACCAATTCCATTGGTTTATAATTTGTTGGGCAACAATTTTCCCTAGGGTTCACCAATTCCTTTGGTTTATAATATGAATAATCGATCAATGTCATCCATTATCAAATGACACATTCTGACAAACATTGTCTCAATATGAAAATCACCCATGGCCAACCATGGTCATAGTTGGTCCAACGTCGCATTGTGACAACAATTGTCTCAATGTTTAAATCAATTCCCTTGGGTTCACCAATTCCTTTTGGTTTATAGTTTGTTGGGTAATGGTCACTAGTAAAAAATGATGAAATTAATGACCACGTGACTAAAAAAGTTAGTCATCGCAATTATTTCAAGTGAATTACTACTAAATTTGAGCAATTTTAATTGATCTAACTAAAAATGATTAAGTTAAATGACTAATTTAGTCTAGGAATAAAATAAACGACTAGATGATAAGTGACTAAACTAAAAGAGACTAACTTAAATGACTAATTTAGTCTTGGGATAAAATATATGACTAGATAATAAGTTACTAAACTAAAAGCGACTAACGTAAATGACTAATTTAGTCTAGGATTGAAATATATGACTAGATAATATGTGAAAAAATTAATATGATGAATGTAAATGACTATTATAGTCCAAGAAAAAAAATATGACCAAATAACAAGTACAACAAGTATATGAATTAGTCATCTATGTCAGTAATTTTTAATTGTGTCACTCCATAAATGAAAAATTACAATTTTGATACCAAAGTGTTACATTTCACTATAGGGGTCTCTAAATCCATCTGCAGTGTTAAAATTCTCTCATTTGTGTCCACTCTTTCCATCAGGTTGTTGATAAGTGCATGATAGTTCTCCAAGAAACAATCCTAGATACCCTACCCTTCATTTACCTCAGAGCGATCATACCCACAATTCCCCTTGCCACCACGGGCTCCTCCGCCTTGACAACTCTGATTTTGAACCATCGAATCGCCACCCCATGCTAGCCCCCCACCTACCTCCTCCACAACCCCCACGCGCACCCACACTAGGAAGTCGTGCACGCCCCACAATATTTCCACCCTCGCATGGAGCTTCCATGATTATTCTCAAGTCCACCACCCCCACAGGGCCATGAACGACAAGGGAGGGAGAACGTGCATACTGCACTAGGAACTTCATAATTCACCAAGGCCGAGGAGCCCCGCCACATGCAGAGTCCAGAGACTAGACCCCCCACCAGAGAAAACAACCACCACCAGAAAAGGAGCTAAATGTCATCTCCCACCACCGCAGGGAAGCACAAAGCCACCTCCCACTACAAAATAAATACTGCCACAACTAGGAAAACCAAATACCACCACCCACCAAACCAACACACACAATTGAACAATAAATGATGACAAAGTAGTCGATGCCTGAGCATAAATTCCCTTAGGGCAGCGACCAACCTCCAGATTCTCTGCACAAAGACCACACACCAATCCACCAAAAATCATCGCACCCATACCGAAGGGCACACAATTGGGAAAAAAAACTAGTTTTCTGTGACCACCCTCGAGGTTTCCTAGACTACAGATTCCAACTTCCTCTCTTAACACGAAAAAACAGGCTCACCGAAAGCTAATAAAAATGGAAATAGGTGAGCTCACTTTCCTTCTACTTCCTATCCTCGATCCAGACACAGAAAATGGCTAAGAAATTGAGCAACAGGGACCAGTTGAACACACCACACCAACAAATTCCCATGATGATAAGCACACACAAGCCACTATCCATGTAAACCTTCCTACGATGTTTACGCTTCATTCCCGGAGGCCACTGCTAGGAGGTCATTTTATTCTAGGTAATATAATTACAACTTGTGAAGGTCTTGAATGAGTATCAACTACCAGTCACATAATTATATATGAAGATAGGAATAACATATACGATTCTGAAGGAAAATTTTATACTAGCGTGAAATTCTTGAAGCTTGGAAAAATAATGTAAATCTCCAAATTATGTACCCTCTTGCATGCTAGGAATAAGGAGAGAATATGGTGTAAATCCTTCATTAATGTGATCTCCATGCAAGTGGAAAAATACAAAATGTATTCCCTTTAAGTGCCAAAAAGGTGATAATTTGTAACTCGTCATGAATAAGTAACAGACTCCCTCAGTTGGAGTGCCATCATTTTCTAGGAATGAGCACTGGAAACATGTTAGAAATAGGCTTTAAAGGAGAGAGTTTACAACTGGTAACTACCACTACATCAGTGCCTCCCCTGTAGCTGAGTGATGCATCCTATTTGTTGCTAATACAACTCCCATTGGTGTGTTCTTCTCTTCATTGCTGTTGTAATGAATGTTTAAAAATGATCGAAAGGGATGTGTCCTTAAGAATGTAATATATTAACCAAAAAATTTCATTATCATGCTGATAGATATGCATTCAAAAGGTGTAAATACAACAAAAATATCTCCTTAAACAAGTGTTGATCCACAGTCTTTCTCTCAAATATGACTTTCTTTTGTTGTTTTACTGTGTGATTGTTGTGCATGGGTGTGTTCACACTGGTAAAAAATGTGTATTCTTCTCTTCCTATATGTTGTTTCTAATTTTTTTTCACAATTGAAATTTGTACTCAAATGGGAGTTGAAACTTCTCTTTTACAAATAAAGTTATGAAAAGAGTTGAAAGTAAAGACTTAACATATTAGTTTCATATTTGAATGCAAAAAATTGAAGATGATTCAATGACCAATTTTGACAATGGATGAATACCATGCACATGATGAGAGAAATATGAATGAAAACTCCATGCAAGGGGCTTCTCCTCAAATAGGGCCCACAAACCAAGTGTGAAATTAAATATCCATGTCATGAAGACCAATGCTCCTCGGGGTCCTCTAATGGAATTATAGGAAGAGATCCCACAAAAGATGGGAAATATTTCAAATTAGCTGGAAAAATAATGTGTAATACATCCAAATCAAGGTATACAAGTTGGCATCCAAAATGAATAGGTTGGTCTAGTCCAATTTTGTAGGTCGGCTCATCAAAACGTTTTCCAGTGTGGCACGTGTACATACATTTATATATACAACCTAATTCCCTTTATCACCATAATCATGGATTAGGATGGGCACATTCCTGTCTCTTTAAGGCCTGTGCTATTGAACAAGGGTTGTTTGGGATCCATTTTCCTCTATGGATTATTCTCTCAAAAGCAACTGAAATCTACCACTTGACCTTTGGTAAATGTCTGGAAGAGGCATCAGTTTCATATTTTTAATCCTCAACATCTTCGAAAACTTATCCTTATTTCACATAGTAAGATGAAGGCCTTTCAAAATTATTTGTTTTCTGGTAAGCATATTCGACAATGCCAGTATTGCTTTTCCTAAGAGCCTAAATTCCAAGTTTGCTATAGGTGAACAATCATTTCCTGTCTTGGAAAATCAAGTTTTATAATGATGCCACTATCTTCAGTTGGAAAGAAATACTTAATGTGATCTAAGGTTTGGATAAAAAACACTATTACCAAACAACACTCTTAATGCGAACAATCTCATATAGAGTGCATCTGTGTACAAGTTTCTTGATTCAAAGATAACAATCCATTTTCTCAACAAGGCTTTAGTTTCCATATCATTGAATCATACAAGGTATTTCCCAAATGGAATATGGAGGTCCCAAAGTATAATCCTGTCTCTAAATTTTGAAAGAAACATTGCATCACTTTACAAATTACAACCTCATCATCAACTCCACTCTTTCCAATAATTCTTTGGACTTTAAAAATAGTTCTCTCCCCTTGGAGTTCTCACTCCCACGAAATATCCTCTAAACACAATCAACTTCCTCCCCTTGGAGTTCTCACTTCCATGAAATATCCTCTAAACACAATCAACTTTCTTCACGAGGGCTTTCCTATCCCAATCAGGTGCACTTTGCTGAAAAAACATCCTTTAGCCTAATAGTTCCAATGTGCTATGAAAAGCCATACATATGAAAAGCATTTCGCTTGACCCTGCACAACCTTACTACTGATACCCATGCTTATTTCTCCTTCACCAATTGCATAATATTTCTCTGTCTAGTGAGAAAAGTATCATAGACTACCCATAAACAAGTGTTCACTTCAAAGTCAGTTTTACTCCAAATAACACACATGTAAAGACTGCATGATGAGATGTTATCACTTCTATAAATTTAATTACTCTAAAATGTAATAGAATCAAAACAAAAATACATTTAAATTGATTCTTAATAATATTATTTATATTTATATAAATTTCACTTCTTTACATTTAAAAATATTTTTAAAATATATATTTTTTATTTCAAATATTTGACACATAAATCATATTCATTTTACACATGAATTAACATTAAATTATAAAAAACTTTTATAAATATACATACTTTTTATTTTACACATTATCTATTTGAACTAATAAAAGAATCCTACATAATCCTCTCCGAAAATAAACCTTCGGACTTGTGAGACCAAACAACCATAAAGCTAACCACAATCTCAAAGCTAAACATAGACGATATTTTACCCAGCCCTTCAAACTAACCTCTAGAGGTTGTAAGGAAAACACGGTTTTTTTTTTAGTGAAATATAAACCATCGAATGGATAGACCGCCCATTTGTATTCAAATTTTAGATACCACCCATTTGTATTCAAATTTTAGATGGCGCCATGACATACTCGTTGATATTTTTAAATGAATCTTAACCGTCCGTGAGTACTTTTCTTACTTTTAGTGAAATATAAACCATCGAATGGATAGACCGCCCATTTGTATTCAAATTTTAGATGGTGCCATGACAGACTCGTTGATATTTTCAAACGAATCTTAACCGTCCACGAGTACTTTTCTTACAATGTTATGGGAATGGATGTACTCGACTCTCCGGGGGCTGTATTGTCTGGTTTTCATCTGTCGCCTATATCTTGGCGTCAGTATGAAGCCCCTGCTTTGTGGTTCAGGCACAATTTGTTGGGTTTTCTTCAGACTCGAGGCGATTTCAGCCAATTTTATGGTTTTGATGGATTCTAGGGATATTTGCTCCATACCCTAGTGTCTATGATTTAGACTCAGTCATTCTGGGAGAGTTTTTCCCCAAAAAAGTTTGGTCATTTTCTAGGGTAATTTCAGAAATAAAAGATGGGAAAGGCTTAAGTGGAAAGAGCAACGGCATAGAGCCCAAAGTGCGGCAGGCCTGAGAGTTCAATTCGATCTTTGGATTGATGACACTGGGAGTTGCAATGAATCAATGGGTAAGATCTCTGTTTAAGACTTTAATAGTTTTATCTTTCTGTTATGAAGAAAAATTAATTAATTTCTGCTAATTAGCTTGGTTTATGTCCATTCAAAGTGTTAGAGAAATTAAAATATGTGTATTCCCATGTTGGTCAGATATGCCTACTACTAATGCAATTTAGCAAGTTTTGGATTCCTGTTGTATTCGATAATAAGATAAATACAATTTCCTGTTCAGGAAGAGCTGTGGTATTTTGCTCGTTTATAATGTGTTAGCATTGTTGGCCATGCCAACGCAGATACAGGTCCTCGGGGGATATGAACCCATGTCTGAGCAAGTAAAGTATTTTTTTGGCCATAGTCAGCTCAATTGTGTTTATAACGTCATTGCTGTGGTATTTTTATCCATTTTCTGTGAATTTTATGTAACTTACAACTTACAAAATGCCAGCTGCAAGTTTTCCAACTAGCACTATCAAACCCTAATGATCTTGCAACTGTGACGAAATCTTCTCAATGATAGAGCATCTGGGATACACCATAAGCCTTTTAACTACTAAGAATGCTGTAATTTCTAAAAATGGGTGCAAATTTGCCAGATTTGGCTCTGCAAGCCACTTGAATATACATATCCTTGTCCCGTAGACAACAATTTCATAACCCCATATTAACTGTTTGTCTTACCAAACATTATCTGATTTTTGTCTGTAGCATCCAAAAGAAAAATATTCTGCAGTTTGTACATGGAATTGCAAGAGCGGTTGTTATCCTCTCTTATCATCACAACAACCTTTTGTACATGGATTACACAAATCTGTAACAAATTTTAAAACCCTTCTCCAGGCAATGGTACTACTTACTTGTATGAATATTTCAGATCTTTTGCAAGTCTTTGTGCTCAGACCCAGCTGCGCATAGATTCTCGGTGGGGGCGATTTTGAAATTCTTCAAATAGAATGACAGAACCTGTAGTACTCCATAAGGAAATTAAAACAGATAGACTTTCGGATGTAAAAGATGAAAGTTCGTAAACCAAAATGTGCCCCCGAGGACACTGGAGACTGACCGAGGATGAGAAACTAAGAGAACTCGTTGAACAATATGGACCCCAGAACTGGAACTCCATAGTTGAGAAACTCCATGGTAGATTAGGTAAAGGGCTGGCTCAATGTAACAATAATACAAGGGATTGTTTGTTTGTAAATCTATCCAAAATAATCACTTTCCCAATTCCCTAGTTTGTATTAATATATGAATAAAAAATCACCATGGACTAATTTGCCCTAACGATGCTCTTTCTTTGACAATATCCTACGATGTGGCCTCTATGTAAGCCAAAACCCTCTCTTGGGTTGTGGTATAACAGTAGACCTGTTGAGTTCTCTGAGAAATCATCCATGCTTTTTGTTTTTGTTTTTTGTTTTTCTTGTTTTTCTTGTTTTCTATTTTTAAATTTCTCTCTGAGATTGCCCAAGAAACATGATCCGGGAGTCTTCATACTTCTTGGGCTTAAAATGGGGATACACGACCTCAGGGGATTTGAACCCATGTTTGAGAAAGTAAAGTATTTTTTGGCCATAGTCTGCCCAATTGTGTTTATAACGTCATTGCTGCGGTCTTTTTATCCATTTTCTAGAAAGTGAGGGGAATTTTATGTAACTTACAACTTACAAAATGCTAGCTGCAATTTTTCCAACTAGCATTTTCAAACCCAAATGATCTTGCAACTGTGATGAAATCTTCTTAGCGCTAGAGCATCATCTGGGATACATCGTAAATCTTTTAACGACTAAGAATGCTGTAAATTCTAAAAATGGGTGCAAATTTTCCAGATTTGGCTCTGCAAGCCACTTGAATATACATATCCTTGTCCTGTAGACAACGGTTTCATAACCCCATATTAACTGTCTATCTTACTAGATATTTATCTGATTTCTGTCTGTAGCATCCAAAAGACAAAATATTTTGCAGTTTGTACATTTAATTGCAAGAGTGGTTGTTCTCTTCTCTTATCATCACAACAACCTTTTGTACATGGATTACATGAATCTGTAACAAATTTGCACATATTTATGCCGGCTTGATGAAGTGGGTGAAGATTCGAGACTGCCATCATTATGGAGAAAGGCATTGGCATAACAATTTTTCGTTGAGGTTTTGCGAGACCCAGGGAATAGAACTCGCGCCAGCTGCAAAGATTCTCGGTGTTTTATTTTATTTGGAAAATTTAATGCGTAGAATTGGGACACACGACTGTCGTTGGGTGTTTGTTAAGATATGTGCAATATGGGGGTCACAAAAATTTCAGAAAAGCATCTACAGAGTTTGTGACTGACATATTAAAATAGCAAGGAAAACAAAAAATTAAAGACAAAAGTATAAATGTAAATTCACATTAAGCATGTATGACCTTTTCGCCATGTTCCACACCATTCGAGAGGTCATAGATGAGGAATGTCACCTCCAGGATTTCCACAACAATTTTGGAGAGCCCATCAACAGTGGAATTGAGTTCATGCAGCATATGTGTGAAAGAGATCCCTTCAAAAGAGAAGAGTGTTCTTTATGTCTTGAAGAATAGAGTGAAGGTAGATATTTTCAATTTTGATTTTATTGTTTGTCTAGTAGATGGCAAGCCTGAAATCCCCCATGGGCCATTACTTGATTATTCTTAACAATTTTTAATGAAGAAAACTGGTGCACAATGCAATAAATTATGAATGGTTGTTTGTACTTTGCCTAAGAGTGATACCATATTGGTACATCATGTGATTGAGTGATAAATAAAACCACACTAACACCACATTGTGTTAGGTTTCCTTAAGTTTCTCTGTAAGAAGGCGCATGATCAGGATGCGCCTCCTCTATGGCTTGTGATCAACTTTATGTTTCATGCAGAATTTTACCACTAAACCCATTGTGATTTCTAGAAGGATGTTTCGAGTGTTGAAGATAACTTTGTTCATAGCCTACCAAATATTGTTCACCAAAATAGTGGGGATGCCCATGAAAGAAGTTGTTTTCATTTTCTAGCCATGTCATGAGATTTTCTGCCAAACTTGTGGAAGACCACAAGCCATTATATGAAATTATGACACTACTCTATTGATTACTTACATTGTGTATGTAGAGGAGATAATTAAGTGTGCAATGATCTTTGATGAATATTCGCATTAATAGTAGAAACTAGGACCTCCTAGTTCATCTTCATGAGATTGTCCCTAGTTAAAAGTTTGTTATTTAATGCTAGCCAAAGTGTAGTTTTATATTTTAGGGGTGATTTTATTTTTTGTAAAGGTTTCCACCGACAGTGTGTTTCCCTAGTAAATAGGGAATAAATGTGCGACTCATAGCCCAATTTTGTAGTGAAGTCCCCATTGTTGGGATTTTTTGACAATAACAACTTAACATTGATCTCCTTCCAAACTTTGATGAGATTTGTAGTGAGGGGATTGAAACATGTTTCCCATTCTACAACATCTTGTCCAACAAGGTGCAAATTTGTGAAATTTTTCCATCTTGTAGGCCCCCATGCCAAGTGGGATTGTGCTTTTGCATTTGTGAGGACATAACACCACTTTTAATTTAAGTGCTCGGTGAACTTGCTTGATAATTTATAGGCATCATCTAATCCCATGCATGGATATAGTCCTAGCTTCACACTTACACGATTACCAATTTGTGATGCAGACCATTCTCCAATGAGAGGGAAGGCTAGTACGAAGGATTCTAGACATTTGATCCCTTTCTAGATTTCCTTGGTTAGTAGATCTAGTCCATGAATGCGGAGGACGAGAGATATTTGGCTTTGAGAGTTTTCCCCTAGAAGAATGTGTTATGAATTAGCTGCCAAAGGTTCTAGGTTACTAGTGCTTTGTTGAAGAGAACAATATTTTTGAACCCCCAACTGCCAATTTTTTGGGGAGAACAAGTCTATCCCATTTTACCAGGGGATGCTTCTGTTGTGTCCTTTGCTAGGCCAAAGGAAATTTATTCAGGTCTTTTAAATTTTATAGGTATTTTGCTAGGACAACTCTTGTTATCTTTGATAGTTGAAATTTGAACTTAGTAAGACTAAGGTTATGATCTTCAACATGTCTCATCATGCTCTCTTTGACTACCATTTTTACGTTGGAGGAGATAGGATTTAGATTACTACAACCTACAGATACTTGGGGGTCAGATTAGGAGTCTATCTTAGCTTGAGGCATGCTTTCTAGCCCCAAATTAATAAGGAATATGGTTTGCTTGGCTAAAGAGATAGTGCTCTAGGACATCTCTTTCAAGATGCACCTCTTTGGACATGATCATTACAGCCATGATCCGTTATGGCTTCAAGGTTTGGGGACCTGGCTTGCTTTGGGTTGATTGGGATAGGATAGAGAGATTCAAAAACCTTATATTATGATGCTTCATCTACTTCTAACATGCAATTCCTCAATCTATCATCTAGGTGGAGTTCAAGGTATTGCTTCAATAGACTCCTCCTTGGTGTAATTGTTGTGGGTTCTTCTTAACTGCTTTAGTTAGTGGCCATTTCTATCAATCAACTTGCCCTTTTGAGGTAATATTTGGACACTTTAGGTCACCTCCTACTATCTAAATGTGACTTAACCTAGGAGATTAGAGAGCATATATACAAACTACATCCAAATCACTTGGATTTCCCTCCTTGAGGGCATTAGCTTGAATATGTCATTTTATTATTTTGAGTGCTTTATGTAGCTAAGTGCCTATCTATACTAATAGACATTGGATGCACAACCTTAGGATTCCCCTTGGTTCATTCAAAGTGGGCTCCCACTAGCTTTGGTTTGAGATAGCTCACTGCATCACACACCTCAAATGGAATTTTCAGCTATGTGATTTACAAGAGATCAAGCTGGGGGAGCACATTGTCTTCAAATGTTCCATATATTAGGATATAGCACTGTTACATATTTATTGGATATATTATTGACTGATAACACTTGCTGTGTGGTTGTTTTGTGACGAATCACATATTTTTCATCAATTTTATAGTTATGTTTGTTGCCTAGAGTCTATAGCCCAGGGATTAGGAACTAGTTCTTGCCTAGCTTTCCATTTTAAATCTTAAAAGACAAAAAAAAATATCATTTTGCAAATCTGTTTTTTAGCATTTGAAGGAAAGATATGTAGGATTATCATGGATTCCTCCCTTATGTTGGAGGAGAGATAGCCTTATTTGAGAAGGATGATCACCAAGGTGACAATGGGTGATGTCCTCAAGTAACTTTGGGGTTTGTAGTTGATGGCTCGATATTTAACACCCCAACTTCCCTCTGTAATAACCTAGGAGTCAGCAGGAACATCACCAATTGTTGAGGGGGCTCTGAGACCAACTTTTTGGAAGGAAGACAGAGCATTAATAGATAAATAAATTCTCTCTTTCAAATTTCCACTAGTTGACCCTTTGGCCTTTTAGAACTTCCTTTGGAGCTGAAGCATGAGAACCAACCTCTCAAATCTTCATTTGGCCATTTTTTCTTAATATGCTGCAAGCATTCAAAACCCTTATGTGAAACATTTTCTGCCTGTTGAGGTGCCGAGGCAGTTTCCTTCTCTACGGGATCAAACTTTTGTTAGTATTAGAAAAACTGATCACAGGTTATAAGCTAATATGTTTTTTTAGTTTTACCCATAATTTTAGATTGAATTAAAAAACACAGCTTCAACAAATTCTGCATAAACTGAAAAAATCGTTGTGTGCATAATAAGCTCTATAGCATCCTATAGGTTGATTTTGTTAGATTTATCTGGCACAAACCTCTGGATTCTTGTGTTGTTGAGTTGTCAAATATTTGAAAATAAATGAAGCGCTCTTATGCTGCTGAATTGTCAAATTTTGTTACATTTCAGGCTGGAGTGATAGAATAATTTTAATGTGTGATAGCACATCTTCACCAGAAGGTGTCAAATGTGCCTAGCCCAGGTAGTTAAGTAATCATAGTTGGGAATATATTGAAAAAATGTAAATCTTCTAGCTTGGCAGGGCCTACTTAGTTTTAAGAATAATTATTGGGAGAAATCTTAAATGAACAATAGAGTCTCCATCTAAGAAGAAATTTCGAAAGGAAGGCCCAATGATATATACAATGAGAATTTCAAAGCCGAACGTAATACCAGATACAAAACTAACTAGATATAAAGAGGCAAGGCTTCAGCTGTTGCAAGTAAGAAAAATACACATAATCAAAACTCATAGAATGTCTGTGTGAGCCATCATTATTAGAAATACCATATTAGGGCAGCGGTTAAATTACAGCCCTCATAATATTGTGTTGTTGAGAAATTTTGAAGATGGAACTAAGGTCATTCTAGATTGTAAAGCTTCCAAATGGACCCAACAGCTTGACCATGAAATAAAATCAACATGGGATCCAAAAGAGCAATCACTCAATTGTAGGCAGCATAACTTATTTGTAGATCATTCCCTTTCAATACACTGAATTAAGCAAGTACAATGGAAACTCTGACTGTGGATATAATCCTAATCCCCTTTCCTACAATTGAAAAGATGACTGATGTCCATATTCAGTTCAGCTCTAGAAGCAAAGATCACCCCAGACAAATGTGAAGTTAGGACCAGTCTAGACAAGCAAGGCACAAAAATTAGAGCAAAGTATTTCTAGGCAAGAATTTCTTCAGCAGTGAACTCATTCCCTTATTAGTTTTGCAAGGCAGTGCTTCAAACTACAATTGACTAACTAGAAGATGGTTGCTATTACCATTGTGTATGTCTTTCCAGAACATGTTTGCCCATATGCAAAAATGAAAACATTGTAACCATCCAGAACAGATCTGATCAATGGCCTGGTATCCAAAAACAATTCCTCTGCAATTCAACATGAATAATGTTATGATTCAAGAGATTGCACCTTACAATCATGTAAAAGGTTTTAAACAATCTAAAAAGAGAGCCAACCTTGAGTAGCAGATGCCCCAAATACTTTGTTGAATGTGAATGATTTACGTATATCCTTTCCTTTCCTTGCATGTTTTGCAATCATAATTTTACCATCCTCCCCAATATAATCCACTGTACTCTGACAGTTGGATTGGATAGGCAAGAATGGTCTAACTCGGCAATACACCCTTATGCTTCCTAAGAAGAATAAGAAACACAGACTCATCATGAAGTTCGATATACAAAACAACAGAAATTTGTTATCCTATCAAATGACATCTATTGTGCTTTCAGTACCAGCTTGGTCAAGCAAGTATGCTCTGCCTCAGCTTCTAAGTTTAAGTTTTATAAGCAGAATAAGATAACACAGCACCATGCAAGAAGAGGCCAGAGTGAAAGCATATTACATAATTCGATATTCTCTCCCATAATTACTAATGCTCATCTTCCAGGCCCGAGGCAAGGTCAAACACCCAATTCAAACACAAAGCCCACAGTCACAGGAAGATGCAGCATAGATAAGTTGTTCATACATCTGCACCTGTATGGAAGCAATCTTACCCAGTTCATTCATCCATCTCCTACTCTATTGAACTAACCTCGTTGCCAACTTCCCAATTAGTGGGAGCACAAGCTTCTTTAAATGCACAGTAAACTGCCCTTTTCTAGCATTTTTTTTCCTTTTATGTTCCTACTACAAGCCGTGGATATGTTCCCCCCACATCAAATTAGCTAAAACTATTCATTCGCACTAAATTTGGAATAAAGATGCAAGAGGTTTGATATATACAATTTAAAGAGACTCCTAATTCCTACTCTATTATAATATTTTTGAGACATGTCAGTTAAACTATAACACTATGACAGACGAACAGGAAGCACACCTTTCAGATCCTGAACTTGATTGTATAGTTGTCGATTTTCCTATAGAACTTTGTGGTAGCCTGCTGCAGCCTGCGCTAGTCTACTCATATGCTTTCCTGTGCAGAAAAGAAATACAATCAAAATTGAAGAATGCAGAAAAGCGTGGTTCAAATAATAACAAATGTTTGTGCAAAGCTCACCAAGACTCTACAATTGTTTATTCCATTCCATTTGCATTGAATGAACACCTTCCTTCGTGTTATGTAGCATCCATTTCAGTTCCTACTGATTTTATGGAAAAATCAGAACAATCCCTATGTTTGAATCACAATCTCACACACTCTTGTAAGATTTAAATACTTACTCCAATTCCACTTTGTTGGAGATCAAAATGCGTTCGCAGATTTGGAACAATTTTTTCATCTTCATCTGCATCACTTGACCTATTAGATAAGTAGTCCTCATGTTGTCCTCTTCTAACAACATAAATTTCCTCTTTTCGCTCATCTTCGCTGACATCAACCTTTAGGTTGAAGTTTCAGTCTTGGATGTTAATTAAAAATAGACATCCATTACAAGTATTTAGTGATGAACACAACAATATTGCAGCTCAAGCTCAACTCTATATTTATCAAAGTCCATTTCAATAAACATATGTAGTCAGATCCGTTTCAGGCATTGAATTTTAGCTTTTCTGTAGCATACACGTTAACATTTTCTGTATTCACAGATAATTATATCCTAGCAACTTGAAACTAAAGTAACTTTTACATATGCTGCAGTAAGGATTTTGAGAAAACCTGGGGTGCTTCTCATCCAGTGTCTTACTTTAGGTTTGGGGAATATGCTAGAATTTTACTTGCGCCATATGTCACCTTCCTAGTTTAGGAACTCTTCAAGAATGACCATCTAGAAGTTTCCTCTTCCCAAAACAGCAGTAGAACTCAAGTAAAGGTGGAGCACTCCTCAAATTATGCCATAATCCTTTGTTAAAATAATGCACAACTTCCATGTGTCCTCTCTCTAGGTAGGGTGTTCCTCAAATAGAGTGGTTTAGCCTTTGACCATTCCTTCTCCTTGAAAAGGACCTTGGAACCTCACTAGTTGTATCTCTCCTCTTCTTTGATGCATGTGCGCATCAACTATGCCATGAACCCTTGCAAGAATCTCCTAGGATGATGGATGCACTTCTTAGGATGCATCTTTGACCTTTGAAGAAGGGTTGTAGATTTCATTCGTCACCATCTTATGAAGGGCGTTCTCTAGAAACCTCATTGATTTTTAAACCACGCCAAAAGCCCACTAGGTGATGAGTCATGCCTCCAGATGTATAACTTTGCAACAGAAAGTTTAAATGCCTCGGAAGTTGCTCCTCAATGGAAGAATATACATCAAATTATGTGGAGAGAGATTCTAAAGCAACATCCATCATCAATTACACAATATCATGGTGTTCTAGCCTCTTTACTGGGTAACACTTGACAATAATTTTCCCTATACTGTTTTATTTCTAATGTCAATGGTTGCCAGGTAGGTTCTTTTTATGCTATTCAGATTTGGAGATTGGAACACTGCAAATTTAGGTTTAATTTATTTTGAAGGTGACTGAGTTTTAGGTTATGGAGAATGGTATGGTATTAATTACATTGTTTCATTGGAGGGTCAGAAGACAGGATTCTATGCATATCAGCATGACAATCAGCTTCTGGTGTGCTCACCTTCCAAAGGCAGGACAATTCTTGATGTCTACTGTTACAGTGGAGGTTTTACACTTAATGCTGCTTTTGGAGGTGTTTTCCATGTTACTGGTATGTACCAATTCAAACCTATGGAGGTTCACTAGTTTGTCCAAATTTTTGTGATATCCGTGTTTGAGAGATTTCATTTTTTATTTTGAATCTTGATAGCCATGATTAAGTTCTCACAGAGTGAATGCTTCAGTAAATGTGCCAAAACATCTGTTATTTATTATGGCAGGGCCACTTTTCTTTGCTTGAGTGCTATCTTCATCTTAAAAGAAACCATATTTTCATGTTTTCCAGATATGTTGTCCTTTCAGATGTCATAAATCATATAAGATACAAATGAGTGCACCAGTGAATGTTAGCACTATTGGTTATTGCATGTACCTTTACTTATTCTTTGATGTTGTGTATATTAGTTATTGACTCTTCATTACCTGCCTTGGAACTTGCGGAGGAAAATGCCAAACTAAACAATATCATCTCTAGCAGAATTTCTTTTCTAAAGGAAGATGCAACTAAGTTTATGAAAGAAACAATTTCAAAAGAAAAACCTTGGGATTTGGATATCTTGGATCCACCAAAATTAGCACCAAGCCGAAAGGTTTGTAAGTTATTTAGAGTCCTACGATGGGGAAAATAATATTATGGTCTTGGTCATGTTTGATATTGTGAATAAGTCTTCCATTGGAATTATTTCTTTTTATATATGCTGGGAACTGACATAAATACGTTTCCATTCCTAGTCAAAATTTATTGGAATATTTCTTGTGTCACTTACAACCAGAAATTCTCAGGTACAAGTCTGGAATGACATGAATCACATTTATGTCGAAGTTTATTATTTAGGCTGTGTTTTACTCTGAAAGAATGAAAACATTAAGAGGGCTATATAAAATGTATGTTATATATAGTAGAACAACAAGAGGGCATTAACATTTTCTGTATTCGTAGATAATTATATCCTAGCAACTTGAATCTAAAGTAACTTTTACATATGATGCATTAAGGATTCTGAGCAAACCTTGGGTGCTTCTCATCTAGTGTCTTACTTTAGGTTTGGGGAATATGCCAAACTTTTACTTGCGCCATATGTCACCTTCCTAGTTTAAGAACTCTTTAAGAATGACCATCTAGAAGTATCCTCTTCCCAAAGAAGCAGTAGAACTCAAGCAAAGGTGGAGCGCTCCTCAAATTATGCCATAATCCTTTGTTAAAATAATGCACAACTTCCATTTGTCTTCTCTCTAGGTATGGTGTTCCTCGAGTAGGGTAGTTTAGCCTTTGAGTTTTCCTTCTCCTTGAAAAGGACCTTAGAACCTCGCGAGTTGTAGCTCTCCTCTTCTTTGATGCATATGTGCCTCAACTATGCCATGAACCCTTGCAAGAATCTCCTAAGATGATGGATGCACTTCTTAGGATGCATCTTTGACCTTTGAAGAAGGGTTGTAGATGTCATTCGTCACCATCTTATGAAGGGCATTCTCTAGAGACCTCGTTGATTTTTAAACCATGCCAAAAGCCCACTTGGTGATGAGTCATGCTTCCAGATGTATAACTTTGCAAAAAAAGTTTTAATGCCTCGGAAGTTTCTCCTCAATGGAAGAATATGCATCAAATTATGTGGAGAGAGATTCTAAAGCAACATCCATCATCAATTACACAATATCATGGTGTTCTAGCCTCTTTAGGGGGTAACACTTGACAATAATTTTCCCTATATTGTTTTATTTCTAATGTTAATGGTTGTCAGGTAGGTTATTTTTGTGTTATTCAGATTTGGAGATTGGAACACTGCAAACTGAGGTTTAATTAATTTTGAGGGTGACTGAGTTTCAGGTTATGGAGAATGGTATTAATTACATTGTTTCATTGGAGGGTCAGAAGACAGGATTCTATGCAGATCATCGTGACAATCAGCTTCTGGTGCGCTCACTTTCCAAAGGCAGGACAATTCTTGATGTCTGCTATTACAGTGGAGGTTTTGCACTTAATGCTACTTTTGGAGGTGTTGTTCATGTTATTGGTATGGACCAATTCAAACCTATGGAGGTTCACTAGTTTGTCCAAATTTTTGTGATGTATGTGTTTGAGAGATTTCATTTTTTATTTTGAATCTTGATAGCCATGATTAAGTTCTCACAGAGTGGATGCTTCAGTAAATGTGCCAAAATATCTGTTATTTATTATGGCAGGGCCACTTTTCTTTGCTTGAGTGTTGTCTTGATCTTAAAAGAAACCATATTTTCATGTTTTCCAGATATGTTGTCCTTTTGGATGTCATAATTCATATAAGATACAAATGAGTGCACCAATGAACGTTAGCACTATTGGTTATTGCATGTACCTTTACTTATTCTTTGATGCTGTGTATATTAGGTATTGACTCTTCATTACCTACCTTGGAACTTGAGGAGGAAAATGCCAAAATAAACGATATCAGCTCTAGCAGAATTTATTTTCTAAAGGAAGATGCAACTAAGTTTATAAAAGCAGCAATTTCAAAAGAAAAACCTTGGGATTTGGATATCTTGGATCCACCAAAATTAGCACCAAGATGCAAGGTTTGTAAGTTATTTAGAGTCCTACAATGGGGAAAATAATATTATGGTCTTGGTCATGCTTGATATTGTGAATAAGTCTTCCATTGGAATTGTTTCTTTTTATATATGCTGGGAACTGACATAAATACGTTTCAATTCCTAGTCAAAATTTATTGGAATATTGCTTGTGTCACTTATAACCAGAAATTCTCAGGTACAAGTCTGGAATGACATGAATCACATTTATGTCGAAGTTTATTATTTAGGCTGTGTTTTACTCTGAAAGAATGAAAGCATTAAGAGGGATATATAAAATGTATGTTAATTATATATAATAGAACAACAAGAGGGCGTTAACATTTTCTGTATTCGTAGATAATTATATCCTAGCAACTTGAAACTAAAGTAACTTTTACATATGCTGCATAAGGATTCTGAGCAAACCTTGGTTGCTTCTCATCTAGTGTCTTACTTTAGGTTTGGGGAATATGCTAGACTTTTACTTGCGCCATATGTCACCTTCCTAGTTTTGGCACTCTTCAAGAATGACCATCTAGAAGTTTCCTCTTCCCAAAACAACAGTAGAACTCAAGAAAAGGTGGAGTGCTCCTCAAATTATGCCATAATCCTTTGTTAAAATAATGCACAACTTCCATGTGTCTTCTCTCTAGGTAGGGTGTTCCTCAAATAGAGTGGTTTAGCCTTTGACCATTCCTTCTTCTTGAAAAGGACCTTGGAACCTCGCTAGTTGTAGCTCTCCTCTTCTTTGATGCATGTGCGCCTCAACTATGCCATGAACCCTTGCAAGAATCTCCTAGGATGATGGATGCACTTCTTAGGATGCATCTTTGACCTTTGAAGAAGGGTTGTAGATGTCATTCATCACCATCTTATGAAGGGCGTTCTCTATAAACCGCATTGATTTTTAAACCATGCCAAAAGCCCACTAGGTGATGAGTCATGCCTCTAATGTATAACTTTGTAATAGGAAGTTTTAATGCCTCGGAAGTTTCTCCTCAATGGAAGAATATGCATCAGATTATGTGGATAAAGATTATGAAGCAACATCCATCATCAATTACACAATATCATGTTCTAACCTCTTTAGGGGGTAACACTTGACAATAATTTTCCCTATATTGTTTTATTTCTAATGTCAATGGTTGTCAGGTAGGTTCTTTTTGTGCTATTCAGATTTGGAGATTGGAATACTGCAAATTGAGGTTTAATTGATTTTGAGGGTGACTGAGTTTCAAGTTATGGAGAATGGTATTAATTACATTGTTTCATTGGAGGGTCAGAAGACGGGATTCTATGTAGATCAGTGTGGCAATTAGCTTCTGGTGCACTCACTTTCCAAAGGCAGGATAGTTCTTGATGTCTGCGTTCAACCAGGAACTCGAACAAGCCAACCTCAATTGCATAATCACTCCTAGTAACTTTCCTTGGTTTCTATTGTTTTAAAAATAACTTCACACCGCCGTCCTTATTACCAGCAGATTTCTGAATTCTAATATTCACTGCTTGAACTTGTACAACAGAATCAATATGTTGGATCAAAGTAGATACCCTCAATATGGATAAATCTTGTAAAGTGTTGAACATTGCCCCAAGTACATGAATCATTATTGCCTCTAGAGTATATTTACCAAATATATTAATATATTTTAAATCTTGTTCGGATAGGCCACCCTTTTGCCGTAGATATTCCTGAGCACACTACAAGAAAAAATCACATTGGTGAGGGGCAAAAATGGTCACCATAAGCTCATTGGTGAGGGTCAAAAGAGCCTTCGTCACCAAAAATTGAACGCCACCAAAGGTGGCGTCGCCAAAAGTATAGGTGTTGTGGTGACATTCAAGGTCCGTCACCAATAATGATTTATAGTGACGAATAGTGACCGTCACCATTTCATATGAGCAATGGTGACGGATAATAGCCTCTGTCACCAAAAAACTGAACGTCACCAAAGGTGGCGTCGCCGAAAGTATAGGTGTTGTGGTGACATTCAAGGTTCGTCACCAATAATGATTTATAGTGACAGATAGTGACCGTCACCATTTCATATGGGCAATGGTGACGGACAATAGCCTCCATCACCAAAAAACCAAATGTCACTAAAGGTGGCGTCGCCGAAAGTATGGGTTGTGGTGACATTCAAGGTCCATCACGAATATTGATTATAATGACAGATAGTGACCATCACCATTTCATATGAATAGTGACGATTTTTTGTGATGGACCTTTCATGGCCATTACTATTGGTGCATATATATGGCGACGTTCATTGACCATCACCATAAACTCATTGGTGACATCAAGGTCTGTCACGAATAATGACTATAATGACAAAAAATGACCCTCACCATTTCATATCAACAACAACGATTTATGGTGACGGACCTTTAATGGTTGTCACTATTGATGCGTATATATGGTGGCGTTCGTTGACCGTCACCATTTCATATTTTTTTGAGGGTCGAAAAATGTCACCATAAGCTCATTGGTGATGGTCAAAAGAGCATCCGTCACCAAAAACTGATCTTCTTCATTCCCTATATATGAATATCAAGGCACGATGGAATCGAACCACCAACCTTTTGCTTGTAAAGCAGGTGCTCTTCCATTGAGCTAGCACCCTTTAAAGAATTAGAATTTTAAAAATTATATCTTGAAACTTCATAGATTGTAAATTCTACAACTTTCAATAAATTAAAGTCTCGACAATCTTTTACTAAACAAACAAAACACCATCAACATTGCAGGTCCCTACCTAATGGTTATGGAAGTTATGAAAAGTAGGTGAAGGGAAGAATTAGACTTTTAAAAATTATACATGGACTACCACCACAAGAATCCCCCAAGAGAGATCCAGTGGGAGAATATCTTGAATCAGATTCAATGGAAAATGAAGGACTAGAAGAAAGAGAAAGGCCTCAGCAGGATGGGAATCCACCACCTCGAGTCAAGGAATAGAAGAGGTCCTCAAAAATTCTTACAACACTTTGAAATAGAGCTAAGGGTAGAATATCTACTTAAGATCTACTTATAAATATTGCTTATGTAAAATAACTCAAATAGACAAGAAAATCCACAATTATAAAGTGATTATTTGGCATTTCAATCACTAATTTCAGGGCCAAAAACCTAAATAACCTAAAACACTCAAATATCCTAAAACAATGTGTGAAATAAAGACAAAGAAAAAGAGAATATGTTCTCAAACAATAATACAAAACAAAGACAGAGAATGTGTTCTAGAACAATAATACAAAACACATCCAACATTTTAAAGTATCTGACTTGTCTTGGTGAACATGCGTCCTTAGCAAAAAAAATGTAGCAATACCTTCCCCACAAAAGAGAAGACATGTCAAAATAGTATGTTTGACACGGACAATCATAAAGATGCCACAATAGCTACTCCATTCAACACATGCACAGGCAATACAACTTAGATGTTGATGGCAAAGTATGGGATAGAAACAAATATCCTAGATGCTAGTTGTCTCACAAAAATTAATTCAGATTTTACATATTGGTATGATTTTGTGGTGAAGTTACCAGTTTCTAACCAAAAGAAAAAGCAATAGATCAACATAACATACACTGCCAACATGTAACCTAGCCAATGGCTTCATCATATGCCTCATGCCAGGAATTGGATTTTTCATACTAGACCAGCGATAGTTAGGTTCTAAATTTCAACCTGATTATTTCAAACAACGTATGAGCAGCAGTAGAGAAGTCCTATAATAGAACTTCCATCACATTATAGTGATTTTGTTGTAGCATTTGTTTTAGTTTTAGGGCTCATGTTTCAAACAATTTTAACATGGTTTTAAGGTTCCAAAAATATCATGGGAAAGTCTCCCTTATTGCAGTATTTGGTGGTAGCCTCCATGAACAGTTTGACATCAATAATCTTGTTATAATACAACCGTTTTTAGTAGCATGTTTTCATCTTCCATGGTCTCTAAACAAAGCAAACAGATCACCATCCAAGCATAAATATAACTCGGCATATAAGATCAACTTTTGCTGGGAGGATGTGAGGTCATGTAACATACTCTTGTAGGATTATGAGGCAATATGAAGATGATATATAGAAGAAAATGACCGCAGATTCGGTGGCAGCATGTGAAGAGCCCTAAACAGAAGATACAACAGTAGATATATCCTTTGATTGGTGGTTCTCTGGAACCCAATAGTGTGGGTCTTTCCAATGGTTGATACCTCAAAATGTGGTAAATTTTCACCAACAAATAGAACTAGGGTTAATGACAGCACTATTATGGCTCTGATACCAATGTTTGGACAGATAGGGAAGCATGAAAAAAAGTATAAAAATACAGGTGCAATCAACAAATGTTTCCAACAATGATGTGGGGTTTTTGGGAAGCTTCTTGTGGGATAATTTGAGGAATTTCAGACAAATTTTCAGCCTTGTGAACAATAATAATCTTTATTACTTGTTTGTGACTACATCTAGGGTCATTGTATGCAAATTATAGCCAACAATAAAACTCTAAATACCCATCAATCATAACAGTTCATATTTCCTTCAAGCATGAACCAATTTAAATCCTCATGTGTCTTCACCTTACAGAAATTTTGTGGCAGAAATGGTGGTGGTAAAAAATATCATAAGGGTTGTTAATATCTAGTGAAATTTTTTTTTGAAACCCTTGGAAACATACAACGAACCCTTGAACAAAGGAATTAAAACCTTTGTGAAATCCTTAGGTAGCATTTGAATTGGACATCAGTATGTCATTATAAACATTGGAGTGCTTTGGTATTCAGAGGCATTTCAAGAGCCCTTTTCATATCTTACTTGGAGTGGTTTGTGGATATACCTCTCGTTGTTGGGTGTTCCTAGACTAGATCCTAGCAATCTAAAGCATGTATCAGATCCAAGTAATCGGTTGGGTGTTCCTAGTAACTTGTTGGTTGTATCAGATCCTAGACCAGCAAGTGCTCCTCCTTGGCAACATACATTCCTTAATTCATAGAGAATAACGTGAGGAAAAGGATACCTTGAACCACATGTATATGCATAACCTTATGTTTGACTGTTAGCTTGAGTACAACAGCTTGAAATAGGTCCAGCCTCCTCATCTTAGATATTATCTAGGCTTTACTGAGACAGTGCAGTTGATAAATGGGTTTCAACTAACCAACTATTTACACCTAAAACCGCAATTTGAACTTAGTTCAGGCTAGCAATGGCAAAATTGGATCTTCTAATCATCCAAAAGGTTATAGAATTTCAACATTCTAATTGCCCCATGGCCAGGAAAAGCCAATTTTTTGAGTGTAGGAACCTCTTTTTTTTTATAAAAGGGCAAGGTTATACAAGTGAGAGAAAATTACTTGGTTATATAGGTGGTAGAAAGGTCAAAAAGGAATTTGGCCAGCCCAACTTTAGAAATGGCATCCACAAAACCATGTTGCATTAGTTTAGGTCCTTCAATCTACAAACAACAAAAATGTACTGCTCTAGGGTTTTTTCAAGGTGTTTAATCCATATATGTACTCAAAATTCCATTTTAAATAACAAAATTAAGATTTGGCCAAAAACAAATTTGGGGTAATAAGACAAAATCTCAAAAATGTAACATGTTTAGATTCCAAAGACTACATTTTTTGGTAGCCACAGTGCATGGGTTGTCTATAGTTGCACACAATCCATGTTATGTCTTACACCATGACCTTATCTTAAGGCATACAGACACACCCTAGTCTAGTATTGACTATGTGAGTCTCTCTATATATATCATTGAATGTTATGCTTTAGCTTATCCATCCATCCCTTGATCAGTCAATCAATCGATGATGGTGAAAGCGTCATCCATTCTCTTGCATTTTTGGTGCATTCAGGTTTTCATTCACCTCTGTAAATTCCATGCTAGCAGTCAAGGGCACAAATGGGAATTGAATCCAAGAAATTTGGAAGGGAAAGGCAAGTTGGCTCATTATGGTCATCCCTACAGAAAGATCAATGCCCCAAGTTTCTTTCAACTTCGCAGAGGTGATCTGTATATAAATCTAACCAAATGGGGAGCTACCCTCGTCTCCCTCGCTCTCCTTGATGCTAAAGGTAATCATCCCTAAACCCTACCCTTCAACTGCTTTACCATCATTTACTCAGAGGGAGCTAGCTCATTAAGTATTGGTATTTATGCATTCAGGCCATCTAGCAGACGTACTTCTTGGCTATGACAATATTTCCTCATACATGGTATGTATTTGCATTTCCCTTTGGAAATTAGTACTGCCATCATATGCTAGAATTTTAAGATAAAATTACAGTTTCTACTCAAATATTGGAATGGATCTCAAATGTATGTGTTACCATGGGGAATATGAGATTGTTTATAAATGCAGAACATGAGCTCCAGTAGACCTTACTTTGGTGCCTTGGTGGGTCGTGTATCCAACCGTATCAAGGATGGAGAATTCACACTAAATGGGAAAACATATCAGATGCCTAAGAATGATGGCAACAACACACTCCATGGTGAAAATCTGTCTTTTCTATTCTGCATGCATGCTTTATCCAGCTAACTAGAGCCCTATAATGACCACTACTTAGGAATAAAATCTCTCTTTTTCTGTCTATGTATGTTTGTTTGTGGAGGTCTAGAGCACTACTATTTCAGGTAACATATGTGTAGTTTGGTGATCTGAATGAATGCAGGAGGGTTGAGAGGCTTTGACAATGTCCTGTGGGAAGTGAAGGAGCAGAGAGGCTTTGACATGCATAATTTTATATGACAAAAAGAGTCTTTGAGCCACAAAGGAGGGATCTAACATAATTTTGTTGATCCCCTACAACTATCAAGTGTTCAGCAAAGGAGGTGTTAAAACAGGTCTGCACTACAGCAGAATATACAACAAGTACCGCTATATCTATGGTGTTCCTATCAAGCACTGAGACCCAGAATTAACCATAAAATTGGCCCCTGTATCAGTCTTAAAATTGGTTTAAATAAATTCCAAAAAATGATGCACAGGTCGGCTCAAATCGGTATGTCGGCTCCTTAATCAAAAGACACGACTGTTCAGTTCATACACAAACAGCTACAAATAACTAGTCATGCTCATCATTTTTGAATGAAAATTTCGGTGAAAAATACAGTGAGAATTCAGAGATAAAACAGGAGGCCAAGGAGATTAAAAGGGAGATCATAATTACAACATTTTGGGCTAGAAGGATATATCTCTTTCAGACCTATTTGCACCTGTGGAAATACATTTTTTCAGAGCTGAATTCAGGCTTGAAATTTCGGCCCTATGAAAGCCTGAAATTTCGGCCCTAACAGGCCT
The DNA here is from genome assembly GCA_034641835.2 of Pinus albicaulis. Taxonomy (NCBI): domain Eukaryota; kingdom Viridiplantae; phylum Streptophyta; class Pinopsida; order Pinales; family Pinaceae; genus Pinus; species Pinus albicaulis. The sequence continues at coordinate 518,998,588 of CM076575.1, read as the reverse complement.
GTAACTTCGTCCTTTCCAGAAGCTCGGACCTAAGACTATTCTCTACAACTCAGACCCTTCTAATTCAGACCTATGGTGAAATATGTGACCTTGCAACAGTCTTGTAATTCAGATCTATAGTGGCAGTTTTGAAGACAAATTCAGACCTGCAGATCTCTGTTTTTGGAATATAATTACAGAGAAGTCTTGAGAGGAACAGTATTGAGTTTATTTTACAGTGAATATATCTAGCAGACCTATTGAAGAACATCTATTTCACACGACGTCCGTTTGAAGAAACCTTTGCGTCAACTTATGAAGATATAAGTTTTTCGGGTTTGTAAAATCCATTTGGATCATAAAATCTTAGTTGTGCTTTCAATTCAGTAGATCTGCGTAATATTCTGGCAGGAAATAATTAGTCAGGTTGCCGGGATTAGAACATTTAACACATTCAAATTGTAGTTGATTAGGAAAATTGTGATGGAAGTTAATGTGAAAAGATTTTTCCCTAATTTTTGGTCATTTGTCCCTGATACAAAAGAACACCTCTCTTTTTCATGTCATTTTCTTTAGAGTTTTGATGACAAAGGACAATATTCCATTATGCTATGAATCATGTCTAGCAATCTGGACATGGTTGGAAGGTCTTGTTGTTGAATGCTTGATTATTTCTTGAATTACCACCATAGAATCTCCAATTACCACCAATTTTTTGACCTGCCTTGCACACAACATAGGACCTTAAAACAATGCTAGGGTTTTAGTAAATTATTATAAATTATTGTGGTCCTCTAGGGTTGTAAATAGCCACCCCTGCACCTGCCACTCCTAAGTCACTATGGTGACTTTATTGCACATCAAACTTTATATTCTAGCACTACTGTACAGTCCACAGACTCTAAGTGATAACATTCAAGTGACCATCCTTTTGGAAACAAATCGATGGCTTTAGGATACAAATGGGTACAATTCAAGACTTCCTATCTGCACTCAAATCCACCAAACACTTCTTGATATCCTGGATCTTGAGTTTGGACAGACCCTCTATTTCCTTGCATTGCTCAGCATCAAGCTTTGATGAACCTTGGGAGCAAATAGGCCTACCACATCACTCCTAATTTTTGTTCATCTGATTTAATTGCATTAGCATGCATTCATATAGATTTTAAATAGAATGGTTTATTGATGAAGGATCAAAACGAAAATATAATGGAATAAAAGGACTCACTGTCGAATCATAGTTTAATTAACAAAATTCTAACAACTAGATTACTGCTATGCAGTGGTCAATACCTTTAAGGAATAGAAGGCCTAGATAAATAACATCAACTTGTACATCAGGATCACAGTGAAATGTCATTAAATGATTAAAGGCACTGAACTCAATTTGTATTCACAAAAGAAATCTCCTAGAAAATGCAACCCAGTGCATGCTAGCAATTCTTGTCTCCTAATAATTTGAACAAAAATACAATGCAGGATCTGGTATAGAATTGCCATATAGACATGTACACACTCTCATATGATAATGCAAAACAAATCAAATGGAGATACAGATAACACTCCCGCTAAAACAAACTACAGAGAAACAGACAAATGGATTATGATATAATGCAATAGAAATAGAGGTTTCTTACCTTGGACAGGAGCCTTGCTTATCACCGCTGATTGATGTTGAATGGTTTGTTGTTCTGTGGATCACCTAGCTCTCTTCAAGGGAAAATAAAAGATTCATAAATAAATCATGCCTTTGTTGCCACAGTTATTAAACAACCATTACTTTTAGAAAGAAAAAAACAGAGAGAGGTGTGTGGTAGTGAGACTCCAGCAATCAAAATTTCAACAGATCAATAGACACAGTGAATATCATTCACAACCAAGAGAGAGAAGACCCAAAAATATGAGTCAAATGGAAAAATATTAAGGATGAGGTCAAATGTGTGTAAACTTAGCTAGAACATTAAACAAATGGAAATATATATAAAAAGATACTCACCAGAACAGCAGAACATACTACTTGAAGGGAAGCTGAACAGTGAATTTGAGCAACTAATCTTCGACCATTGCACATATATTGCCATCTTTTTTATGAAGTTTTATTGACTGTTAAATTAGGTTTCGAAAAATAAGAGTTAACATCTGAAGACTTTCCTTGATTAACAAGAGATTTCCCTGCATAGTACAAGAGGCATAAGCTAAAATTTAAACAGTGAACCTTTTATTATACTTCGTATATTTGACTAGACAGCTTAATTGTTATTTGGCATGCCATTTATGCATGAACGCTGAAAACCCATGGCAGGCAAATCACCCAGAACTCATCATAAATATCAAAATCTCACACAATTCTCCTTATAGACTGCAAATCTGATCAGCAAACTTATCATTATAGAGGTTAAATCTTGCAACATGCATGTTTTAAAATAGTTTGTCCAATATTAAACCAATCACTTGAAAATCACATGCATGTTGTCTAGCTAAACAAATATTTCAAAATCAGATCCATAGATATTTATAATCATAACTTGAGAACTAAAGCTTTGCGGCATTAAAAGAGGTGCAAAAATAACAAACTAATGGAATTTTGAAACCTTGTAATACACATAAGAAACCATTTAATCAAATTGTAAAATATATCTAACCCTAAGATTAGACAGATAAACCTTTTGATTAGACAGATTAGACGAGTCCTTTTGATAATTATTTTTTCATGTATTCTGACATCTTGAAGAGTTGCAAAATTTTAGCAAAGTTTGACCAAATTTCTATTATGTCTTACAAAGATCCCACAGTGATACTTACATTGCCTAAAATATGCAAGTGAATTACATACCCTTTGATCAGTGTCAAGTCACGGCTGTAGCAAAAATTAAGTCTCAGCAATGTAGAATTCTATTGTATAAATGAGTTCTTGTTTCTTCCAGATTTGTTCTAGTAGTTGCATATCAGTTTAAAATGTATCATGGTGTCTTCTATTGTAATAAGTAGCCAAGGAAATTTTTTATGCCAAACAGTGTTGCTCGGAGGATTGTATTTGTTTTGGTGTTTATTATCAGAAGTAGGAAAGTTATTGAGCATGCACATCTTTTGGCTTCAATTAGATTCATGATGTAAACAGTGACTGTGGAAACTAGAAAACTCTTAATGTCTAGGCTTTTTATTTTGTTCTACGATGGAATACTTCTAATTCTTAGTTGAGTCCCTGGAAGGTTCTTGTAGAGCCATAGACATTAAGAAGCTTACCTTCCAACGTCGCCTTTGATTGCATCACTGCTGAGCAATGATTTTGTCTGAACATAATTACAAGAATCATATGCATATTAGTTTGGCTTCAAAGGTTGGAATCAAATCAATTATATTCAGATTAATTACAGTTACCAATAGCTATCTTTTCTATCATGTTCCCTAGTAAGATGTGTAAAAGGAAAAATATATGCCAAACTTAGAGACCTTCTGCTATCTTTTACTAGTTATGTTAATTGATCTTTAAATATACAAGCTAGTGCTCGAACAGTTGACTATTAAAGTGTTTCTGAGTTAATCTTTACTAAGAAACAAAGAAAATCTAGCAATAGTTCAAAATTTGTCCTGAGGATGAACCACATTAGATGGTTCGAAACGTCGACCCTAATCTGATGATGTGATTAATCCGAAAGACTCATCTACAACAATATGGATTACAAAAGTCTGAAGTCAATAATTGGGTAAAACTGTTAACCATTGAGTCAGTATACTGTAATTCTCTCTACATGGATTTTCCCAAGGTTAAAAATTGTTGAGATACTCCGACTTTCATTCCTCAACTGCTTTTAATATTTGTTTTCTTTGATCTTCCTGGAATCTCATGTTTCTCATGACTTTTAATTCAAAGTATGGGAAGATAGTATTTGAATGCATGCAACTTGACTAAAAACTGAGCATATCATGTATTTTATACTAGGAGGCTTGTTTTATTAGATGTACATAAGTTCATAGCAAAGCTGAAACTTGGATTCTTCATGTGAATAGTATATAAAAGTTTAGTTCTGTTAGCAGTGGGCTTGTATGCTTTATACTGCAGTATCAAGGATACTGATTATTTGATAAAGAATACTTATGCTCACTCTTATGACCCTAATGGGAGTATTTTTGTGGTCAAATGTATATGTAATAAAGAATTCACATGCTCTATGGTATGACCCTAATGTGGTCAATGGTATATGTATGGAGAATGTTGGACCTCGGAAATGAGTGAGGATATTTATTATAAAGGTCAATAGAGTCATTATCAACCTCAGAGACCTATGGTCTGTATTTATAGATATACTTAGGTTTTCTGGGAGTTCTCCTAATGTGTTAGGAGATATTGTGTAAGTCATCATTATGATATTTATGCGAGCTGTGCTCCACACCTATATTATTGTGTGTACATGTTCTGGGCAGGTTTATTATACTATTTTGTGTATTAGGCTAATAACACTTACATTTTCCTTGCTGGATGTTTGTTATGGCAGGCTGCGACTCTTCTTCGGTACCTGAGGGAGCCGCGAAAAGAAAGCCTTTGAGCAGCCATTGGAGTTCACAACATTAGAAGAAAAACTCCACATGGAAGCTGTCTTGAAACATAATAAAGATAAACTATAGATTCTATATGAGTGAGGCTGCAAATAGTAGGAGTGTTTGTAATTATTACAAGTTGCATGGGATCATATTGTATAGTCTAATAAGAATTGGCCTGTCCTTGACATATTTTCTATTACCTCTGGCGATCTTTTAGGACAAAATTTTATCATGTTCTGAGTTGACACCATAGCCTATGACGAGCTTTCCTGTGGCTCCTAGTGTTATTAAAAGTTCAAATTGAACCATGAATGGTTCAACTGAGCTCATAGAAATACATGTATGAGATAGAAGTCCACTATAGTACCATTTCTTTCGATGCATTTTGTTCTTATTGTGTAGAGCGGGGGAAGGGGATAGTGTCGGTAAGCTTCTCTATCATTTTGAAAGTGCAGCTTATTTTTTTTCACATGTTAGGCTGTATCATGTACATTAGGTTTGAAATACGCATGTATTTATGCAATTGATAGCTTTTTCAATATCTGCAATTGAGGTCTTGCAGATATTTTGCAAAGACCTGGAGTGTTTCATTCAGCTAACAATTGAGAAAAAAGTGTTTCATTAAGTTATTAATTTCTTACATGTATTTCCCTCTGAGCTATACTAGATCATTTAATTATGCAGAAATCTAGTTTAAGATTGACATGCTTGTAGATTGAAGGTGCCCAAACCCTTTTATTGGAGATTCATATTTGTACATCAGAGCTAATGCATTTCTTTTTTGGTCAGAAATGTTTGGCATTCTATTATCGTAGGCCTTTGCACTCTGATAAATTAGGGATCCATGGCCTATCTGCATTTCATTCTACATCCCATCTCCACCATTTTCATAATGTCTACTACCATATCTGGATAACTAATTGAATTCTTTAACACTGGCTATGGCATTTACACTTAGCATCACAAAATTCCATGACTCTTGGTCCAGGTTACAACTGTTACAAAAATTATTTACAAATAAAAAACCAATCTCATTCTATTACGCAGGTGCCTTAGATGCTGCCTCAAGTGGAGGCCAGTTTTAATTCCAATGGGCCTAATGATGGCCCTACCATCATTGGATTCTGATTTTCGTTCTGCTATCAATCTGGCCAGACTTCTCCATCTTGTTCACCCATTCCCCTGGTTTAGTTATAAACTTTATGTTGGTTTCCAAGTAAAAATGCCACTAATCTGGATTCTTAATCACATTCACAAACTGGTGATGGAGTTCAATATTCTCTCTAAACATTGAAACTCCAAATCCAACCAATTTCTGTTTGAGTTGTAGGCTAGCCCATGTCACCAACAAAAATATGTTTCTGCTCTCTCTGGCCCTCGTGGGTCTTGGTTATGTAATTTTTGGATGGGTTTTCATGATACTTGTACTTCATTTCACCCCTGTTTACAGTATTCCCCCAACTTTTTCCACTGCGACAAGCATTTTCTCTCTTACCCAGTCACAGTCTTATCTTGAAAATGGTGTTGTAGTTGCTCTAATTCATCTGTGTAGAAAATGGTTCTTCTTTCCCAATCCTCTCGCTAGGCTATTTTGAGACTTGAGTTAATGGTTCATTTCCCTCCTATCTCTTCCCCAGCATGTGCAACAATGCTACTTCTCCCTCAACTAGGTTGGAGCTAATGCATTGCTAGTACAAGCTGTCTACATTTGAATTTTGAATACGACAATTGAATATGACGATCGAAGCATTTATCAACTTGATGATTCAATTTTCACGGGATTTTTCTCAACCCACTTAATTTTATTATGTCAACTGGGCTAGGAGCACAGTGCATGAGCAGGTTATCAGGCGGAGAAAATGTTTTACCTTTTGGTAATGTGATGTGCACTGTGGGGTTTATAATTCTCTGCAAAATGACGTTTCCAAATAAATAAAAAAATCAGAATTCTTTTCCACATTCTAGTAAAAAAAGAAAAAATAAATTAATTATTTTCAACATTCTTGTTGATGTACCTAGAAATATATAAAATCTCTTTTCTTCAATAGAAACCACCTAATTTTTGTGTGCAAAAAACACTTGGGATCTGTCGCTTTGGGTATTGCTATGAAACACTTGGGACATGTTGCTTCGGGAATTCCCATGATGAAACACTTGGGAGATTTCGCTCTGGGAATTCCCATGTATGTGAGAGAGGTGCAATGTTCATGGGCTAAAATGTTGGGAATCAAACTTGATCCAGTGCTGGAAAACTCCACTAGTGTACTGTTGACCTATAACCAAATAAACCAAGAAATATATAAACCTCGGCAATAAACAGATTGAACAAAATATTATGAATCCTGAGGGGTCACCGACATGCTTTTGGCATGCAAGTATGAGGAGGCCTCTGTTCCTGTGGTTGATAACTTCGTTCTTATCTCTGACAATGCGTACACTAAAGGATAAGTTTTACAAATGGAGAGATTGATACTTAGTACTCTACACTTCAATATGGCAGTGCCAACTCCTTATGTCTTCATGAAGAGATTGCTGAAGGTAGCTCAATCTGATGAAGAGACAGAGAGATCGTCTTTTTTCTTCATGGAGCTTTTCCTGGTGGAGTACACTATGTTGAGATATCAACACTCCATGCTTGCGACGGCTGTAGTTTATACTGCACAATGTACCCTGAAAAGAATTCCATGTTGGAATGGAAGTATTGAATGCAACTTTGGGAATCTGCCAAGATGATGGTGCATTATCATCAGAAGGCAGGGGAAGGGAAGCTTACTAATGTTCACAGGAAATACTCTGCCTCCAAATATGACCGTGTAACCAAGATAGAACCAGCTACCTTTATTAGAGACATTGTCCTTTAGGATACTCACAGATTAACAATGATTTTATACAAAAATCCCAAACATAAGACATTTCAGAAATCTTGATAAAATCTCTTAGAGAGTGGATAATTTAATCAAAGCTTTAGTAAATTTCCCTTCATCATAAATTCTAACAGAATGTTATGCATTAGAATATAACTAATCTCCAACAAAATAGAAATAGCAGGAGTTTCCACATATAATCCCATCAGCAGGAAATCATTAAAAGAAAAAACCCAAACATGCAACATTCAAGACAGCTTGAGAAACATTCTTTGAGAATGCATAATTTAATCAAACCTAAATTAAATTTTCCCCTTATTCCAAACTCTAACAGAGTGCCATGCATTAGAATATATTTAACCTGTAACTGATCTGCAACAAAATAAAAATAGCAGCGATTTCCACGAATATAAATTTGGATTTTGTAATTATAACAACCAACCGCCATGTAAAGCTAAGAAAACCAGAGAGGGCGCTAATCAAAGCTAGCCCAACATGGATAGGACCCTATGTTAATGAATAGAAACCAAAAGTGGAGACAAATGTAAAATACTAACCAATTCGGTGACAGAAACAGGAAACCCATGTTGGGTGTAGCCTTGCGTTAGTGCTTTGGCATCACCGCATGGCTGCAAAAGAGATGCATAAGTATTGAAATCGATTGAGATTCCCTTCTGATGCATTTGATGGAGTACACCCAGAGCTTCGTTCCACTAGCCTCGCTTGCACTTGCTGCAAGATGTTGATGATCCAGGTACCGAGGTCGACAGCGGCAATTCTGAATCAATGTTTTTTTGTGGGCATTTTCATGGCAATTCTCCTTGGCGGGAAAATGAAATTTCAAATGAAAAAGGTCAATGTGAAAAAAAATATTACTTGAATATAATAAATATTTTAATTTTTTTAAAAGTTATAAATGTTTTGATGTTTTTCAAAAAGAAAGGCAATTGTATTAGTAAGTTATTTTGTTTTCACCAAGATAGTATTAATAAAAAATAGATGTTAATAACCAATTTAACACATCACCCATCTAAGTTGACCACCTTGACAAAATATTGGTTTTTTCAATGAACTAAAATGTTTTTAATGAACACAACCAAATGTGCATGATGTTGAACAAGTAAACCAACATGACATACTTTTAACAATAGTAACAATGTGTGCAATCTGTGGATTGGGAAAACCAAACTAACATACTTATGATAATCAGAATCGACCATACATGCCTATTGTGATCAACCCTTCACGAGTTCTATTGATTTTGTGCAAAATTAAGCATGTCATGCAACTCCTATAAGACTAACTTTGATACATATACAAATTAAGTTTGTATTTACTTTTTAGAATTGTGTTAAAGTGTTTCCCCTTTAAATGTCAGAGGTTTGAATCCAAGGGAAATTAAGGTATGTATACCTCCATGGATTAAATAGTTAAATCATTGCATGAAGGGCATCCATTGTCCCACGGACAAGGGGGTCTCACATGCCAATTTAGCATATTCCTATATTATAACTTTATATTAAATACTATTATTACTTTCTTTTGTTAATATGAGTGATTTTAATATTTACTATACAGTTAAGTAGATTACCCCTTGACTAATTAGTGAAGTATTTAATATTGGATGAGAGAGTTGTAAGGTTGAAATTTATATACCTTGTGTTAATTTGGGTATTTGTATCATTTCAATGCAAAATTGGATTTCATACATATCCATGGATCCATTAAAGCCATTTACACATGCCAACCAAGACATTCAATAGTTGGGTTAGAACTAGCGGTTGGGAGGAGTTCATTATCATATTCATCCAAGGGTTTCCATACTAGAGAAATTAGGGTATGTATTTGATTTATGGGCTAATGTTTGAATGATAAGAGGAAACGAGTTAGTGCAAGTCCTTCTTATGGTAAGGCCCTGCACCTCTTCCTTTATTTCTTAAAGTAAACTTGAAAGAAGTGATTACAAATATATGATACATATAATGTGCAAACCATTCACAACATCACAACATTAAACATTTACATGAGATGCAACTTATTTCATGTTCAATAGATTTTTTCTTTTAAAAAAGAAATATATGGTACCATGATATAATATATTGATTCACCAACATTGACCACCAAAAAAATGACCTAAACGACAAATGTTATGTATGGTGAATATCATCCACCATAAACTATGATTATTAGCCACTCTGACACCCCTAAGTTTATGGTCACTCATTGAACATGACTCCAAGAGCTGTTTCGAGCTTCTTAAACTTATTCTTTCCCAAAAGACTGACAAGGATGCCTCATTACTGTAGCATTTTTGTCTGCGCCTTTCATCAAATTCTCTACAACCATGTTTTTATGTTATCCTCAATTAACATTTCAATTCCACGTATTTTCTTATTGCATGTTTTAAAGGGTTTCCTTCATTCTCATGGCAGACACAGAGTCACATTCATTGGTCCTTATGTGTTTTGGGGACCATCTCATTACTTGCAATGATTTCTCTCTAAATCAACACATGGCAAGCGCGGTATGATCAACCAAAACATATTAGCACCTAAAAGGCCATCAATTTCGAGTTAATCCCTACCCTACAACATGGCAAAACTTTTGGTTTGAATAAATTTTGTCAATGAATAACATCATTGTGAGTAAAAATATAATGCAGTTTGGCTTGGCATCTGCTTGTTGTGTTAGGGGATTTAATGGGTTAGGGGCTAAGGGTTTAGAGGTTTAGGGTTTAGGGGTTAAATGAGTTAGGGGTTTAGAGGTTTAGGGGGTTAGGGGATAGGGGTTTATAATGGTGTTAAGTTTAGCGGGTTAAATGGGTTAGGGTTTTAGGGGTTTAGGGGGTTAAATGGGTTAGGAGTTGGGAATTAGGGTTTAAGGGGTGAGGGGTGAGGGGTTTAAGGGGTTTAGGGGTTAAATGGGTTAGGGGTTAAGGGTTTAGGGGTTAGGGGTTAAGGGTTTAGAGGTTTAGGGTTTATGGGTTGAATGGATTAGGGGTTGGGAATTAGTGTTCAAGGGGTTAGGGGTTAAGATGATAGTTTCGTTTGTCTTTGTTTGTGCACAATAGTTCTTTATTATTTGTATCTCAATGTAACAATTTTGTAGGTAACGTTGTTTGTTGCCATGTCTTCTCTATTTATTAATTTCTAGTATTTGTTAGCCATTTATTTACATTTATCGATGAAAATGTCTATTGCAATTAAACCAAATGTATGTTCAATCTCCAGTTTCAAACTCAGCCACAATGTTGTCACACAATTTAATTTATCTAGAGAATGGACATCTGATGAAGTCTCAATAACCACATTGCACCTCATGACTGCTACAGAAAAGCTTAAGTTCGAGTGTCCCACATTCATTAGAAAGTTGGCGATTATACTCTTGCTCCACCTGATTGTGTCCTAGGCATACCCGTTTGTTGCAAAAACATCCTAATGTTGTTGACCTTGTCCCTTAACAGACCAAGGAAACAGATGATACTGAGAGGAATGGAAAGCACTACAAATTTGGAGAGCGTACAAAATACTAGGATGATTTAAAGGATAAGCTTGAAGAATGTAACAGTGGTGAAACAACTGAAAGTTGTCCCAAACAAACAGTTGATAATGTGAAACCTTCTTCTGTACCAGTTAAGCAAAACTACATTCATGTGAGAGCAAGAAGAGGAAAAGCGACCGATAGGAATAGCCTGGTAAAGAGGGTTCGGTTCACTCTTTTTAATGAAATATTTGATCTACATTTTGTATATCGAAGATTAACCATTTTAATCTTGCCAAAAAGGGGGAATTAACCCGATCGTAGGTCCCGTGAGTTGAGGAAAATTATTGCAATGCTTACCTATATAAAGTGCTTATGATATAATATTAATGATTTTTATTGGAGAATGGAAGAGGAAGATAAGAAAGGAGAGGCACTAATGTTTATTGTAAATCAATCAAAAGGAAGGAAAAATGTCTCCTAATAGAGATATTTTTCAAGTTGCCTATTCAATAGTATTAAATTTCGTTGGAGCTATGGAGTTAGCCTCAAAAACATTGATTGGGTACTTGAGAAATCCAAGACCTGACATATCCAAGCTAGTCCATTAGATAGATTCGTCTTCGACAAAGGTTGCAAATTCTAATGTGCAAATCTCCCATTTTTAATGTGGGTTTTAAACCTTCCATTTGAAAATACTAAAAGTAAGGTCATGATCTTTAAAGGAGGTCCTTAATTTTACCAAAACTCAATGCCAATGTTTAATCCATGGTGTGATTCTTTCTATTTGGGTTTTGCCTTGAACATTGAGATCTATCTTTGGGTCTAGCTATGAGTCTATCGTTTCATTTATGTATTGAGAAGGTCTTAAGGGTTGTAGGGGATGCGATGGTTATTTTCCAATACCCCTCCCTTGAAACCTTATAAAGAGATAGTGTGCCCCATTTTGTTATCGTAATATTTCAACCATGAGCTCTTCTTATGAGTATGCCCTTGAATGGAGGGTATGTAAAGGAAGTAGAAAAAAACAAAATTTCATGTTGAGTCGAAGGAGGGGTATAGATTGTAGGTGTCTCTAGAGGTCTTGACAAAGGTGAAGGATAAAGGAGTTTACCTCTTATTGAAATGCCTTCCATTCCACCATTCGAGTTGCTAAAGGGCACTGACTTTAAGGGTCATAGGTGAGTTCTCACGAAGATCTTAAAAATAAGAAGGTAGGTGTGATTTAGCATAGGATTTATTCTTCAACAGTTGACTTTTAGGGTGAGATTTCCTAGTAAAAATACCCATGTATTGAAAACAAGAGAATACCCTGAGAGAATTAAAAAATCCTAACAACAGGACTGAACTTTAGTATCTGCCTATCAAAATTTCATATTTGTACAAGCAGAAATTGAAGGATGTAAATTCAAGAGTGCAAACACAGCATGTACAGTGGATTAAAACAACAAATATATTAGGCCCACTCTACACAAATCTGCAATATGAGAATTCAGGATAAAAAGAGAAGGCTCCAAAAACAATTTCACAGAAGTATTTATTACTCAAATAGAAGAATGTCACAGCAAGTTGTCATCTCACAAAAGCTCCTACTACAACCTACAAGCTAGCAGTACTTACTCTTATTATCTATTTCTAAAAATGTCTAACTAGTGTGCCCATCCTTTTCATTTATAAGTTAAGAGAAGGTGCTGTTAGAAAACAGGCTAATGATAGCGTTAGTGGTGCATCTCCCTTGAGCATGAGAAACTCCCTCATAACTTTTCCTTGTATGCAAGGATTTTCTTTTAGAGTAGTGCATTATCATACTAGATATAACTCCTCTCCTAAAGGTGCCTCATTCCATAAGTGTGCACTCATGAATGCACCTGAGATGATGGTGTTAATCTCCTCAACTAGTGTGCCATACTTGGTGGATGTGACCCAAAAACTAATTCGTCTATCCTCGAAGGTGTCGTTATAAGATTCTAGTTGTATTTAAGAATCTTTCTGACTGGTGTACCGCAATCTAGCTTTGCAATCCTGGTGCTGCTCAACTTCTCAAGGCTAAGGTGAGACCAACTCGAACCAACTAGTTAATCTAACACTCTTGAGATTTTTTTTTTCCAATAACCCAAGATTCTCCCCCAACTTGTCAAACTTCCCCTTTGTTAGGAGCTTTGTCAAACTATTAACCATATGCAACTTTGTCAGAATGTGGTCCAACACTACCAACTCCCTAATGAGCTTGGAATCTTAGGAAATTGTATTGAATATCAATGTGTTTGAAATGATCATGACACATTGGGATTTCATAGAGCTTGATGTAACTTTGATTCTCACAAGAGACAATATTGTGCTTCAACAACTGATTGGTTGACTCTATAATCAAGTTGCAAATCTAGATAGCTTCATAATAAGTATATGAAACTGACATATACTTTGCTTCAGTGGAACTGAATGCAATTGTTGCTTGCTTCTTGTTGATTTAATAAAAAAGATTTATAAAATGATAATAACGATGTTTAAAATGAGCCTTATGATGGTCTACTTATACACATTGATTGTTCACAAGGTGTAGGGGTATGTTTATAACATCACTGCCCTTGAAAGCTTTGTCTTGAAAGCACATTAATTAGAATTTTCTTTAGTTAAGCACATTTTTGTGGTGGAATGAAGTTTATCAAATATCTATTTATACTTTGTAGAGGTTTGACTTTGTTTTTCCTTTGAGTGTTGGTGAGGTTTCTCTGTATTTTTTGCATCATAGTCTAAAGTCTTTTGACCTGATTGTTTAACATGAAAGCTTTATGATTATTGGCAATATATCTGAAATACCTACATGATCAAGAAATTGTTATGGTTAATTAAATTACTAATTAGGTACTACAGAAAGAGGATGATGCTTAGAGGGCTTTATTGGGTGACTCTGGGAGCAACCTGGAGGTGGTTAGACAAAGCTCTTCTAAGTTACAAATCTGAAGAGAAAAAACTGGTGATGTATATGTGGTTGCTCAACTTGGGTTGTATGGAAAATCTTGGCAGAGAGTGTTTACCTTTCCGTGTCTTCACGAAAGTAGGTTGTCTGGTCACAGAATAAGATCACTACATGTAGGTGATGGTTCTGTAGTAAGTTCTCAGCCTTATCTTCAGAATGGCTAACAGAGATGATCAGGTTTGAATATAGGATATAATTTGATGAATTTGGAGATTTAGAGTTAAATAAAAAAATTGTGGTGATGTTTGGATGGGTGCTAAATTGTAGGGTTTTCCATTTTTATAATTTTCTTTGTTGTGCTTTCTACCACGCTACCTAGTTGCTTTCATGTTGCCCTAGAATTTTAACTTTTTCGATGTCTATATCTCTATTGTTTCTTGCCCCTTTTGAAATGTCATCCTTATTTGGTAGGTGTTTTCTTAAATATAGCGTGAATATTTTTCCATCACACAACTTCTATGGGGTTTGTCTACGCAAATAGCTTGTAAGGACCATTCATCAAGGTATTTGATGAAATGAAATGATTATCGATGATCACCAACTAATGGTACCTGCAGAGATTTACTCCAAAAATTCTATAGTTTTCCTGTGCCAACAATTATACAACATTTTAATCTCATGAACTAGTCTCCTCTGTTCTCTTAGCTGATGCTATAAGCACTTATTGTTGTTTTCAAGGCTTTTACTCTCTAGTCCCATTGAGCTATTTCAGTTATTTGTGGACATTGATCTATTTTCATTTCATTTCTTCAATTTTTATAACTGTTATGCGTTACCTTTGGCCAGTGCCTTCTTTCTTACCTATGCTTTTTCTGCTTAAGCATTCCATCTAGCTAGAGCATCAGGGGCAGCAGGAGCCACGCAGTCCAGCCAGAGCCCATCAGGGGCAGCAGGGGCCACGCAGGGCTGACACAGGCCCAGTCAGTGTAGCGCAGGGGTAGTGTAAGCCCTTCAGGTGTGACGCAGGCCCTTACTGAGCAGCACAGAAGCCAATGCAAACCATTAAGGCTGACGTAGAGGGATTCAAAGCAGCGTATTATTGCCGTTTTTATTTCTCTGTTGGGTGAACCAGTTTTGGTGCCTGAGATTGTTGTAATTAGAAACTGCATAATAATGAAAACCCTCTAGAGCTAGCTGCACCAGTTTTCCTACATTGGGTTTTTTCCGGGGACAGTTGTCCAAAAAATCCATGTGTCACTTTTTCTATGAGCATGTTATTTAGTGTTTGATCTATATGTGTAGGTTGCTGGTTTTATTTACTATTTACTTCGCTAATTTATTGAATATTCCAGAAATTAACTTGTAACTTAATTCAAGTAGGAGAATTAAATAAAGATACTGCAGTAGGGTTTCTTAGATTAAGAAATTTTCACATTCCCTAGGTCTAGCCCCATTAGGTAACCTAGGGCAACAATTTCCCAGGAATCTAGCTAGAGGAAAACTTCTATCTCCTAGAGGTAGTTGCGTTGTTGGGTGCCCTCATTCTCCTTCGAACTTGGGCCAATTCTGACGGTGGAATCTCTAGATACCTCAAGCCCTAGCTCTAGGATCAAGTTTTTCCTAGGTGTTCCCAAGGATAGAACCTAGTAGGATCAATTTGACCTATCGAAGTAAAAACTCTTGTCTGATCCTTTCCCATCACCTTTTCCAGGATAGGAACATCATTGCTTGCTAAATTTCATCCCCGAACCTGAGCTGGGTCCACTTGGCCCCGTGTGGTCCCATTTGGTGTCAAAGGCCTTTCATCAAGGACCATTTGGGAATCCAAGTTCCCAAAGGATTTTAGGGATTGAGAAATTCATTCATAAGTCTTATTCTTCTCCCTTAACCCTTCAATCCCCCTCCTCTCTCCCTAGAAGATAAATTCCCTTACTTAAAAGGAAAGCAAGTTCCACTCTTTATTTTATCTTATGGAAAGGATTTTGAGGGTCACTTCCCGCCTATTCATTGACCTATACTCTACAAGTGACTTCCTAAACTACCGAGACTCCACCCATTGGTGAAAGTCCATGAAGAGTAAGGAGCCTTAGCTGTGGTGACAATGGGCTAAGCCTCCATTGTTTCCCTTGTCCCAGCAGTTTCCCTCTTAGGAACCCCTTTTAGGTCCACTACTTGTTTGAGTGGTAACAAGTTGTTCACAATTCCATTTGTGAACAACTATTTATTATTCCCACTTTTTCCATACTATAGCTCCAAGATGAGAAGTCCAGGGCTATGGAGGTTGCCCTTCTTCTCATTGAATCAATCCTCTACAATATAGTGAACTAGGGCTAGTTGGTTGGCCCACTTGACTGTTACTTTAGTCCTTCAAAGTATGCACATCCTTAGGCCCTATACACCTGCCCTTCTACCAATTTTGTTGTCCTTCACCAAAACAAGATTAAGGGCTCTTCTTTAACAGTAACCTAACAACCCTCCAATTGTACTTGGACTACCATCAATCTGCCCAACCACAATCAATTCTTTTTACTGATCTAGGGCCCACACTATTGTCTTCATCTAGGGCTCTTCAAATCTGCCACCTAACAATGGTTTGAGTCCTCTCAAGATCATTGTTCTTGTGTATCGAAAATTTGATCTTTGTTGTCCAATCTATGAAAAAATATGAACTACTCCTCTTATCATACTTCTAACAATATGTAGATGACTAAACTAGGGTCACAAATCAGCCACTAATAGTCCATTTACTAATTTTTTATAGGTTTATTCAGATCTTTGTCTAAAACTCTATGGAAAGTCCACCAAAATCAACTCCTCTGCATGTCAATCCATTCTTCATATGGCACATTTCTTCTACATGCTCAATCTTCTACTCAGGTTCCACCCTCCTTTGTATATGTTGTCTCCACACATACTGAATCTACAAACCATCTTCCAGATCTGTGGTCTTTATTGCAGAAATAAACCTCGCTCTAAGGGTCACAACCCGTCTTCTTCTACACAAATTTGTCACAGTCTTAAGGGCATACCTTATGAACTAAACATGCTAGGAAACTGTCCTAACTAGGGCATCATACTTATGTAATTCTAATTGTCGTAGAACAAACCCTATCCACACATAGAAAAAACGCGACTCTTGCCTCCATAAGGGACTCGACCTAGCTCATATGGATCCATAGATTTTGGGAATTTCTTTGACTGAATCTTGACATGAACTTCAGATCTCAATGTCGACCCTCAAACTAGGGTTAACTCATTCAATATTATGCCTGCGTCGACTTCTGTTATGGCTCTAAATTACAGTGCAAGCCCTCCTCCATTTATGTTGGTATTTATCACAAACCTTGCGGCCTACTAACCACCACAAGGCAAGATGGTATCAACCCTCTCATCTATTTCATGTAGAAAATATAACCAACGGGATTCAATCTGATCTTGTAATGTACTAAAACAAGGCATTGAATCCTTCTGAACAACTGAATCAGTATAATGCATTTGTCATCAGAGTCTTCTGACTACTGCTAGCTACTGCACCTGTCTAGTACTGGATTCTCTATGCTGCTTCTGACATCTGCATCCGTGCCCTTTGAACTATTGCTAACTATGATTTGTGCTCTAGTATTTGACATATGTCACTCTGATTTCTGTCTTGCTAACATCTGACTACATCAATCTAATTGATCCTTCCTACTACTACTGTACTGTGGGCTCCTCGTAGCCAGGTTCGATCCATGAGACACGCCATCTCAATGGACCTTGCCCAAATTTATTATCTTGGAATTATGTCTAAACATCACCCCACCTTACACCTCGAGGTATGATTGCTCCCTCTTCCCATCTGGCTCGAAATTTCCCCCTCATGGAGGTCTCTGCTTGAGTGGAGGGTTCCACTCGGTCTCCTCTCTGCTTCTCCAATTATGGTAGCTACTCCACAACCTTCTGAGACTGCTTCTCATGAGGATGCATGTTGAGAGGTAATTTATGCTCCCTCTAAACCACCAAGTCTCTAACTTCTACCTTTCTCCTCAAATATTTGCATGCATCTAGTACCTCAAGTGCATATAGGTTCTTGACTCGCACACAGTGTAATTGTCTCGACGTTACAAAAAGTTTCTAAAAAAGAGTTGATTTTAAATCAATGATATCTCCCTCATTCAAGCTCTGATTCGACTGATTTGTTTTTTCCATTTAGGTAGATTTTTGCAAGGAATCCAAATATTCTATTTATTTTTGAAAAATTCACACTAAAATCTTTAGATATTCTTTGCAAACTCACTGCCCAAAAAATTACTGCTCTGATACCATGTAGAAAATCTAACCAATGAGATTCATTCTGATCTTGTAACCTACTAGAACAAGATATTGAATCCTTCCTACAATTTGCGGAAACAAAACACAATCACACAATCACATATAAGTAAGAGAAATAAATTATCAATCGCACAACAACATGATGTATTTGGGGAAAGCAACTTCTCAAAACCCCTCTATCTCTATTGTGTATTAAGTCAAGGAATCATGAAACAATACAATGCTGAATCTCTCATGAGATTCTCCAGCACTCTGTCAATTGTCTCCCGTTGATCTAGGCAAACTCAGTCTAGTACTTAGCCAATTCTCATCCTTACTTCAGCCTTCCTTGCTCATGCAATTCCTAGGGAATTAATTCCTTATTAATTAGGAAAATCAGTCTTCCTTGATTGTGGAATCCATCATGGCATCCCAATGACTTTATAATTTCGCATGGGAAATTTTCTCTGAATACAACTGATAGTTATGTTCCCTTTAACCTCTATCTCAATTGGGTATTCCACGAAACTGACAGGCATGCAACTATTAATAGTGAATTATCAGTTATCTGATTGATTACCCATTGTGAATTAAATCTAATTTAATTCATTAGACCTCTCACTAGCTCATCACTCAATTAGAACTAGTTAAACTGATTTTAACTCATTTAATTGAGTTAATTACAATTGCACCCCACTAATGCATCAACTTAAACTGGACCCCAAAAATATTAGAATCCCTCTAGATGCCTCATCTTAGACCCTCAACTCGAATTTCTTGAGCTAACTCGGTTATCATGACTTAATTAACTGACACAAGTTTTTATGAGATGAGATTACAATTTATTTAAGGGAAAAATAATTTGGATGCCCCACATTCCTCACTCTTGGTGCATCAAAATTCCTCACCAGTGTGGGTGCATTTTTTTTTGTCCTTTCTGGCTTCCAATCTCACCATTTCTTGTTGCAAATTTCAATATTTTAGAATTTGATGCGGTCTTCACACAAAGACACCATTGAAATCACATGCCCAGATTTTCATGAGAAATCTCTCTTAAGCTTGATCTACCAGAAGAGAAGCAACAATATGCCATCCTACTTCCTAGCGCAAACTGACCATTAAGGTATGCAACATTCTTTTGAACCCTCACATGATGATCTTGCTCTTGGAGGATGATCATGACCTCCCTTTAACAACCCTTACTCGACCCTCGCACTCGACCTACTTTAGGACTACATCTCTCTTCACCCCCTTGATGTGCCAAATAGTGGGAATACATGTCAAACATGCTAATATGTGCCAAGTGATACGGCATGCCAAGATGTGCAAGGGTGTGTCAATGCATGTCAGGGACTTTCAAGACAACAAAATGGAGAAAAAAGTTAAACTACAATGAAATGAACACATAAAAGGGTTAATAAGTCCTCAATTTACCTTTTTCAAGAGGGGCATGCTAGGCACACCAACACTAGGTGGCAATAGGTACCAAGTACAAAGTTTTAGTGCATTCTAAGTGCCAAGTATTCCTTTGTTGCTTCTCATCTACTTTCCAACAATTGATCATGACAAATAAATTTAATATTAAACCATGCCAAATCATACCAAGGCATCTCAACGTATTCCATGCATGCTAAAACTTTCCAAGCACCAACACGTGCCAAGCACCAATATGTGTCAGGGACTAATGTTATGCATGTTATGAAGTGGAAGGGAATGTTGAAGGGTGCTAAGGTGTGCTAGAGAGTGATAATGCATGTTGATGAGTGTTAAGGAGTACTAGGAAAAAAATCATGGAAGTTAATGAATATGAGGAACGTGTACTGCTAGAGACTAGTGTTTATGAGTGTTAGTTGTCATGCCAAGGAGGGAGTGACAAGGCATGCTAAGCATTGGTAAGGCATGCTAGGGAATATCAAGGCATGTCAAGTATTCCCAAAGTGTGCTTGGGAGTTCCAGGGTGTGCTAATTATATCATGTGCCAATTAATAGTGCCAAGATATGCCAATACATTCTAGGTGCTAAGGATGTGGCGCAGGGTACCAGGGTATGTCAATATGTGTCAAGACAACAAAAGGAAGAACCAATAAGAGGGTTAATAACTCAGGAATTTATATTTTTGAAAAGGGGCATGCTAGGCACACTAATAATAGGTCCCAATACATTCCAAGTGGCATTGTGTGCCAAGTGCTAATGTATGTCAATGCATTCGACCAAGGTGTTCCAGGGCATGCTAGGGACTATATGCAGCATGCCAACACATGCTAGGAGAGTTCCATTTTGTGCTAGCGCATGCCACCATGTGCTTGGGCGTTAGTGTCATCACAAGATGTTCTAGGTACAAAGATGTTCCAAGACATGTGGGGTGCTAAGAAATGTTAGTGTGTGCCAAAGCATTAATTTAAGGTGTGCCCAGATCGTTGAGGATTGTTAGGTCTTTCTTATTAATAGAATTGTCAGAGCTAGATTATGTATTAACTAATATATTTCCTACACACAGTAGTGGAACTTTACTAAAGGAAATTTGCTAGATAGTAAACTTAATAGATATGAATCATGTGTTGACTCATAGGAAATCTCTATCCGACTAGTCATTACTTGAGGGAAATGATACACACTAATTACTTCTTAAAAAATTGACTGACCCTAACCACTATGGCCTTGGACATATTATAAAAAATACTCCACAATAATGGTATTAAATTGTTATCTTTTGACAAAAAATATATTAATAGGCACATAGCATCATCAAAAACTCATTGGAATGATCAATGATGACGGACATTTTTTGACCATCACCAAAAGTAACAAAAAGAGTATTGGTGAGGGTCATTAAAAGTTCGTCACTAGAAGTGTCACCAAAGAGAGAATTAGTGATGGGCCTTTAACGACCCTCACCAAAAGTGTAATTGAAAATGTCTTTGGTGACAGACCATAAAGGACCATCACTATATACACTTATAGTGATGGTTTTTTAATGATTAATGATGATGGACATTTTTTGACCGTCACTAAAGTAGCAAAAAGAGCATTGGTGAGGGTCATTAAAAGTTCGTCACTATAAGTGTCACCAAAGAGAAATTAGTGATGGGCCTTTAATGACCCTCACCAAAAGTTTCATTGAAAATGTCTTTGGTGACGGACCATAAAGGACCATCACTATATACACTTACAGTGATGGTTTTTTAAGGACCGTCACCATATGTGACATTGGTGACGGACCTTAAAGGTCCGTCACAAGCATGACCCTCACCAATGTGTTTTTTTCTTGTAGTGGAAGTAATCATTTCTAGAGAAATCAATTGTTTGATCAAGATAGGAACACTTTTAAAGACAGTTTTTTCGTCAAAACGCATACTCAAACCCTCAATTGAATGTTGTAAATCAGTCAAATCATTTTTTCTCCTTTCTTCGAACTCCTTTTGCTCATTTTTTGAAATGGATTGAGAACAAATGTCTTTGAGAACACCAACTCCTTGATAACAACATTTTGATAGAGAGAAACATTACTTGGTTTAGAACTAGAGATGGAATCATCAATCTTTTGGTAGAAATTATTCCTGAAAATATTGATGATTTGTTCCTTAGCCTCCTGAATCTTGCTACCATCATACCCAAGAGTTGGATCATCCCCATGCTATTTTATCTTGCTACCATGATATCCACTATTATTTGCTCCACCATTAACAGAATCAACATTCTTACCACACGAATAAGCATTTTTAGTACCACCATTACAAGAAAACCAATTATTATTAGAACCACTCGAATAGTTTTTTATATAGGACAAGGGAAAGCTAAAACACATATTGTTTGCCATGTTTGGCCGCATGTATTGTACCAACATGCAAGGCTGGGGGTTTGAAGCTCCCCCTAGCTTTTGAGTGAAAATAGTCATAGTTTATTTTTTTTCCTGTTAAGGGCCCCTCTCGGCGTGTGAGGCAAAACCCCAGTGATGATTTCCTATCATCTTCTGTTAGGTTATTCGTAACGATCGACGCAAAACTGGAACAGAGGGAGACATGAACAAGAACAAAGTCCAACCAAGCCTTTACTTGTTGGCTGACCTATAGAGTGGTTTGGTCACGTATGGATAAGTCTAAAGCTAGGTATACATCAAGGAGTATGGGTCCCCGTTGGGCCACTCATTATTTTTGAACATCAAAGCTCAATATTGCAGCTTGAGAGGACCCCTTGTCTTGTTGTGTTTCTCAAGCTGTTGGGAAGGTCTTAGATCTTGGTGCTTGAGGTCTTGCCTGGGACTCGAGGTTTTGGGATGTGGGAAGGTCATTTTGTTTTATAGTCTAAAGGGCACAGAGGCCAACCTAGCCTTTAATTGCTGGCTAGGCAGGAGCTGACCTTGCTGGCTGACTGGCCGGGAGCTGACCTTGCTATCTTGGCCTGGATCTGGCTTGAAGGCCCAGATCTAGCTTGATGGGTTGGCTTTTGGCTTGCGCCTATGTGCTTGTGGCTTTTGGCTTGGGGCTTGGGCCTGTGGGCTTGTGGCTTATGGGTTGGTGCTTGGGCTTGTGGGCTTGTGGCTTTTGGCTTGGGGCTTGGGCCTGTGGGCTTGTGGCTTGGGGCTTGGGCCTGTGGGCTTGTGCTTGGATCTTGATGTGGCACCTTGCTTGGTGCTGGATGTGTCAGGCTGTTATTTATGATATACTTGATTTGTCATACCCCCTAAAGGAGAACACTTTTCTTGATGTAATTTTCTTCATTCCAATTGTTCTGAAGATGGATCCCTGTTGGGATTCGAAACGTCGACAAATGTTTCGTGATATTGTCGATGATTCGGGAAGCTCTTCAGAATACAGTGGAGGTTTTGCACTTAATGTTGCTTTTGGAGGTGTTGTTCATGTTACTGGTATGGACCAATTCAAACATATGGAGGTTCACTAGTTTGTCCAAATTTGTGTGATGTCTGTGTTTGAGAGATTTCATTTTTGATTTTGAATCTTGATAGCCATGATTAATTTCTCACGGAGTGGATGCTTCAATAAATGTGCCAAAACATTCATTATTTATTATGGCAGGGCCACTTTTCTTTTCTTGAGTGCTGTCTTCATCTTAAAAGAAACCATATTTTCATGTTTTCCAGATATGTTGTCCTTTCGGATGTCATAAATCATATAAGATACAAATGAGTGCACCAGTGAACGTTATCACTATTGGTTATTGCATGTACCTTTACTTATTCTTTGATGCTGTGTATATTAGGTATTGACTCTTCATTACCTGCCTTGGAACTTGCGGAGGAAAATGCCAAACTAAACAATATCATCTCTAGTAGAATTTATTTTCTAAAGGAAGATGCAACTAAGTTTATGAAAGCAACAATTTCAAAAGAAAAATCTTGGGATTTGGTTATCTTGGATCCACTAAAATTAGCACCAAGCCAAAAGGTTTGTAAGTTATTTAGAGTCCTACAATGGGGAAAATAATATAATGGTCTTGGTCATGCTTGATATTGTGAATAAGTCTTCCATTGGAATAGTTTCTTTTTATATATGCTGGAAACTGACATAAATATGTTTCCATTCCTAGTCAAAATTTATTGGAATATTGCTTGTGTCACTTATAACTAGAAATTCTCAGGTACAAGTCTGGAATGACATGAATCACATTCATGTCGAAGTTTGTTATTTAGGCTGTGTTTTACTCTGAAAGAATGACAACATTAAGAGGGCTATATAAAATGTATGTTATATATAATAGAACAACAAGAGGGCTATATATATAAAATGTATGTTTAGTATATAATATGTTATGTTATATATATATATATATATATATATATATATATATATATATATGAAGTATTAAAATTTAATATTAATAATGGGCATGTTATACTTGTAATATATTTGTAGATAGAGTATGGTGTAGTGGCAAACGGTGAATTGATGGGGCTTGTATTAGCAAGTAGAATTGGGTTCAAAACTCCTTGGTGGGTGCAGATTAGGGAAATTGCATGTCTTGAGTGAATTGACAATATAGATACACCCCTCACAGGAAATGTGATTGGAAAAAGGATGGGGAGATGATGCATATTTCGTCTTGGATATGGTTCATTCGCTGTTAGAGATCGCTTAGACACCTAAGCCATCGACTTTGGAAATGTTTCTAGTAGGAATTCCTATGGTTTTTAATGTTGCAATTATTTCATCTCATGGTTATTTTGGGCAAGAAAATGTTTTAGGAATGCCAAACATGGCATCGGTGGACAAGTAAACAATTTTTTTATAATTGCAATTTCCATTCCATGATATCCTCTCTTTATTGTTTGATTGTATTTTGGACGTTTCTTTTGATTTTGTTGTCTTTTAACTATGAAATTGAAAATACTTAGTACCATGTCCATTTAAACAACAACCAAAGCTTGAAGATGAAATTAGTATTACACTATATTGATTGAAATCCTTATAGTTATTTTGTATTAAAATATTTTCATGACTATAAAAAAAGTTACTTTCATGTTGTTATTTGAGTAGATGTTTATATACATGATTAAATTCATGCGTTAGAAAATGAAATGTTGTTGTGAATAAAACGAAAAGGATTAAACATCACACCTCAGATTATTTGTTTTCACAAGTTATCTACAACTTGAGCTTTTTAGCATATAATTTAGTTGACATGATTGTTCTTAAGCTTTTCTTGAAAGTTGAATACTAAGTTACTAAGGTGTTATTTTCTATATATGGTGACATTTTATTTATTTTGTTTATACAGGTTATCTGGCCATATTATAGTGGCAATTATCGCCCCAATGAAGAAAAATTGTTCGAGTTTCTTACTTGTAAGGGGAAAAATGGTTTTGACATTGTTCATGTTGAGGTATATGTCGTATAAACTATTTATAGTCTAATTTAGTTTATATTCTAGTGTTAATTGTCTTTCATGTTTTACACTCTGCATTGCATCTTCTTTTGTTTTCAGAGAATGAACTCTATATTGATGGCAAGAAGCATGAATTGAAAAAAGAGGGGAGTAATAACATTGGAGCAACAAATGCAAAAAGAGAGGAGAACTAGTCTGGTGATACTCTTAGAGCCAAAATCTTGCATAAGACACATATAAAGACTGATGGTCAAGTCTTCAGAGTTGGTGAATTCACCTGCAATGCCTTGAAAACACAACGATAATGTTTTGAAGTGATGAAACATCATTTCATGTGTAAATTGTAGTCCAACCAATATTAAGTTGGAAAATCATATTGTAATACTTTAACATTTCATATAATATAATTTATGTGGTTGAAATTATTTATAGTTGCACTTGATATTGTTTAGTGTTGTAATTAAAATATGTGTTTTTTCATATTAGATGAACATGCACATTGTATGACATTTTTTAAATCATCCAAATTAATTTATGTTGATTAATAATGAACACAAAATCAATTTAAAACTACTAAATTAGTAGTTTATATTGATTAATGATGAACACAAATAAAATGAATATACGACTAAATTAGTTATTTATAATGATTATTAATCAATGACTAAATCAATGACCAACATTTTGGTCATTACTTGGTTTTTTCGGGTGATCATATAGTAATATATTTGGTTATTAATTGTGACAATTAATGATCAAATCAAAGATTAAATTAACGACTGAATTAATGTCCAAATTAATGACCAAATCAATGACTAAATTAATGATCAAATCAATGACCAAATATACAACTAGACAACAAAATTGAGATAACCAATTAATGACTAAGCTAAAAACGACTAAAAGTTAGTCGCGTTATAAGTTACTGTAAATTAGCTACTATTGGTCACCGACCGAAAAATAGTCGTTTATATGCAAATTTTAGTCGTTTTTTAGTAACTGATTAGCCATTTTGTACTAGTGGGTTGTCCCTTGGGTTCACCAATTCCTTTGGTTTATAATATTAAACCCTTGGGTTTATTAGTTCTTTTGGTTTATAATATGAATAATCGATCAATGTCATCCATGATAAAATGTCACATTTTGAAAAATCTTGTCTCAATATGAAAATCCCCCATGGCCAACCATGGTCATAGTTGGTCCAACGTCGCATTGTTACAGCAATTATCTCAATGTTTAAATCAATTCCCTTCGGTTCAACAATTCCTTTGGTTTATAATATCAAACCCTTGGATTCATTATTTCTTTTGATTTATAATACGAATGATCGATCAATGTCATCCATGTTCAAATGTCATATTCTGACAAATATTGTCTCAACATGAAAATCACCCATGGCCAAACATGGTCATAGTTGGTCCAACATCGCATTGTGACAATAATTGTCTCAACGTTTAAATCAATTCCCTTGGGTTCACCAATTGCTTTGGTTTATAATATTAAACCCTTGGTTTTATTAGTTCTTTTGGTTTATACTATTAATAATCGATCAATTTCATCCATTATCAAATGTCACATTCTGAAAAAGATTGTCTCTATATGAAAATCACCCATGGCCAACCATGGTCATAGTTGGTCCAACGTCGCATTGTGACAAAATTGTCTCAATGCTTAAATCAATTCCCTTGGGTTCACCAATTTCTTTTGGTTTATAATCTCTTTTGGGTAATGGTTGTCCCTTGGGTTCACCAATTCCTTTGGTTTATAATATTAAACCCTTGGGTTTATTAGTTCTTTTGGTTTATAATATGAATAATCGATCAATGTCATCCATGATCAAATGTGACATTATGACAAATATTGTCTCAATATGAAAATCAGCCATGGCCAACCATGGTCATAGTTGGTCCAACATCGCATTGTCACAACAATTGTCTCTTGGGTTCACCAATTCCTTTGGTTTATAATATTAAACCCTTGGGTTTATTAGTTCTTTTGGTTTATAATATGAATAATCGATCATTGTCATCCATGATAAAATTTCACATTCTAAAAAATATTGTCTCAATATGAAATTCACCCGTGGCCAACCATGGTCATAGTTTGTCCAACGTCGCATGGTGACAACAATTATCTCAATGTTTAAATCAATTCCCTTGGGTTCGCCAATTCCTTTGGTTTATAATTTGTTGGGTAATGGCTTTCCCTTGGGTTCACCAATTCCTTTGGTTTATAATATTAAACCCTTTGGTTTATTAGTTCTTTTGGTTTATAATATCAATAATCGATCAATCTCATCCATGATCAAATGTCGCATTCTGACAAATCTTGTTTCAATATGAAAATCACCCATGGCCAACCATGGTCATAGTTGGTCCAACGCCGCATTGTGAGAACAATTGTCTCAATGTTTAAATCAATTCCCATAGGTTCACTAATTCCTTTGGTTTATAATTTGTTGGGCACGATTTTCCTGGGTTCACCAATTCCTTTGGTTTATAATATTAAACCCTTGGGTTTATTAGTTTTTTTGGTTTATAATATGAATAATCGATCAATGTCATCCATGATCAAATGACACATTCTGACAAACATTGTCTCTGATATGAAATCACCCATGGATCAATTTCATCCATGATCAAATGACACATTCTGACAAACATTGTCTTGATATGAAAATCACCCATTGCCAACCATGGTCATAGTTGGTCCAACGTCGCATTGTGACAAAAAATGTTTCAATGTCTAAATCAATTCCCTTGGGTTCACCAATTCCTTTTAGTTTATAGTTTGTTGGGTAATGGTTGTCCCTTGGGTTCACCAATTCCTTTGGTTTATAATATTAAACCCTTAGGTTTATTAGTTATTTTGGTTTATAATATGAATAATCGATCAATGTCATCCATGATAAAATGTCACATTCTGAAAAATCTTGTCTCAATATGAAAATCACCCATGGCCAACCATGGTCATAGTTGGTCCAACGTCGCATTGTTACAACAATTGTCTCAATGTTTAAATCAATTCCCTTGGGTTCAACAATTCCTTTGGTTTATAATATTAAACGCTTGTGTTTATTAGTTCTTTTGATTTATAATATGAATAATCGATCAATGTCATCCATGTTCAAATGTCACATTCTGACAAATATTGTCTGAACATGAAAATCACCCATGGCCAACCATGGTCATAGTTGGTCCAACATCGCATTGTGACAACAATTGTCTCAATGTTTAAATCAATTCCCTTGGGTTCAACAATTCCTTTGGTTTATAATAATAAACCCTTGGGTTTATTAGTTCTTTTGGTTTATAATATGAATAATCGATCAATTTCATCCATGATCAAATGTCACATTCTAAAAAATATTGTCTCTATATGAAAATCACCCATGGCCAACCATGGTCATAGTTGGTCCAACGTCGCATTGTGACAACAATTGTCTCAATGTTTAAATCAATTCCCTTGGGTTCACCAATTCCTTTTGGTTTATAATTTGTTGGGTAATGGTTGTCCCTTAAATATATGAATCTTTCGTTGTAAAAGATCACTTTAGCTACGCATAACAAATAGCTCTAACATCGATTATGGCTGCAAAATATCTTTAAGTTTGCTGCACAAATCCAGATCTAAGCACAAAAGACATTAAGCAGATAAAATACAATATGGCTCCATGCATCCAATAGACAAGACAAGAACAATGTATTTAAAAGAATTTTATATTATATTAAAAAATGGGGCACCTGAGAGGAAAACAAGAAAGGTGTTTTTCGGTTCTCCTCAATGGGATGGGTTCTTGAAAGTCCTCAACGTTTCAGATCTAAAATTCCTCTCTCTTATTGGTGTAGAAAACCCAGACAAACATAGAACTCAATGGGAGCTCACAAAGCAAAAAATGGAAAATGGTGACCAAGAGTAGATCCAGAGTGATCTAATACAATGAAATGAATGGGGAAAACCCTCCTATTTATAACAAAATATTAGGGTTATCTAGAACTTGGTGCATGAATAAAATATTATTAATCAAATTCTAGAACCACCCTTTAGGAATATTTTATTATATTTGTTGGAGGGAAAAGATCTTTTGACTTGGGTCAATTCCTTTATTTATAAACAATAAATAAATAAATGATTTATTTATTATTTTAGGGAGACGGTGGGAATATAATTAAATAAATAATGATTTATTTAATTAATTAAAAATGATTTAGTCAAATTTAACTATAATATTATTTAAATAATGATTTAAATAACTTATTCCTAGGAAATAATTAAATAAATAATGATTTATTTAATTAATTTCCTTTTTTTGGGTTAAATATGACCAGGAAATATAGACAAATGTTATTTCACATGTTGAAAGCAAGTTTAATTAGGGTAAAATTGGTCTTACATGGTGTACTTGGGTTCATCTAATGATAATAGGTTAGATGACCAAAAAAATGGTGTAACAGATTGCCCCCCAATGTACGAGTGTTAGGAGCAAATCGTATGACCGAAGTACGTTGTAAGAACTCAATCACTAGGTATGAAGAGGGGAATGAGAGAGAGAAATGTAAGGTAGTCTAATGTGCTAAAGGACTAGACCTTGAGGAGACGAGACTTAGAGGTGCAACAAGTCTCTAGTTGATGAAGTGGTACCAGTGTTAATGGCGGCAGGGGAGGCATACCTATGCCTGCCGAGACAAGAGTACAAAGAATAAGGCGCCCGAAAAACCACGGAACACAATAAGGAAGCATGTGCTGGCCTAAACATGAGCCAGATAAATAAAATGATGAATCCCACATACATGCGATGCCTAGAATAACCGTCAGAACTTATACAAGAATATTTTAGTACATGAGATACAAATACATCCAAATGCCCCCTACACATGGGGAAGGGCTCACAAAATCTAATTGATACATGCAAATCGAAGAGGCACTGCAAGCGGGTGAGGCCGATATCATCAAATGAGAGGAGCTGCATCAAGGGCGGAAATGAAGAAGTCATCTGGGCATGTGGGGGAATACCTACAGAGCCACCCCCTCATGAGGTTCGAGACATCTCACACACACCCGGGAATCACCAATAGATGTTGCTGCATCACTGGACCATCAGGTGTATAGATCATGATCATGCTGAGAAGAGCTCGAACCAAGGTACACTGCCCCCTAGACCTGGCTTCTGGAGTAAATGAGCTGATGTTGACAGAAGTAGGTTCGCCATAGGTGAGGCAATAAGGGAACCCCAACTAAGGCACGAGGGAAATTAGTAGAGTGATGAATAGATAGACACTAATGATGATGATGGAGTGGGGGATACTGAGTAGCGGATGGACGACTTCCCTTGTTAGAGCATACAGGGCATGAATGGTTTGGCAGCGATGGACACAATATCATGAGGGATAGGGGCCAATGGGACTGAAGGCCATAATGTGTGACAGGAGAGAGGGACCAAGCAATGAAGGATGGAGGATAATAGTGGGATACAAAGGGACTCGGGATAGACTCCATAAATGCGATGATGACTCAACTCGGATGCTCTAAACAAGGGAAACTAGATGGTGCTGCCACACAGTAAGGTCCAATAGGGGACCATGAAAACATGAGTACAAGGTGGTAACTCATGACGAAAATCAACACGAACAAGGAAAATTATGGAGGCAAAGTGGTGTCTCAAGTACAAGTGTTGTAAGTGAGGAATTCCGATTTTGAGGAGAGGTGAAGGGACCCTTCTTGGGCAAAATGTGTCCTAGTGAAGTATCAAGGTAATAAAAACTAACAGGTGCCCAGAGCTCATAAATAGGCCAGGTCGTACTTTTTGGGGTCTATTCTGCGACCAGGGTCGCGGGTACTGGGCAGAAAACTGCGACTGGTCCCAGGAGATGACCTGAAAAGTGTGGCCTGTCAGAGGAAGGGGGTTGTAGCGCTGTTTTTTGGCTGAGATCTGGGATTTGTATGGTTGAGGAGCATAAGTTCCCCCAAGCATGTTGTGATCATGCCAAAATGTATTAAGGGGAATCTAAACACATTTTAATGATGTGGTGCGCCATTTGTTTTCGTTATGGTTATGCAGTATGAGAAAGGAAATGGAGGATTACCAATCTCTTTTAGTACTGTATATATGAATCAAATGGAATTTAAGTTTTTGGGTTGGCATACTTGGTGTCACTATCCCAAAGAGAGGATTTGGAGATAATGAAGTGATGCTCTCCTAGAAAACCTATAGGTTGGTCAATGACAATTTCTTAGAGAATGGGTTGTTGATGTAAAATTAGGGAACGATAAGGGGTATCATCCCGAGAGTGATCTGAAGTGGTATGGGACTCTAGAGGTTCTTCTAAATGTGGAAGGAGAATGGTACTAGAGTCGATGTGACTAGATACACTAGGAGAGTTGTGGAGAATTACTTCTCCTGGCCTCTCAAATATGGGTGCCCCCTTACCCAAACATTGGGTTGCAATGTAATGGCCACAAGGTGTATGTGGTTCGAATGCATGGTTCCGATGTAAGGGGGAATAGAGAAAGTCAGGGGAGATGATTCCTTCCATAATTTCATCATCGTGATAGGAGATGGGGTGACTGGTGGAAGAAAGACCACCAGACGCAGTGAAGCTACCTGACTCATCATCATGAGAAGAGAGGTTCACATGTGTATCATCACAAGGGGAGACAAAAGAGTAAGCAGATAAAGGATCTACTGATCGTGAGCCCAGGGTGATTGCTGAAGGAAGGTCAAGTGAAAGAACAGGGGAGGATTTAGAGGGAATGTTCCCTGAGGGTCTCATGGATGATGATAGGTAGTAAATGGTGGATGAAGGCTCCGTCATATCGAAATCAGGAGGGGGAATGTCAATGGGAGAAGTCATGTATGGTAGTTCTGCCGAAGCAAAATGTGAAAATAGGGGAGAGGTGGACTCGTTGTGTTTGGCCTCGAATTGGCGGACCGTGGCTAGAGAGGTGCAGAATACCTCGAAGCGGGGACAGAGGTGGGTGTAATGGCCATGGAGATCACACAAAGCACAGGGGTGGTTGGTGTGAATAGTCTTGGGGTTCTTGGCCGCGGTCACGGAAGGAACAGAGGCTTCCGGGACCATGGACTTAGGGAATGCGAAATTAACCATGGGCTTGATATGAGGCAATTCAGGACAGGTATGGGTGGCGTGATCGACAACATCACACAAAGCACACTAGATGGTATGCTTTGGAGGCCGAGGAGGGGCAGGGTTTGTTGAGGCAGCCTTGTCCTTTGATGCCCCCTTGCGAACTTTTCCCTTCTTACCTGAAGCGGTCGCAACAGGAGGTGGTTCTTGTTGAGGTGACTGAGGCACTGGTGCAGCGGGAGAAGTGATGGGGACAGGTTGAACTGGGGTCAAAGCAAGATAAGGTTTGGGTTGACCAGGCAGGGTTGTGGCTGGAGGATCAAGGTACCAGACGGGAATCCCAAGTATCAAGTTAAGAAGAGAGAGGGTGGCCATGACAGGTACTGTGTACACTCCTGGTGGGGGAGCTAGGAATGGTATCTGACCAGAGGGGTAATGGCTAGGTAGGATGGCTCCTAAATGGCTAAGGCTTGGAGTAACCATTCCAGGAGGGTAAAGAGGCTCATGAGTACTAGCTGGATGGGAAGGTCTAGGCAGAAGAAGTTTGGGTAGCTGAGGCGAAGGGCTAGGAGCGGGTTGTTGCAGGCGAGGTTGAGGTTGCTGACTAGCCGAAGCAGGTTGTTTAAGGTCAGCCCGAGATGATTGCATCATGCAAACATTTGCTAAGCTGGGATCAGAGACAGGAGGAGGAGGAATACCAAGGAAGGTTCCAAGCAAGGAGGAGTCTTTGTAGACATCGAGGGAAACACTGGTCAAAGAATCAACGGTTTGTTTATTGGTTACAGAAGAGAGGGTTGAATCAGGGGAGGTCTGAGATTTTGGCTCATGATACATCAATTGGTTGATGGTGCCTATCTTTCCATTATGAGGGAAAAACATCTTGCGGTGGACCACGGATGGTACAGTAGACATGGCATAGGTGTAGCTACACCCCAAAAGAATGTTATAATCAAGAGGGGCGTTGATGAATTCAACGTCAACGCAAAAAGTATTACCCACAAGAGTGATGGGACAATTACGGAAAAGGCCAATGGGCTAGGAGGCATGGCCATCCCACGCTCGAAGAGTGATCGTGGAAGGGGCCAATTCAAGAGATCCGAGTTGTTTCCAAACCGAAGCAGACATCACACAGGTGGATGCCCCCTCGTCAAGATGCACCGGGAAATGTTAGTGTTCCGGATTTTGACTGAGATTTGGAAAGCTACAGAAGTAGAAAGAGGAGGAGACTCTGACTGATGGGCATAGAAAATAATAAATTGGTCATCTGGTGGATCTACATCACCCAGGGAAGATAGTAGAGCTTTTCTTTGGGAGGGGCATGACTGGAGGAGTTCCAGCGTTGAAATGGAAACAGAAGATTGGCCCAGCTCATCTACTATGCTAAACGAATGGGCAGCTCGGTCAGAAGCAACATTTCGGCATAATGGTCCCTTAGGAATCTTGGTATGAACCTTGACTTTGGGCGGAGGGATATGCAAGGGACCATAAGTTGTCGAAAGAGGCTCTGTAGAACTTGAAGAAGGTAACTCAGGGACAGATGGAGCAGGAGGTTGGGGGTACGAATGGGACTGAGTGTGAAGGTTAAGGTCAGTGGTTATAGGCTGGTCAGAGTTCATCATGAGGATCTGGTAATCATAGGTATCAGATGTAGCAGGTTGAGTGGTTACCGGTCCGTGAGGTGGTTGGGTAGCCACGAAGATTTACTGCGGGAAAGGATTGGTCGCGCTCTGTTGTGCATACACTTGCCCCTGAGGGAGTGGTGGCTACTGTTGCGAGGGTTGAGAAGACAAGGGAGGTGGGGGTGCTAATGCCGAAGGAGTTGGAGCACTAGGCTGTGGATATGGATGATAATGAGGTTGGGTAACAATGTGGTAAAGAGGGGGTTGGGAAGAAAGAGGAGGCATGTCAGATCCTGGATGCGTGCTACTAGGAGGGGGAGGAGTGCAGGAAGTGGTGCCCACTCCCCCGGGAAAACCATAGCTCATGGGAGGTTGAGCATATGGATTGGAGATAGCTCCAACGATACTGTTGGTGGCAGGAGGTGCCTTCGGTGCATGGGCATTACCGGGTCTGGGGAGATCAGGTAGAACAATATAAACATAACTCGTCTGAGCGTAGATCAGGTCATATTTTAACGCCATTTGGAGGGAAGCTTCTTCGGTTTGAGGAAAATGCGATGCGACATCTTTCCTGATAGGTGGCAAGAGAGATCTAAGGAACCAATCCATGTAGACACGGTCTTCGAAGGTATGAGATTGACATAAGCTCTTTCTTCTCCGCCATTCCTGGACATGATCGGATAGGCGGGTCACAAAAGATTGACAGAAAGAAGTTGAAAGTTCGATACCAGTGTCATAATCAAGTGGAAGTTGGAAGTAAGATAAAAATGCCCTGGAAAGAGTCGCAAAGGTGGTATGAGAGGAAGTGGGCTGATCAACATACCACTTAGAAGCTTCACCTGTAATTGTGCATTGGAACAATCTAAGATGGATGGAATCATCAATAATGGAATGGGATGAACACCACATGTGGAAATATTAGATATGGTTGGAGGGATCTTCTCCAGCAAGGCCTTCAAACTTGGGAATGTCTGAGGGGAGCTTGGTTGGCATAGCAAGCCAACTAACATCGTGGCGGATAGGATCATTGATCAACTGATTGAAATCGGGGAGATAGAGGCCTGCCATGAATGGGAGCAAGGGAGCAGTCGAGGTAGTTCCTGTGGCGGTTCCGCTAATAACAGTTCCAACATTAGGGCCGGGGTTGCCATGAGCGTTAGGCCCTGGACCAGACATGGTGAAGGTAATAGGGGGAGAACTAGAAGTAGGGGGAGAAACCAAAGAATCAGAAGATGAGTGAGAGTGCAGACTTAGGGGAGGACTAACTCGACGACGACGGGAAGGAGAAAGTCAACCAACTGGAAACTGAGGGTGAAGGCTAAGAAGACTCCGGGGTAAATGCCTTGGAGGCACAATGATGACGGGAAGAAGAAAAACCAACAAAGGTAGGGCGGTGCAAGATCAAGTGAGGTCAATGTCGAAACAAGGGTAGAGAGGTGCAGTGTCAATTTATTTTAAAGTCTTTGCCATGTGGTGTTAACCAGGCTCTTCTTCGCTTAGGGTCAGTGTGTGGCGTGCGTTAATTTTAACTGTTTAAACCTAGACGTTTTGAGAGTAAAAGAAAAAGTGTGCTGCGTAACTAAAAAATAAATCTGCAGTAAATAAGACTGAAAGAACAGAAAATTAATAGCTAACAATGCATCAATCTAACCCAAAAAGGCGGGTCTCTCAAAACTAGTCTATAAGAGGGAAAAATATAATCAAAGCACGCTAAAAAGAGGCCAATAGATCTAAGGTCAGGAGGGACAGGGATCTAAAGGAGAAATTTGCTGAAAAAAGGTGCAGATAACAGCAAAGAGGCAGAGGCAAGGTTGCTGCTAGAAAGGAGGGGATCAGCTAAAGGTAGAAGGGACAAGGAGGCAGCCCTAAAAATGAACCCAAACAAAACTATATGAGGTGTTTTGAAAGGGAGAAGAGTTGATCCATAGGGATCTGAAAAGGAGGTAGCAGATCGGAAAGAAAAAAGGTTGAAACTCTGGAAATTCAGACTTATGAAACAGAGAAAACTCTCCCACAAAAAGTGGAGGGTACTGAAGCCCCAGGGGGCTAGATTCCCACTTAGTTGAGTAAAACGGAGCAAGAATAGGTCTAAACGGGTGAAGACGGAGGTCAGACAACCCTGACAGAGGTTCAGACAAAACCTAGAAAAATTTCAGAAAAATTTCAGAAAAAAGTCCAGGTCACAGTTTTTGACCTGTTTTTCACTCAGGTCGCAGTTTTTGGGCTGTTTTCTGTGACCTGAAGCTTCAGGACACAGTTTTTGGGCCAAAAAGTGTGGCCTACACTTCCGGCACTCTCGGCGGCAGATTTCAGAAAAAATTGTCATCTCAGCGGCGGCTGATGCCTGTCACCTGCGCAATAGGGCCAAAAACACACGAAAGTTAAAAATTTTAATGTTTGAGGGTTTTAGAGGTAACAGGCACCATAAAAATAGGAAAAAAATAAAATTGGAGAGAAACCCTAGTGTCTGAAACAACTGGATATGCAGGAATATATAAAACGATAGTGGTGGCAAAAGAAAACCCGTTTGGAGTCGCCAATTGTTAGTATGAATCTTTCGTCGTAAAAGATCACTTTAGCTACGCATAACAAATAGCCCTAACATCGATTATGGCTGCAAAATATATTTAAGTCTGCCGCACAATTCCAGATCTAAGCACAAAAGACATTAAGCAGATAAAATACAATATGGCTCCATGCATCCAATAGACAAGACAAGAACAATGTATTTAAAAGAATTTTATATTATATTAAAGAATGGGGACACCTGAGAGGAAAAAAAGAAAGGTGTTTTCTGATTCTCCTCAATGGGATGGGTTCTTGAAAGTCCTCAACGTTTCAGATCTAAAATTCCTCTCTCTTATTGGTGTAGAAAACCCAGACAAACATAGTACTCAATGGGAGCTCACAAAGCAAAAGATGGAAAATGGTGACCAAGAGTAGATCCAGAGTGATCTAATACAATGAAGGTGACTAATGAATGGGGAAAACCGTCCTATTTATAACAAAATATTAGGGTTATCTAGAACTTGGTGCATGAATAAAATATTATTAATAAAATTCTAGAGCCACCCTTTAGGAATATTTTATTATATTTGTTGGAGGGAAAAGGTCTTTTGACTTGGGTCAATTCCTTTATTTATAAGCAATAAATAAATAAATCATTTATTTATTATTTTAGGGAGATGGTGGGAATATAATTAAATAAATAATGATTTATTTAATTAATTAAAAATGATTTAGTCAAATTTAACTAGAATATTATTTAAATAATGATTTAAATAACTTATTCCTAGGAAATAATTAAATAAAAAATGATTGCTTTAATTAACTTCCTTTTTCCTTGTTTTAGTTGCTTATGAATTGTGAAATATAGACAAGTGTTATTTTCTAAGAGTGGGTGAAAGCAATTTTACTTAGGGTAAAATTGGTCTTACATGGTGTATTGTCTTATCTAATGATAATATATAGATGACCAAAAAAATAAAATACCCTGGGCTCACACCTTGGTTTATAATATTAAACCCTTGGTTTATTAGTTCTTTGGTTTATAATATGAAGAATCGAACAATGTAATCCATGATCAAATGTGAAATTCTGAGAAATAATGTCTCAATATGAAAATCACCTATGGCCAACCCTGGTCATAGTTGGTCCAACGTCGCATTGTGACAACAATGTTCTGAATGTTTAAATCAATTCCCTTGGGTTCACCAATTCCTTTGGTTTATAATTTGTTGGGTAATGGTTTTCCCTTGGGTTCACCAATTCATTTGGTTTATAGTATTAAACTCTTGGGTTTTATTAATCTCTATTATTCTTAATATTGCGCTTGGCCTTATTGATCCCTTAGGTTTTTAATATTTATTCCTTGGGTTCACTGATTCCTTTGGTTTATAATGTTAAAGCCTTGGGTTTATTAGTTATTTTGGTTTATAATGTTAGTCACACATTCGGTTTATTACTCTCTTGAGTTTAAAAAAACTAATTCTCAGGTTTTGTTAATTTCTTGGATTTTTCAGTTTAAAATATTAATTCTTAGGGTTTATTAATATCTATTGTTTATAATATTCATCCGTTAGGTTTATAAAATTTACCCCTTGGGTTCGCTAATTCCTTTGCTTTATAATATTAAACCGTTGGGTCTATTAGTTCTTTTGGTTTATAATGTTAATAATCCCGTTGGTTTATTAATATCTTATGTTTAAAATACTGATTGTTATGGATTATTAATCTATTAGGTTTTTTAGTTTAAAATATCAATTCTTACGGTTTATTAATCTCTTGTGTTTTTAATATTGATCCCTTATGTTTATGATATTTATCCCTTGGGTTCACCAATTCCTTTGGTTTATGATGACATTCGGTTTCTATTATTAATTATCCCTTGGGTTTAATAATATCTTCACTTTAAAATATTAATTGTTAGGGTTTATTAATCTCTCAGGTTTTTTGTTTTTAAATATTGTTTCATATGCTTTATTACTCTCTTGAGTTTAATATATTATTTCTTAAAGTTTATTACTTTATTATGTTTTTGGGTTTAATATTATTAATATATATTATTAATAAATATTCTAATATTTATTAATAATTTTATAACATTATTCATATATATTATTAGTAATATAACCAACTATGATATAATATATATTATTAATATGTTATTAGTTCTTTTGGTTTATTAATAATATAACCATCTATGATATTAATATATTTATAACTATTAAAATATTATTTATTGTTAAAGTTGGTGGGGTTTTATTTTTCGGGCGGATGACGTATGCAGGAAAGGCTATTTTTTGAATGCGAAGGGTGGTAAGCGGTATACATAGCACTACTTTTGGGGACAAGTTGTTTTCAAGTGAAAGCCAACGATTCCATACCCTTCGCGACGCATGGCGAGACACTGTTTGGAAAACCGCTTAGCGATCGGGCGTTATTGTTCGGACGTGGGGGCGATGCGATATCGACGACAGCCATTGGATGTGAAGGGGTTGATCGGACGGTTGTCGGGGAGGTGAGATGATAGGGAAATAGCAAGGGTGGACCTAATATAATTAAACATGATTTAATCATATCGGGGGCAATTCGATTGGTGGGGTAAGTTATTAATTAACCATGAGGGTTAATTAATCCTTTTTTAATGCCGCAGGTAATCAGGGTTCTTAATTACTCGCGGTTTTAACTAATTAATCACAATTAACAAAATATTAAGGTTATTTTTCAACCAAAGGGGCGGGATATGTAATAATTGGGAGTTTTATATAGTTAAAATAATACGGGGTCGGGTTGAATTATATAGTGAATTAAATAATAAAGTTAAAAGTTAATATGAAAAAGCGCTAAGTATAAAAACATTAGAAGTATGCATTTAACTTATGCTTCTAACATGCTTCTAACATAAATATTAAAATATTATTTATTATTAATATTATTATTATATTAATAAATATTTTTATTATATATTATATATATATATATATATATTTCAAGTTAATATATAGTATGTATATAGTTAATATTATCAATATATTAATAAATATTCTAATATTTATTAATAATATTATAATATTATTCATATATAAAATATTTCATTTTAATCATAATTAATAGATATTGATAAATATTCTTATTAACATATAATATTTATATTTCAAGAAGATAATAAAATAATTATTATATATAAGTATTTATTTATTGATATATAAATTAATGTGGATATAGATACGCCATTTCCAAGGTATATCAACAAACACTAGTAAATATAATACAGTTAGTTTTTATATTTTGATGGTATATAGTTCCAAATATTTAGATATATTTTAAATTCATATAATTCTTTATTATTTTGTTCTAGTTCTATGGGTTTCCCATTACAATTATAATATGAGACATAAAATTTTATCCTTTTTTGTTTTGGCCATTTGAAAAAATACATTTTTCTTTTTAGCCATTTGGAAAAATCATTTTATGTTTTCATAACTTTATATGGTTGGAAAAATACCATATACGATTTTCATTTTTTTATGTGGTTGGAAAAAAAAATTTGTTCCTTTTTCATTATTTTGTGTTTATGTATATTGGATATATTATATGTTCCATGTTTATTGTTCTATAATAAAAATTTTATTATTTGTTGTAGACATCTCATCTGAAGGTACAAGAAAGCATACAAGAAAAATGAATCAGTCACCAGCATTGCTTGACGAGTCTAATGAAAGTCATCGTTTACGGTATCAAAAAAATAAGGACACAATAAATGAGCATAGGAGAGCTAAATATAATAGAAGAACAAGTGAAACAACTCTTCAAAATTATTTTATGATTCCTCGTAAGTATCGTACTATGGATGATATCATGGAAAGAACATTTCCCCTTGATAGTTCATTGCCAAAATATGCTCCTCGTCAGCATAATTTTATTTTTCAATGCTCTCCTGAAAATTTTCATAATATTGAGGAAACATCTCGCAATAGGGAAGAACATCATATTGATAACGTGGATGCAAATTTTCACCCTAACCCTTCTATCTCTGCAATTGCATCTTGTGAGAAAGGCCAAAGGTTGCAAAATATCGATGGTGGAGGCAATGATGACATTGTATGTGATGACTTGGATGATAGATTGATTGGCCATTTATTTGATAATTTGGATCCAGCTGGTCGAAACATCGTATCTTCCAATCTCCCTTCTCAAAATAATGTTGTCCCATGAACATAATCAGTCATCCCTAATATCATTTCGCGTGGAACAATGGAGGTAACCCAATGATATCTTTACATTTGCTGCAATAGTGGTTGTTTTATTACATTCCTCTATTTACATTTTTTTTTACTAATAAGGTATTTTATTCTCTTGGAATAGGATACGCCTCATTTTAATAGAGGTCTAGAAATTATCTCCCCAAGTCTTCCATCTACTAATCTGAGATTTGAATATGAAGCACGTCATAACCTTCCATTGCATTCTCCTCGACAATCAAATCGGCAAACTAATGTTAATGTTTAATTTATTTGATTTCATTTTTCATTTTTTGAATTTTTGGTACATTTGACATGAATTTTATTGCATAATTTATTTTCTTCAAACAGGACACAACTCATTTCAATAGAGGCATATAAATTAACTTCGTATATGTTCCGTCTACTGATGTTATAAGTGAAGAGGAACCATCTCATAGCGTTCATCCATGTCGCCAACAAAATGTAAATGTTGAATGCATTTGATATTTTCCTCCTTTTTTCATTTATTGTTAGTTGTACAATTATAAATCTCTATTTTTTGGACATTTAGTTTTATAAAGAATTTTATTTTGTTTTAACAGGAAACAACTAATTTCAATAGAGGTGTTGAAACTAACTCGCCAAATGTTCTATCTGCTGATGTTATAAGTGAAGAGCAACCATCTTGTACACTTCATCCACATTGCCAAACAAATGTAAATATTGAATGAATTTGATTTTTTTTTCATTTTTTCAATTCTAATTATTTGGACATTCAATTTAAAAAAAAATTATGCTAAATAAATATTTTCATCCTCTCAGGTTCCACAAATGTAGACCATAAATTTGGAAAGACCATGTCATAGATCTGTTCCACATGTTTCAAATTTGGGAAGGGAATCTCATGGTGTTGAAAATCAAGTAAATTTTAGAAGGACTTATACTCTCCCACATCATTCTCCACATGGTCCAACTAATACAAATCATATTTATTTTGATGAAAAAATGATTGCAGTGCATAAAAGATTTCAAGAAAATATAGATAGATTTTCAGTTGTCCAAATGTGCCACATCTGCCAAGAATCATATCCTGTAATCTAGGTTTTGAGATATTCTGAAGGACCTGTTTGCAGACGATGTAACAATGAAAGAGGTTCACATCATTTTTCTGGCTATAATAACATGGATCCTAGTGAGCAACCTCATATTTTAAGAGTTCTTACTCAAGTTGAAGAAATGCTAATAACACGTGTAAATCCTATTTTGCAAGTGACACATGCTCGAGGTGGGCAATATAAGTATAGCGGACACACAATTAGCTTTCCCCAAGATATTTATACAATTGCACAAAGTCTTCCTCGACATGTTGAATATCTTGACTTTCTAATTGTGAGGAGACATGCTACTTAGTCTAAATATTATGAATGTTATGTAAAAAGATCTCGAGTTATGGCTGCATTGCGTTTCAAGATTGAATGTGATCAATATTATCGAGATGTTGTAATTGACTATTATTCAGTGAATGCTTTGCCTGAAAGATCAAGAGATGTCTTCTCCAGGCTTAAATTTTTTTATTGTGACATTGCAAAATCTAAGATCAATGCAGCTAATAATGAAGGGTTTCCTCTTGAGCATTTTCCCTCTCATCCTTCTTCTTTTGTTGCTCACCTACCCAATGAACAAAGAGAAGTGGGAGAAATTAGAGCATTTCTTGATAATGTTGATTCTTCACATGTTCATGAAATGGATTGGCCTAATATTGGAACATCTCTAGTGAATGAATATAATACTAAGGGGTTATTAGATATGACATTCCCCACATTGTTCCCCACTGGTGATGCTGATTGGTCTCAACCACGCATTTGTACTGTTGAACTTCATGAGTATGCATTACATCTTCTTAGATACTATGATCAGAGGTTTGGAAGCCATCCTCGCTTCCGATATTACCTATTCAACATGATAATGAGGCATCGTAGCCAAGCAACTACTTCAGTTTTTGTGAAGAAAAATTTACATGATAACTCACCGACAACAATTGATAACTTGTGTCAGCAACTTTCTGATTTACCAGATAATAAGTTGGCTGAGCATCTTATGTGGTTTGGGTCTTCTCTAAGAGGTACAAGGGCATACTGGACTAAATGTCGGGCTGAATTGACTAACATGATTACTCAGTTGGGATGTCCATCTTTGTTTTTACTTTGAGTGCAGCTGATACAAAGTGGCTAGAGCTGCATAGCCTCATGCCTATACCCTCACATTCTCGTTCCTTAAATGAGCATTGTATGAAAATTGAAAATGTTATCCAGTACCCTCATATTGTTGCCACATTTATGCACCATAGATTCAATATATTTCGAGAGGAAGTTATCCAAAAATATCTTAAAGCTAAGGACTTCTGGTACAGGTCTGTTTTCTTGAATTTATTTTCTATTCATTGTCAATTTCTTATTGATTTTCCATTCATTTTTTTCATATTAGCTCTGTGTTCATTTTTTCCAGATATGAGTGGCAACATAGAGGTTCAGCACATATCCATGGTTTCCTATGGTTGCAAGGAGCTCCTGACATGGAAAGACTTGATTGGTCAAATGATTGTGATTTGCAACATGCAAAGAGATTCTTTGAAAATTATGTAACTGCATGGAATCCACGTGAAATACATCGTCGCAATATAATGGTTCCAAGAAGTCTCAATGATGACCCTTTCCTACTGAATACTGATAAGATTTTCTCTTGCAATATTCATTTCGATTATGAAGAATTGTTGAACCGTCTCCAAAGGCACACAAAGTGTAGAGTAGATTCTTGTTTGTGAAAAAAAGGCACTATTCTCACTTGTCGATACAATGCCCCATGGGATCTTTCTGAGGAATAAAGATTGTTCATAGATGATCAAGGAAGAAAAAAATATGACCCGGCAAGAAATGATGATAGGCTCAATGTATATAACATTGACCTTCTAACAGTGTGGCGTGCAAATGTTGATTGCCAACCAGTTATTTCTCGGCATGCTGTCCTAAAATATATTTCTAAGTATGCATCAAAAGCAGAGAGAATATCTGAAAGCTATCATGATATGTTAACTAGAATTTCAAATTCTATTGCCTCTGAGGATCATGCTTTATGTACTTACAGGAGGTTTCTTGTAGAAACAGCCGTTGAACGTAACATTGGAGCACAAGAAACATGTCATATGTTGCTTAAGCTACCTCTTGTTGTGTGTAGTCGAAAATTTGTTTCATTAAATGTTGGAAGAAAGGTGTTCAGGAAAATTTCAAGGGATGGCATGCACTGTTCATCTGAAAATACATTTGTTCAACATTATCATAATAGGCCTTCTTTCCTTGAACATCTATCTTTGATAGAAACAGAAAGATCTTGGACATTTGATATAAAGCATAAAAAAGATCCCTGGAAGCCTAGAGATGTTCATGCGATTGTTCGGGTCTGGCCACGGTTTTATTCTATTCCTGGTGAGGATTTAGGGAAATTTGAAACCTTTTGTTGGATAGAATTGCTCTTGTACAAGCCATTTCATGACATTTCTACAGAGATTGGCCTTTCAGCTGAAATTA
Source organism: Pinus albicaulis (assembly GCA_034641835.2). Taxonomy (NCBI): domain Eukaryota; kingdom Viridiplantae; phylum Streptophyta; class Pinopsida; order Pinales; family Pinaceae; genus Pinus; species Pinus albicaulis. The sequence goes on along the minus strand of CM076575.1, from coordinate 518,954,666 downwards.
TGGTTGAAAATTGGAGGAATTTCCGATATCGAGCTCGGCATGTTGATCGAAATCCATCAATTGATGAAAATATTGAAGATGGAGAAGATGGTGATTTTGCTAACTAGGAAATGAATCTTGAAGATGATTTTCAAGAGTGGCAACTTTTCTCTCACTTGGTTCCACCAAATACTGTAAATGTTTCTGATCTTCACACCCTTGGTCGAAGGGATTTTGATATATCCTTTGACTGGCAAGGTACAACTATTTCTGATGATGTGGCCGAAGAAGCTATTAATTTTATAAGGAATGCAATATCAAGGGGTGATGTTGGTGACCTTTCAAATAGAACATTTTTCTCTCCAGATTCATTGGCAGAAAAACAATGACTTGCTTTTGAAATCATTTTAAGGCATTCTGTTGAATATGAGATTCGTGAAGCTCTTCTTATGATTATTCAAGGCACTGCAGGCACTGGCAAGTCTTTCCTTATCCATTGTATTTCTGAGGCTCTTTCTAATCTGTCAAGTAATGGGAAAAGTCCTTTGCTTCTTCTTGCCCCAACAGGAATAGCTGCTTTCAATATACATGCAAAAACAATACACTCTGCTTTGAAAATCCCAATTAGAGATATGAAACCACTATAGGGTCAATCATTGGCACTATTCCAAGAGGAAATGAGGCACATTCGATATATATTGATTGATGAAATGAGCTTTTTAGGATCAAGGTTGTTCATGCAAATAGATGCTCGATTACGAGAAGCATTTCCAGATAAAAAGAATTGTCCTTTTGGTGGTAGATCCATGATCCTTGTGGGTGACCTTGGCCAACTACCTCCTGTGAGAGATAAGCCTTTGTATGCAGGTAATACAGCAGGGAAAGTCTTATGGAAAAAATTCAATACTGTTGTCACTCTTGACACAATATTTCACCAACAAGGGAGCAATGAGAAACAATATTGTTTTCGTCGAGTCCTCAATAACATAAGAAACGCAGAACCTGTTCTTGATGATTGGGAGTTTCTTATGTCGCGGGCTGATATCAGGTTGCATCCTACAGAAAGGGATTTATTTAATGCAGCAGTTCACATGTTTCCAACAAATAATTTGGTCTCCTTCCATAACAGACATATGTTGAAATCATTAAATTCTCCAATTGCACGATGTATTGCTGTGAATTCAAGGCGTTCAGAAATCAGTGGTGCCGATGATGATCAACTGGACCGTGAAGTTTTGTTGTGTCGTGGCCAACATGTTATGTTGACATGTAATTTGTGGGTTGAAGCTGGTTTGGTGAATGGTGCACTTGGGTATGTGAAGGAAATATTTATATGCCTACCTTTAAGCCACCTGAGCTTCCAATGTTCACAACTGTTGTTTTTGATAAGTATGTTGGTGTTTCTTTTGATGCAAGCAATCCAAAAATTATACCTATCACACCAGTGATAAGAGGAAATCGAAAGCAAATTCCTTTAAAGATGGCATGGGCTCTTACAATCCACAAGTCACAAGTTTTGAATTTAGAACTAGGATCAATTGATATCGAGAATAAAGAGCAGCAGGGCCTAAACTTCACAACCATATCAAGAGTGAAAACAATAGATGGTTTACGCATTGCACCGCCTTTCTCTTATCAACGCTATGCCAAGATGAAAGATAGTGCATATGTTACAATTAGGAAGAAATAAGAGGAGCGATTAATGTCCATATCGTTATGACATGCAACTATTGATACTTTTAGCTCTTTATAGAATGTTTTTTAAATTTCTTTTATTGTCCTCTTTATTTAATTTTAATATAATAATTATTTTGATATATTAATGAGATGACTACATTCATCAAATTCATAGTAGTATTTTGGAACGTTGTTTACATCATTTTTCATATTGTTTAATTTTTTTTATTTTTTTTTAAGTGGATTTTGTTATTTTTCTTACAATGAACCATTCAGAGATAAAAAACCAGTTATATGAGCCAATCATTAAAAATCAAGATGGAATTCCATATCACTATGACATGCAACTAATAGTGTTGTGACATATTTATAGAATGTTTTTTAATTGTTTTTATTGTCCTCTCTATTTTCATTTAGTATAATAATTATTTTCATGTATTAATGAAATGAATATATTCATGAGATCCAATATAGTAATATCTGAGAAAGTTCTTACATCATTTTTGATGTTGTTCAATTTACCTCCTTTTTTTAAGTTACTGCTGTTCTTTTGTTTACAATGAACCATTTAGACATATACAACTAGTTAAATGAACCAATCATTAAAAATCAAGATTTAAATCCATGTCCCTATGACATGAAACTAACAATATTTATCAATGTCGTTTGCAAAATATGTTGTGGTTTGGTTCAATGACAACATATTTATATTTGATAATAATATTAAGCTAAAATTAATGTATACATTAACACTAATTTAAATACAAATATAGAATTACTAACATTATTAATATTTGATTTTAAACATTAAGTTTAAAAATTTGTGATTTCTTGCTGATTATTGTAATAGGGGTCATATCACTCATTTCATGTGTACAATATGTATTTCGAATGAGGTTTATATTTGTAGGAATTTTATATCATTTGGTTCATGTACCGTTAGGTTACTTTATATCATGACGTTTTTAAGGTTAAGTTTTCTAACAACAATACAAATGGGGTGTTCTATTATATATATATATATATATATATATATATATATATGCCTAGATGTTTCTATCTCTTTGTGTATTAATTTTTATTTTGTCATTTTTCCTTTCAAATGCAGATATGGATAATAGTGATGGCATCTATTATAATCAAGTGGTGGAAAATATTTCTAGACTGATCAGTTTTCTTTCGTATCTTCAGAACAAGCTTGATAGAAAACATGGCTTCCATCCTGCTTTTATTGATGAGCATCTTCGTGTGCTAGATGAAATGAAAATGAATGTAAAATACTTGTTTCATGTGCACATGAGGGAGGCTGGGAGAAAAAGAAGAAGGGATTGGTTGGAAAGCGTTAAGTATCGTGATTATTATCCTATTGATTTGAATTGGTGTTCTTTTTGTGGTCAGTCTGGTTGTGTTCTCGAAGAGGCTATTTGATAAATGACCTTTGATGGAGAGTTTTGAGTCCATTTTTGTAGTGGGATTTTTTTATGTAAAGACAAAAAAAAACATATGTTAATTTCAATGTTATTTTCTTGGTTTCACTGATGGCGGAATGGAATATCACTTTAGTTTATTAATTTATTCAGTTTATAATATTAAAAATCAATAAGGTTGATTGATCACTTGCGATTTATCATAATAATAATCATGTGACTTTAAAATTCCTCTCTATTTAAAATATTGGGTCATATTCTTTATTAAGCTATTGTGTTTTTAATATTGTTCCCTTCGCCTTATTGGTCCCTTAGGTTATTAATATTTTTCCCTTGGGTTCACCAATTCCTTTGGTTTCTAATATTAAACCCTTGGGTTATTAGTTCTTTTGGTTTATAATATGAATAATACCTTGGGTTATTTATTAGTGTTTATTAATTTCTTTGGTTTTTATATATATATTTTTAATTTTATTGATCCTTCGACTTTATTAATCACTTGAGTTTATTAATAATTTTTATTTCTAATACTAGTTTGCTGGGTAATATGTTTCCCTTGGGTTAACCAATTCCTTTGGTTTATAATATTAATCCCTTGGGTTTATTATTTCTTTTGGTTTATAATATAAATAATCCCTTGGGTTAATTATTAGTGTTTATTAATTTCTTCAACTTTAGTATTTTTTTATTAATTTTATGTATCCTTTGACTTTATTAATCACTTGATTTTATTAATAATTTTTGTTTCTAATACTAATTTGCTGGGTTTATAATATTAATAATCCCTTCAGTTTATTGACGTTCTTTGTTTATAATATTAATAGTCCCTTTGCTTTATTAATGTTTTATGTTTATAATATTAATATTTCATTGTATTTGTTGATCCATTGGGTTTATAACATTGATTCCTTAATTTTTAAGATTCTTTCGGTTTGTAATATTATTCCCTTCAGTTTATTAAATCCAAATATTGGGGTTTAAATATTAATCCTAGAGTTTAATACTAATGCATTGTCCAATTTCACATTATGAAAAACACTGACTCAATATGAAAATCAACCATGGAAAACCATTGTTAATTAGCATTAGTCATAGTTGATCAATGTCATACATGATGAAATGTCACATTCTGAAAAATATTGTCTCAATATGAAAATAACCCATGGCCAACCATGGTCATAGTTGGTCCAACGTCAAATTGTGACAAAAATTGTGTCAATGTTTAAATCAAGCATGGTAAACCATGTTTATTCCCCTCGGTTTATAATATTAATAATCATGAGTTTGTCAATGATTTTTATTTAAAAAATTGATTCCTAAGATTTATTAATCTCTTTATTAATCATGTGAGTTTTTCATTCATTTGCATTTAAAATATTTATTCCTAACCTTTACTAATCTTTTTTGTTTTTTATATGTATCCCTTGGCCTTGTTGATCTCTTATGTTTTTAATATCTTTCACTTGGGTTCCCCAATTCCTTTGGTTTATAATATTAAACCCTTGGGTTTATTAGTTCTTTTGGTTTATAATATTAATAATTCCTTGTGTTTATTAATTACTTGATTTTAAAATATTGATTCTTATGGTTTATTAATTTCTTGGGTTTTTGAATTTAAAATATTTATTCTTAGGTTTTGTTACTCTCTTGTGTTTTTAATATTAATCCCTTGGTCTTATTGATCCCTTAATTTTTCGGATTCTTTCGGTTCGTAATATTATTCCCTTCAATTTACTAAATCCAAATTTTGGGGTTTAAATATTAGTCCTAGAGTTTAATACTAATGCATGGTCCAATTTCACATTATGAAAAACACTAACTCAATATGAAAATCAACCATGGTAAACCGTTGTTAATTAGCATTAGCCATAGTCGATCAATGTCATCCATGATCAAATGTCACATTTTGACAAATATTGTCTCAATATGAAAATCACCCATGGCCAACCATGGTCATAGTTGGTCCAAGGTCACATTGTGATAACAATTGTCTCAATGTTTAAATCAAGCATAGTAAACCATTTTTATTCCCCTCGATTAATAATATTAATAATCATGTAACTTTATCAACGATTTTTATTTAAAAAATTGATTCCTAAGATTTATTAATCTTTTTATTAATCATGTGAGTTTCTCATTCATTTTCATTTAAAATATTTATTCCTAGCCTTTTACTAATATTTTTGTTTCTTATATGTATCCCTTTGTCTTGTTGATCTCTTATGTTTTCAATATTTTTCCCTTGGGTTCCCCAATTCCTTTGATTTATAATATTAAACCCTTGGGTTTATTAGTTCTTTTGGTTTATAATATTAATAATCCCTTGTGTTTATTAATTAGTTGACTTTAAAATATTGATTCTTATGGTTTATTAATTTCTTAGCTTTTTGAATTTAAAATATTTATTCTTAGGCTTTGTTACTCTTTTGTGTTTTTAATATTGATTCGTTGGCCTTATTGATCCCTTATGTTTTTAAAAATTTTCCCTTGGGTTCACCAATTCCTTTGGTTTATAATATTAAATCCTTGGGTTTATTATTTCTTTTGGTTTATATTATTAATAATCTGTCGGGTTTATTAATCTCTTGAGTTTAAAATATTAAATACTATGGTTTATTAAATTCTTAGGTTTTAGGTTTAGACTATTAATTATTAGGGTATATTACTCTCTTGAGTTTAAAATATTAATTCTTAGGGTTTATTAATTTCTTGATTTATAATACTAATATTTATCCCTTAGGTTTATAACATTTTTCTGTTGGGTTTACTAATTTCATGGGTTTATAATATTAAACACTTGTGTCTATTTGTTCCTTACCTTTATAATTTTAATAATTCCTTTGTTTTATAATATTACTTGTTTTGGTTTACAACATTAATAATCCGTTGAGTTTATTAATCTCTTGAGTTTAAAATATTATTTCTTAAGGTTTATTAATTTCTTAGGTTTTTGAGTTTCAAATATTAATTATTAGGGTTTATTAATCTCTTATGTTTTTAATATTGATGAGTTAGCCTTATTGATCCCTTAGGTTTAAACTATTCATCCTTAGGCTCCCCAGTTCCTTTGGTTTATAATATAAAATCCTTGGGTTTACTAGTTCTTTGGTTTTATAATATTAATAACCCCTTGGGTTTATTAATCTATTGAGTTTAAAATATTATTTCATAGGCTTTTTTAATTTCTTAGGTTTTTTATTTTAAAATATTAATTATTAAGTTTTATTAATCTCTATTGTTTTTAATATTGCCCTTAGTTTTATTGATCCCTTAGGTTTTTAATATTTATCCCTTGGGTTCACCGATTCCTTTGGTTTATAATATTAAACCCTTAGGTTTATTAGTTCTTTTGGTTTATAATGTTAATCACCCATTGGGTTAATCTCTTGAGTTTAAAATATCAATTCTTAGGCTTTATTAATTTCTTAGATTTTTCAGTTTAAAATATTAATTATTAGGGTTTATTAATCTCTATTGTTTTTAATTTTGATCCCTTAGGTTTATAATATTTATCCCTTGGGTTAATTGAGTCCTTTGGTTTATAATATTAAACCCTTGGGTTTATTAGTTCTTTTGGTTTATAATGTTAATAATCCCGTTGGTTTATTAATATCTTATGTTTAAAATACTGATTTTTATGGTTTATTAATTTATTAGGTTTTTAGTTTAAAATATCAATTCTTAGGGTTTATTAATCCCTTGTGTTTTTAATATTGATCCCTTATGTTGTTAATATTTATCCCTTGGGTCTGCAAAAAACCCTAATGGCTTCCGCCGACTCCTATGCTCCCTCGACTCTGTCGAGCTATGATGTCACCGTCACCATAGCAGGGCACGCTTTCACTGAGGGGTTCAGCGCTGCAGGCCTTCATGGTCTCTCCTCTCCGGATTTCCACAGAATGCAGCAACGGATCTTCAAACCGGCAACAAATCTTATCCAGGTCGCATATCAAAGGTTTAACCCCATTTGGATCTACGCGGATCTTGCTGCAGGGACTCTCGACCCCGAAAATGCCCCTCTTTGCCAGCGACTTGGCTCAGGAACACTCTCCAACGTCAAGGGGTACAAAGACTTCGGATCAGATCTCATCGCGGGCACGCGTAAGCAAAGGATCTGCTTATCGAATCCGCCAGAAAGGCTTGCAAAGGCACCAAGGAGGGGAATACACACAAAATGCATTCGGGCGCCTCGTCCTGCTTTGCCCACTGCTCAAAGCTTGACGATTCTGGACATGGATCAGTCCACTGCTTCCCGCAAGCAGGTTTCTTTATTGTACCAGCCCGATCTGCTAGATCTCATAGAAGAAGCACCTGCTTTTCAAATTCAAGTCACACTCTCGGGCAAGACGACAATGCATTGGATGCACGCAACAGATCTGGTGCAGAATATTCTACAAAAAATCGAACGACGGCTGGGGATCCCCTCAGTTCACCTGAGATTGCTATATAAGGGTAAGCAACTTATGAACACCCTTCCCCTCTTCTTTTACAGCATTCAAAAGGACACTTATATTACAGCTACCTTTCGCTTAAGAGGTGGTTCCATAGGGCAGACCTCCTCTGGCCCTTCTTTCTCTTTCAAGGACGCAGTCCGCAAAAACGCTGCCCACCCTCAGGCTACTCCGAAAGCAGCTCAACCAGATAAGGCTCCAAAGACATTTTTGGTAGATAAATCAGAGGAAGTTCCTTCTCTCAATTTCACTCATCCTGCCATTGACGAATGCTACCAGTTTTTTGCAGAATCCACAATCATATGCAGATTTAATGGGCTTTGGCCTCGCACAGCAGATCTTTACCAATGGATACATACCAATTGGACTAAAAGAAGCCAGATCTTCTTATGTTCAAAAGGATTCTTCATAGTGGCTTTTGACTAAATTGAAGACTACCAGAAGGCCTTAACAGGAGGCCCTTGGTTTTGGGGTTCAGCAGGACTTTTCCTCACCCCTTGGTTTCCAGACTTCGACCCTTATACAGCTGTCATCACCAAGCTTCCCATTTGGGTCTGGCTCCCGAATCTTCCGGCTCATCTTTGGCATGCTTCTATCTTCATCGCCATTGGAGACGCCCTAGGACGCTTTCTAGCTACTGACTCTTTAAGAAGGGAAAATGGACTCTTCACCTACGACAGATTATGTGCAGAAATAGATATCAGCAAAGGGCTTCCGGATCAGATCAACCTTAAGATTGGAGATTTCCACTGGACACAAACCCTGGATTACGAAAATACAGCCTTCCGTTGCCGACATTGTCATCAAACAGGGCACCTCCAAAGTACATGTACCCAGTTCCTCGACAAAAAGAAGAATCAGAATCACAAACCCAAATCCAAGAGCTGGAATCCCTGTGTCCCTCCCACTCCTATGGACGACATAGATTCCTCTAGCTCGGATGAGGAGGAATTTGTAGCATATAGGCAGAATGACGAGACCCCGCTAGATGCTCCCTCGGTCAATTCGGCAGTCCCCTCTGCCTCGCCGATCTCTTAGAAACGTTCTCATGTATCTTCGTCTTCAGATTCTGACAAGGATACTCCGCTGCTAGAGTAGAATAGTCTACAACTTGTTATGGCTCATCCAAATTCCACTGGCTGGGTCAAAGTAAGCAAGAAAAAAGGCAAGAAATTTCGTGTGGCCGAAACTGCCCATGCTGGGTAGTTTCCTATGATCAGAGCCTGCTTTTTGTATTCCGGTGTTCTCTTTTGCTCATTCCCAGATTGTTTGTCAGGAGCGAGGCTGATAGCCTATCACCTACAGCTCCCATGCTTATCTGATTCGCTTGCATGCAAGCTTGATTGTACTATACTTTTCTTTTCTTAATATAATTAGTCTTATTGAGAAAAAAAAATATTTATCCCTTGGGTTCACCAATTCCTTTGATTTATAATATCTAAACCTCCGGTTTATGAGTTCTTTTAGTTTGTATTATTAATAATCTCTTGGGTTTATTAATATTTTGAGTTTAAAATATTAAGTGTTAGGGTTTATTAATTTCTTAGGTTTTTTGTTTTTAAATATTGTTTCATATGATTTATTAATCTCTTGAGCTTAATATATTAATTGTTAGAGTTTATTACTTTCTTATGTTTTTGGGTTTAAAGTATTATTTATGAGGGTTTTTTAATCTCTTGAGATTACATTATTTATTCTTAGGGTTTTTTTATTTCTTGGTTTATAATATTAATATTTATCCTTTGCTTCACCAATTACTTTGGTTTATAATATTAAACCCTTGGGTTTATTAGTTCTTAGGTTTTTTGTTTTTAAATATTATTTCATATGCTAGTTGAAAGTAATTATATTATTTGTGTATTAATGGAGAAAAGGTTACATAAGTTGTAACGTATCTCCTTAGTTTAGGATTTGTTCCTAGAATTTAGGAGTCTGTTTGCAACTTCTTGATTTCTTGTGATGTACTTAAAGATGTAATTTTTGATTAATGAATGTACAGTGATCTCTCCGTTTGAGTGTAGTCTCCAGGTGCAGTACTCACCTGAGAGCTACAACTCCTTCTTTTCAATTCTATGTATATTTTATCTTGGTATCAAAGCTCAGATTGGGTGAGCCTGATATTTTATCGCCTTTGTGGCTGAATCGCCTTTATGGCCAATTTTCCTTTGTGGCTGAATCACCTTTGTGGCTAAAAGTGCCTTTGTGGCTGCGTGTACACGAGAGCTTTGTGCTCACAGAGCTTTGTGCTCGGTCAAGTAGGTGGACTGTAGTAACACCTGGCTCACAGTCTCAGATGATTTATTAATCTCTGAGCATAAGGGGGTTGGCGTGCTTTCTTCGCTGACAGTCACACTGAGAAGCGCAATTGGCGAATCTATTCAGTCCATATCCACACCAACGTGCCAAATCACGGGATTGGCGTGGAAGCACACGAAAAACCCGCCCCAGGATTTTGCCTTGTGTAGTTTTTTCTCTAGGCATGGATTTTTCGCACGGAAAGGCACCATCTCACCTTCAGTGGAAGATCCACGGAGAGCCTCACCTTTGAGATCTGCGGAAAGTTGCAGATCAGAGAAGTTGCAGATCTATCCAGGAGAGGCAGATCGGATCAGTTTTGTGGCTGTATTGGGAAACAATGAATTTTCTCAGTGGAGCAAGATTAATTTATAGATTTTCCAGATATTGCTAGATCTGAATCGAAGATACAGTGGGTGGATCAGGAGAACTAGCAGAGCAGTGGCAGATCGGTTGTTAAGATCTGACAGGTATTGATTTTTTTTTTACTGAATTAGTTAGGTAGATTCATTTATTTGTAGATCAGTTCAGAATGAGTAACACTATGGAATCATATCTCCATGAGTCTGGAAAACTCGATGGATATAACTTCACGAATTGGAAGTTTAAGATACTGACCTTGCTTGAGGGTGCAAATGCATGGTCGATAGTTACAGGAGATGAGAAGAGACCGAATTCAATTACAGGAGCGACTACGTAGGAGCAAGAATGGGATAAGCATGAAAACAAAGCAAAAGTTTTGTTGAATATGTCCATCAAGGACAACATTATCCCACATATCAGAGAGTGTAAAACGTCCTCTGAGATTTGGACGGCCATCAAAAGTTTATATTAGACCCAGAATACAAATCAGATTATGGCACTCAAAGGCAAGATGTTTTCAATGAATATGGATGAAAGTGAGACTGCTGCTGCATTCATCGTGCGAGTTAAAGATGTGAAAGATAGATTGGGAGACATTGAATAGAAGGTGTCTGATTCCGATCTCGTCACAATCCACTGAATGGGATGAGGGATAAATATCAAATGTTCATCACTGGATTGGCAGCAAGGGAGAAAGCTCCTACATTTGAAGAACTAACAGGGATCTTGCTGCAAGAAGAGGAGCGGCGGCAAAATTTGAAACCCCAGAGTGATGATCTTGCTCTGATGGCGAAATGACGATTATTTAGAGGGAAGCAGCCACAACAGCAATCATAGTCGCAACAACAGCAGAGAGGTGGATTTACATCGCAGAAGAGTCCGTATAGAGGTATGTCTATAAATCACCCTATAAAAAGATGTTATTATTGTGGAAAGAAGGGTCATATACAGATTGAATGCCTTAAGAAGCAGGCAGATGATGCAAGGAAAAAGTTGGCAACGACGAAGCACAGAGGATACTTTGTTGAAGAAGATGAAGATCTCAGTCACGAATTTCGACTATTCACAGCTGACTGTGCCCTTTCAACATCTAATGAGGACAACATCTGGTATGTCGATTCTGGTGCATCCTCTCACATGACAGGTAAAAAGGAATGTTTTGAAACTCTTGAAGAAAGTACATATGGATCAAAAATTTATTTAGGAGATGATAGTGGATACGAGATTAAAGGCTATGGGGATATTCTGGTAAAGTTACCAAATGGTGATATCAGTCGTCTTAAAAATGTTTTATATGTACCCGAAATTAAGAAAAATCTAATATCTGTATCCATGATAACTGATCAAGATATACAAGTCGACTCATTGTGTCATAAAGGATTGCAGGATATAAATTGTTGCAACAGGCATGCATGTAGGAAGCCTATACAGACTGGATGTAAAAATTATACCACAGCAAGCCATGGTTGCAGGTGAATCGACAGCCAAAAAACTCTGGCACCAGAGATTCGGTCATTTGAATTTGCAGGGCCTCATGTTATTACAGAGAAAAGGTATGGTCGAGGGACTCCCTATTTTTCACAGTACTCAGTTAAATTGTGATGGATGTGCCTTAGGTAAAATTCATAGAGAAGAGTTTCCTGTGCATGATATAAGGAAGGAAAGAGATATCCTAGAACTAGTGCATACTGACATATGTAGACCTATGCAAACAAGGTCGCTAGGTGGTGCATATTACTTTCTTTTATTTACTGATGATTGCACTAGATATTCATAGGTTTATTTTCTGAGTAAAAAGAGTCAAACTTTCCAGTATTTTATAGAATTTAAAACCTTGGTGGAAAAACAATTAGGAAAAAGCATACAAATTCTCCGCTCTGATCAAGGGGGAGAATACAGGTCAGGGGAATTCATGAAATTCTGCAAATCTCATGGGATTGTTCAGCAATTTACAGTGCCGCACACACCACAACAGAATGGAGCGGCAGAGCACAAAAACAGAACTTTAGTGGAGTGCGCAAGGAGCATGTTACAAGGTAAGGGTCTATCTAGTAGTTTTTGGGCAGAAGCTATTAATACTGCTGTCTATTTAAAGAACAGAAGTCCTACCAAATTTCTTAGCTTTAAAACCCCTTTTGAAGCATTATATGGACTCAAACCAACAATAAATCATTTAAGAGTATTTGGGTCAAAATCCTTTGCCCATATACCCAAAGCTGATAGGAAGAAATTAGACCCTAAAGCTATCAAATGCATCTTTGTTGGATATGTCACTGAATTTAAAGAATATAAGTTGTTCAATCCCGAGTCTCATAAGATATTTGCAAGCAGGGATGTAGTGTTTCATGAACAGGTTCAAGAAGGGAAAGATGGGAGTGATGATGATTGGCACATTCCATTGTTGATGGAGGAAAGTAGCGAGGATGAATGAGAGCAGGAGTAGAAAGAAGAGTAGGAAAAAGGTGATAATGAAAGCCCAAATAAATCTGAAGAAAACAAATTTGAGGTAAGTCCCCTACCAAGGAGATCAGGTAGGAAGACTCAAAAACCATCCAGATTGAAAGACTATGCTTTGATGTCAAATATTTTGAACATTGTAGAACCCACTAATTATAAAGAAGCTAGTCAATCTGAGGCATGGAGGGCTACAATGACTGAAGAGATTGAATCTATTATTAGAAATAATTGAACTGCCTAAAGGTAAAACACCCATAGTATGTAAATGGTTGTATAAACCGAAAATGAATGCAGATGGAAGTATAGAAAAACTAAAAGCTAGGCTGGTTGCAAAGGGGTACTCACAGCAAGAAGGTATAGATTTTGATGATACCTTTGCACCTGTAGCAAAGTTAAACACTATCAGAATGCCTATTTATTTAGCAACAAAACACAATTGGGAGCTACACCAGCTTGATGTTAAATCTGCATTTTTAAATGGTGAATTAAAAGAAGAAATTTACTTAGTACAACTTGAAGGGCTTGTAAAGAAGGGGCAGGAACATCTTGTTTGCAGATTGAAAAAGGCACTATATGGCTTAAGAAAAGCACCCAGGTCTTGGTACGAAAAGATTGATTCTTTCTTTTTAGAGCATGGTTTTCATAGGAGTTTGAATTACCCAAATTTGTATACCAAGTACAATAAATAGGGGCAGATTATTTTGATTTCTTTGTATATGGATGACATGATCATAACAGGAAATGCATATAATTTAATCAAATAAATCAAATGGTTGATGGCACAAGTTTTTGAAATGAAAGATCTTGGAAGTCTCCATTACTATTTGGGATTGGAAGTATGGAGAGATACTAGACAAACTTTTATTACTCAAGGAAAGTATGCCAAAAGTCTGTTGGAAAAATTTGGCATGGATCAGTGTAGGTCAGCAGCAACACCATTGCAGCAGAATTTGAATTTGTGCAGTGACGACGGTACTAAGGAGGTGGATGCCACTATGTACAGACAGTTAGTTGGGAGTTTGATATATCTCACAACAACTAGACCAGACTTGGCATACTCTGTTAGTGTGTTGAGCCAATTCATGTCTAAACCACTTGAAAGTCACTGGGTTGCAGCAAAAAGCATGTTGAGGTATCTTTGTGGTATTGATAATTATGGTATTTTAGACTCTGACTCATCTAATGTTACTCTAGCAGGTTTTTCAGATTTAGACTGGGCAGGTAACCTGGATCAACGAAGGTCTATCACAGGTTACACATTCAGCATAGGATTCGAGGTCATAGCATGGAGCAGCAAAAAGCAAAGCACTGTAGCATTATCTTCATGTGAAGCTAAGTACCCAGCATTGTGTGCAGCTATGTGTGAAGCGATCTGGTTGAGAAGGCTTCTCAATGATGCGAGAGAAGAACATAAAAACTCAACTTCCATTAAAAGAGACAACCAGAGCACCATTAAACTAGCATACAATCCAGTGTTTCATAAAAAGACCAAACATATTGACACTCAGTTCCATTTTGTTAGAGAAAAACTACAGTCAAAATAAATCTTTGTTGAATATTGTAAAACTTGTGACAATATGGCTGATATTTTTACTAAGCCTCTTGCACGTGTAAAGTTTGAATTGTTTAGAGGGATGCTAGGAGTTTAGGATATTCCTTTCTCCATTAAGGGGGGAAGTTGAAAATAATTATATTATTTTTGTATTAATGGAGAAAAGGTTACATAAGTTGTAATGTATCTCCTTAGTTTAGGATTTGTTCCTAGAATTTAGGAGTTTGTTTGCAACTTCCTGATTACTTGTGATGTACTTAAAGATGTAATTTCTGATTCATGAATGTAGAGTGATCTCTCCGTTTGAGTGTAGTCTCTAGGTGCAGTACTCACCTGAGAGCTACAACTCCTTCTTTTCAATTATGTGTATATTTTATCTATGCTTTATTAATTTCTTGAGTTTAATATATTAATTCTTAGGCTTTATTACTTTCTTATGTTTTTGGGTTTAAAGTATTATTTCTGAGGGTTTTTTAACCTCTTGAGATTAAATTATTTATTCTTAGTGTTTTTTTATTTCTTGGTTTATAATATTAATATTTATCCTTTGCTTCACCATTTACTTTGGTTTATAATATTAAACCCTTGGGTTTATTTGTTCTTTTGGTGTAAAATATTAATAATCCCTTGAGATATTGGTAAGAGATATAAACTTATTATAATATTAATAAAATATTATTATTATGTTATTTTTTAATTATATTATAGTTGGAGTTAAAACTATTAATGTATTGAAATAATGTAATAATATATTTTTATTATATATTTTATTATTGAATAATATAATATTATATATTCTAATATTTTATATTCTCATATATATAGAGAGAGAAAGTTAATATATAGTATGTATATAGTTAATATTATTAATATATTATAAGTAAATAGATAAAATATTTTGGTAATTTTAATCATAAATATACAATATTTATTTTGGTGAAATACATGTGGTGGGTAGTGGATATAGTTTTATCGGCGTATGTCAACCACATTGGTGAATGTGGTTGTAAAGATATTTCATATAAGCCTATTGATATATATCAAGTACATTGGTAAATGTGATTGTGCTAGTAATAATCCTATCACATAAAATAAAGATGAAACATGCCTTTAAAATTAGATAAATATTTTAGTAATTTTTCACAATTAAATTAAAATTTAATATTATTATTTGTTATATTATTATTGAAAATCAAAATTGTATTATTACATTTATATTTTATTATTGAATAATATAATATTATATATTCTAATATTTTATATTCTCATATATATAGAGAGAGAAAGTTAATATATAGTATGTATATAGTTAATATTATTAATATATTATAAGTAAATAGATAAAATATTTTGGTAATTTTAATCATAAATATATAATATTTATTTTGGTGAAATATATGTGGTGGGTAGTGGATATAGTTTTATCGGCGTATGTCAACCACATTGGTGAATGTGGTTGTAAAGATATTTCATATAAGCCTATTGATGTATATCAAGTACATTGGTAAATGTAATTGTGCTAGTAATAATCCTATCACATAAAATAAAGATGAAACATGCCTTTAAAATTAGATAAATATTTTAGTAATTTTTCACAATTCAATTAAAATTTAATATTATTATTTGTTATATTATTATTGAAAATCAAAATTGTATTATTACATTTATACCAACAAAGTTCAAATTTTATCAATCTCTATACCTTTTAAATATTTTGATTTACATACTTACACATATTACAAACAATTTTGTTACAATGTTTTAATGGTTGAAACAACTTTGAAGCTGTGTCATCATTCGTATTCATATAACTCTTTTAATTTTAAGAAGATGATACCGTATCCATGTTTTGTTATTCGTATTCATATAACTCTTTTTTAATTTTAAGAAGATGATACCGTATCCATGTTTTGTTTTTATATTGAAGATTTTTAATATTATATTAATTACTAATATTATTATATCGATAGACTAATGACACGTGGGCATTTTGAATAATTAATATAACCTTTTTATTAATTTAACTTATTATACTATTATGAATAAACCTTAATATTATTATGGAGACCATTTTCATTGTCCTTCAATCATTATGTTTTCATCCCATTGTAAAAATATTAATAAATATTAATATGGTTTTAGTTATAATATTATGTTATATTTCAGGCCACATTTTTGGCTACGTTTTCATCCCATTGTAAAAATATTGATAAATATTAATATGGTTTTAGTTATAATATTAGGTCACTTTTTAGGTTTTATTATAATATATTAAAACCACAATTTTGGCTACGTATTAAATTTTTTGCTTTACATTACAAAATGTTTAAGTTACCATTAAAATAGTGGAAAACATGGCTTCATTATAAACTAAAAGAATAAAAAAGTTATTGATTAAATGTGGCATTACATTATCATAGTGAATAAGGGCAAGATTTAAATTCATAATACAAAATGTGTGAGCAAGAAAAGATAGATTCACCATTTTAAGAAGATGATACAATATGAATGCTTTATTTTCTATAGAATATCATTAATTTTTTTTATGTTATATTAATTATTAATGTTATTATATCCATAGGAGTTATTTTGAATAATAAATATAAGTCTTTCAAGAAGATGATACAATATGAATGCTTTATTTTCTATAGAATATCATTAATTTTTTTATGTTAATTTAATTATTAATGTTATTATATCCATAAGAATTATTTTGAATAATAAATATAATAAATATAAATCTTTCATTAGTAAACTTGGGTTTATAAAAGATTGCAAACCATATCCATCATTGTCTTAGAATTAATAATAATAATAATAATTAAATTTATTATGTATTGTGTTATTAAGAATAAATCTTAATATTATCACACGGATGACTCACATTGTTAAATGATTTATAAACCATTTCAAACATGAATGGTTAATATTAATCCTTTTATGTTAAGGCCCAATTTATGAGCGATTGGGTTTTTTACATTAGCCTTGGTTTAACATTTTTACTAGTCTCTAACCCTAACCAGAACATACTTGAATATCCCTAATCTACAACAACACTTATCTGTTCTTTTAACTTTGTAGTTTTCTCATGGATTGAAAAAGTATAAGTATATAGATGCCATTGGCCGAAATGAAAATGTAAGGAATTTTTTTAGAAATTTTAATCTAACAAATTAATTTATTGTTGAGTTTATAAAAAATTTAACATGTGTAAAAGGAAGATATGAAATAAGGAAACACTGCTAATAAGAAAGTTTAATAAAGAAAATAAGATTACATTTAACATTGTTATGGAATCTCGACCTTTTTATCTTTCTTCTTGGACCATGGAGTATTTTGTTGGGAAGAAGCGCAGTATGAATGTTTCAAGAATTTAATTGGAATCATAAATATATATCATTTTGTTGCATGAAGTAATTAGGAAAAACGTGTGTTTCTTAAGGGTTGCTTTTGTAATTTGAAGTTTATAGTTTCGGGATTACAACACTGAAATAATACATAGAGTTTTGGATATATATATATATTAAACATATATAATTACTAATGTATATGTATATGTATATGTATATGTATATGTATATGTATATGTATATTTATATTTATATATATATATATATATATATATATATATATATATATATATATATATATATATATATAGTCAATTTTTAGGTAGTTGATAATGATCAAAGGTGGTTGATCCTATGTTTAGCATATTTAATAATAGTCAACATGATGATATAATCAAATATAGTGAACGAATGAATATGGAAAACAATAGTCAACCATGTTCAATTGCACTGAAATAATTGTTAACCATAGTGAAAACATAACTATGTTTAACAATAGTGACACATTGTTGATTATAGCGTAACCATGGTCAACCATCAACAACCATGATCGCCATGGCTAATTATGATTGACCATAGCTAATTATGGTCATCATGATCAACTATAGTTGACCCTATTTAGCATCGTTCACTTTCATTAATTATGGTCATTCATGTTCAACAATGGGAAACCAAGGAAAGCCATTGTTCATGGTCATATTTGGTCAAACATACTCACCATATTCAACATTTAAAAACCATGGTCAACTCATGCTCAAGACAAAGGTTTAATTTATCATAGGATTTATAATATTAATCCTAGGGATTATAATATTAATCTTATGGTTTATAATGTTGGGTTTATAATATTTGGTTTAATAATAGGGTTTGATATTGTGATGTTGGAATGGTACACAAATCTATCTAATGTCATAGTGTGCCAATAATCATCACAATGCAACAAGCACTGTGACAATCATTATCACTATGATACATCACCTTGCAATTAATTCAATGTTGCATTGTTACATTGAATAAATTAGGGTTTAATATTATGGTTTATAATATTGGGGTAGGATTTATAATCTTAAGGTTTGTAGTCGTATAGTTGATAATAATAATCCTAGGGTTTTTAATCCCTTAGATTTATAATATTATTCCTAGGGTTTATAATCCCTTGGGTTTATAATATAAATCATATGGTTTAACGTTGTTCCCTTCGGTTTATTAATACCTTAGGTTTATCGATCATTTGGGTTTACAATATTAATCTCAAGGTTTTATAGTAATATCGAGTTTTATAATATTATGATTTCTAATATTAGATTTAATATTAGGGTTTAATATTGTGATGTTGGAATGGTATGGAAATTTACCCAACATTGCAATTTTCCAAGCATCGTCGCAATACGAAAATAATTATGACAATCATTGCCACAATGATACATCACATTGTAATTTATTCAATGTCACATTGCAACATTGAATAAATTATGCTTTAATATTCTGGTTTATAATATTTGGTTTAGGGTTTATAATAATAGGGTTTACAATATTAATCTTATTGTTTAATATTAATCTCTTGGGTTTATAAACCTTTAGTTTTATAATATTAATAAATCCTCGTTCTTATTAATCCCTTGATTTTATAATATTAATAATCCCATGGGTATATTAATCCCTTGGGTTTATAATATTATAACCCCCTCGGTTTATTAATCTCTTCAGTTTATAATATAAATCTCGGTGTTTAATATTATTCACTTGGGCTTATTATCCCTTGGATTTTTAATATTAACCTCTTGGGTGTATAATACTAATCTCTTGTGTTTATCAATCCCTTAGGTTTATAATGTTAATCACTTGGGTTTATAATATTAATAATTCCTTGGGTTTATTAATCCCTTGTAGTATATAATAGTAATCCCTCATTAATAATCCCATGGGTATATAATACAAATGACGAGGTTTTATAATAATGTTGGGATTTATAATATTAGGGTTTATAATATTGTAATGTAGGCTTCTTTGTGTAGAATTATTTAGAAAAATGACTTCAATATCCATCGCATGAAACAGATATGAAACAATTTGTTGTCATTGTGTTTTGAACCAACTAATGTGGTTCTTTCTGATGAGGAACCAAATTAGTTGGTTCGAAATGCGTCAGCAAGAAATTATTTCATATGATGAATCCTAAAAAAAAAGGATTTATAATATTTGTTTTAATATTAAGGTTTAATATTATGATGTTGGAGTGGTACATAAATTTACCCAATGTCCTAGTGTTACAAGCACCACCACAATGTGATAAGAATCGTGATAATCATTGTCACAATGATACATCACATTGCAATTTTTTTAATGTCACATTGCAACATTGAATAAATTAGGGTTTAATATTTTGGCTTATAATATTGGTTTTAGAGTTTATTAACCCTTGGGTTTATAATATTGGGCATAGGGTTTATTAATCCACTGAGTTTATAATATTTATCCTTTAGATTTATTAATCTCTTCAGTTTATAGGATTAATCCCATGGGTTTATTAGTCACTTGGGTTGATAATATTAATCCCAACGTTTTATAATAATGTTGGATTTTATAATTTTAGGATTTATAATATTTGGTTTAATATTGTGGCGTTAGAATGGTACAAGAATTTACCCAACGTCGCAGTGTTCCAAGCATCATCACAATGTGACAAGCTTTATGAAAATCTTTGTGACAATGATACATAACATTGCAATTTTTCCCATGTCACATTGCAACAATGAATAAACTAGAGTTTAATATTTTGGTTTATAATCTTAACATTTATAATCATAATATTTATAATATTAACCCTAAGGTTTTTAATCTCGTGGATTTATAGTATTCTCTTAAGGTTTATAATATAAATCTTAAGGCTTAATATTATCTCCATGGGTTTATAATATTAATCCCTAAGATCTATAATATTAATCCCTAATATGTACAATAATATATTAGGGTTTATAATATTAATAATCCTATGAGTTTTCCCCGATGGGAGTGTTGGACACATGGAACTATTCACCACATGAATTATGATATTCGTCATATGGCATGAGTGGAGGAGGGCAGACATTAAGCCCTTCCATTAAGTTGTGGTTAATTACTCTACATACAAATGTGTGAAACATCACCCCTTACCTCGTGCGAAGGAATAGTACTGTCTCGGGGATCCATGGCACCGACGATATGGTGATTAAGTAGTGTTGAGAATGCATCAATATGGGTGTTATTTTTCTCTTTGTGGGATACAAACTTGCTTGTGTTTACATTTCTTCGAATAGTGTTAGTCTAGTGGCAGTCATCCATTTATCACTCCTCCTGCGGGCTTAATAAGGTAACAAATCTCTCCCTACTGTTCTGGGTGAAACTTTCCTTTTCATTCCTTGGTTGGATGATGTGCTGCTTAGAGAACTAGCTAGTATTGGGTGTTGGTGTCTTGGGCCTAGGTGGATTCTTGTTTTGGCATTCCGAGTGGAAATGATTTTTTTCTTTGTGTAAGGTGTTTGACACTATTACAAGTGGTGCCAGGGTTTTTGGAGGTCGAGTTTTTTCTCAGGCCGAGGCCTTGGTGTTTCCTTTGTTTTGGCTCTTTGGGATATGAATTACCTGGATTTTCGTTCCTAGGGATGATGGACGAAGAATTCCCTTCACAAAATCCTAGTGACTCTGGCTTCAGACAGGTTTCTGGGAGTCTGAACGTCTAGTTTTTCTTGTGCACAACTAGGAGGTATTCCTCTATCCTTTCCATGCAAGGGGTTGTTTGGAAGTGCTAGTTTGGATTTGTGATTGTGTCATGGTGAAATGATGAACTATAAATGAGTATTATTTTTTATTTTTGTAAGTTTGACAAGACTACATTTTCATCATGTCCAATATGTCACCCCTATAATGACAAGGAATTGAACCAGTGACTTCACATCATCAATCAAAACTCTATGAACTATATAAATAAGTATTATTAATAATAACTAAATACTATTATTAATTAAATAATTTTTTATATTATAGTATGAAATATATCTATTAACATATTAATATAATATAATAACCTAATATTATATTAATATGTCATCTGATAATAAAAAATATATAAATTTATAAATATAGAATAATATGATTATTATTGATTATACACTTATTATTAATAATTATGTAGATCAATAATAATTATTATTTTGATTGATATAAGTCTATACTCTTATATTAACTATATTTACTAATCTTATTGTTGTAGGCTTGTTTCATAATATATCTCGACTTATATCAATTCTATCTATTTATATCAACCACAGGTTGATATAAATAATTGTGCTAATAATAAATATTTTTAATCTTATTACTCTATTATACCCACTCTAAATGCTATACGCTCGTTAATTAATAGTTGGGGTTTCTGACGAATTGACACAACGAAAAGTCACGCTTATTGATCAAATGGATTTGTGGAAAAGTCACGCTTACTGATCAAATGCAATTGTGGAAGTATAAATTTCTGGATTGTGTAGAGTCCAATAAAAATTTGTTGAGTGAAAGCTTCTGCAAGTAAAAAGCAGAAGAAAATGGATAGTAATTCAGACAACAAAAGCCACAAACTTGAATTTAGTGACCAGTCGGAAAATAGGACTTCAATCAGTAATAACAGTACGTATAATATCAGTCAATTTTAATTGATTTTTCTGCTTTGTTATTGTTGTAGTGGTATATATCGAGAAGTTCTTAGTGACAAATCTATATTGATTTTATTAAGTTCTATTTCTAATTTGTGTTACATCAACGCTTTTGCTTTCCTCAGTCCTTGGAGACCTTGGAGACCTTTGCGATGACATTGTGTTGGGCGAAGTGGTCACTCAATTTCCATGGTATAAGCGTCCGGCCCTTAAGCTGCTCAGTCGATGGTGGGCTCATTCCATGACAGACTCCTTCCCATATTACGCCCGTCTCCAAAATCCACGTACTCTTTCCAAGTCCCTTGTTTTCTTCCACTCTCCAAGCGTCCCTCCGTATGACACCTTCTGCATGTGGGTTTACAGCGGCGAGGAAGGCACTCTGCGGGATCTTCCTGTACCGGAAGTCCCTGAAGAATCAAGAAGATATGTAGAATTTGCGCGCGATGTCAATGACGAACGTATATATTCCTTCACACCCCTCAATAATCACTACGACGTGAGCGTGGTCGATCTGAGAGACGGCAACATTCGGTGGAAGAAACTCCCGCAGTTGCCCGTCATGGACGACAACAACGTGGGGGGTTGTACTTCCTTTGACAATGGCGGGCGTTCGACAACTTATGATGTTGTATGGATCCCAGATAACGACGATGATTTTTCTATGAGCACGCTACACGCAAGAAACGACATAACTGAAATCCCAGATAACGTTTACGACGATGATTTTTCTACGAGCACGCTACACGCAAGAAACGACATAACTGAATTGCAATTCCAATGGCAACCTCAATTGGGTCTCACTAGTGATTTAATCGATAAATTACTCGGCTATAATTCAGAGGAGTCACCCCCAGAATTTCTAGAAATTGACCTACCGTTAAATTCTGATGGTAGAACTCCCAAATGTTGTTACCGCAGATGTAAGCCCAGCGAATATACTACACTTCACAGCGATACTTTCGAAAACCCTGAGTATTTGTTGATGCAGCTCGAGGATGACAAGCTTAGTATCGAACAACAAAGCAGTAAGTCAATTTTATATTACGTGACTGCTTCTGAAGAAGCAGGGGTGCCTGAACTGAACATTTTCAGGCAGAATTTAGATGATGAGAACAGTACGAGAATTGAAGAGTCGGAATGGAATGCATTCGTGAACACCGGGATTCCTTTGGATCTCCAACAACATATAGAAGGTACAGCAACAAAAGTTGTCTCGGAGAATTTTTTGGAATGGGAGAAAAGTAGTTTCAAAATTTACCAGGTTGTGGATATCGACGACATCAAAGTGGTGCCAAAGAGTAATCTCCAAGTCTACAGATTACGAACAGTTTTGTGGGGATAGCAACCAATATATCTGTCTTGGAGTTTCGTGGAGATAGCAGCCATATATTTGCCCTTTTAAGTTATGTTTGGGCATTAAAAGAAAAATGAGTCAAAACATGGAAAGAGTTATTTTTCATTATTATTTTATATACAAATAAATAAGTTGTATCTTATAACTTTTTAACCCAATCACATTTTAACATAATCACAAATATACCCAATTTAAATCATTGCGAATAAATATAATGTGGAGAGTGTTGGCTTGACTTCAGACAGAATACCATTGGAAAAGCAACTAATTTTATAAGGAAACTTTTAAATATAAATTCACTCCCCATTAACTTCATGTAATTAATATTAACAATATTGAGAAGTTCTGATAAATCAACTCAATAACTCTTGTCAAGTATAAAGTCAAAGAAAATAGTCACCAAGTCAAAGAAAATAGTCACCACCTTTGTTTGAAGAGAATTATTTTTCTTTGTGGAATAGGAACAGAAGGACCTCATGATTCAAAAGGAATAGATGTGGTTTCAGTAGGGGTAACTGCTTATTGTTTAACATTTATTAGGTTTCTCTTTGGAAAAGATTAGGTTAACTTAATTTGTGAATCCAAATAAATTAGAAAACAATAATAATATAAATTAATTAATACTATCAAAATAAATTAAAAATTAGATTAATTAATATTTTAAATTTAATTTGTAAATTTATAAGGATGTATAATTTTTTAATATTAAACTAAGAACTTTAATAATTAATTGTTGATATTTTTAACATTTTCATGAATTTGTAAATGTGGAGCTTTATTATTATTGGTTTTTTTCTGTGTTTTGAGTGCATATACACTTTTTTCAACTTGAATTTCTCCTTCCAATTCAAAAGTTAAGAACATTAGTAATTAATTGTTAATCATTTTAACACTTTCATGAATTTGTAAATGTGGAACTCCCTCTACTACTATTGGTCTTTCTCCGTGTTTTGAGTGCATATACACTTTCTTCAACTTGAATTTCTCCTTCCAATTCAAAAGTTAATTTATCTACTAGATGTAGTTCCTTTTTCCAAAAGAACTAGAAAATTTAATGACTAATTATTAATAATTTTGAACACTTTCATGAAGTTGTAAATGTGGAGCTTCCTATACCACAATTGGTCCTCCATGATTTGAATGCACATACAGATTGTTCAACTTGAATTTCTCTATCCAATTCAAAATGTGATTAATTTAATAGATGTAGTTCTAGAAGATGTATTGGCTCTAAAACTAAAGGAGACTAAATGAAACATTAAAAAAAACTACATAAGCTAATAATGTGCATTTCAATTTTCACTATCTTAACAATTTAATGTTGCAAGTAATACCCTTAGATTAAATTTTGATCTTGTTTTGAATTATTTTCTTTCATATATATTAATTATTTCTTTCAATTGGAATTGTAATTAATATATATTATTAATATTAATATAATTCTCAAATTATAATTAATATATACTATTAATATTAATCTAATAGGATAACTTTATTATGAGAGATATATTAAAGTGAGAAATTAAATTCAAATAAATAAATAAAGATATTATGTTGATTTGATAAAAAAAAGATAGAAATAATAATAATTATAGATCTATTAAACTAATTTTTATTGGTAATAAATTATGAGATTTGAAAAAATTGTGTTTAAATTTAGTTAATAATTGCATAATCACTCTAGATTAGTTTTAACTTTAGATCTATTAAGTGTTTAAGAGAGATCAGATATCTCAAGGTGCAACTCTCTTTATTGAGTGTAAAACTTGACAAAAGGTTTGTAATTAGAGATATTTTATCCCAAGGTTTGATAGATTCCATGTTGTTTGAGATAATGCCTCAATTATTATGCCTACATGTTAAGATGGATCTAGATTGGTTTAAAATATATCATGATTAACTTCCACTAAGACCAATATGGTGTATTGGGCATTAATAAAATAAGATATTAATTGAGATATTTAATATTTATTTCTATGATTGAAAAGAAGATAAGAAGTCAAGAAGGTTTGTAGTGTGGTAAAGATTTTGAAAATTAGAACAGATGTGAGTAAGAGTCATGCAATCCAAGAGAGTGCTTTTCGTATTCAACCATCTAGCATTGAAAAAGTGACATACTCTTTAATCCCAAGGTGTTTTGGGAATTGAAAAACCCACCTCTAGTATTGAAAAAGTGACATACTCTTTAGTCCCAAGGTGTTTTGGGAATTGACAAACCCCTAGTATCACTTTGATCATGAGAATTAGTTCTTATATTGTCCATGTTCATTTTCTTCTTAGCATCCGCCAAGACAAAAGGATAATTCTGGTTATCAAGATTCGTTGTTTTTTTTTACTTTCATTTATTTTATTAAGCCCATAATAAGCTTTCTATCTTTCTATAATCCTTTTCTTAATGTTGTAATTCTACTTGAGCGGTGATGAATGTCAATATGGAGATATTTGTATGAGAAAATTTAGCCAAATAATTATTATCATAAATGAAATTATATATATATATATATGTATATATATATATAAAATATGTAATTTGATGTAATCCTAACATATTACTATAGAGGAGTAATTAAAAAAAAAAATGAATATTTAGACAAATTTGTTTGAATTTAAATAACAATATAATTTATTAATGATTAACTAAATCAAATAAAATTTATTAGCATATCTTGCTTTTTTACATATTTGAGGTAACTTTTTTTTGCATCACAACGATAAAAAAATTCAAACTTACCAAGATAAAAACAATAGAAGAAATTCTTATACATTTAATCATTTAATTTTAGATGAAATAATTTTTGGTTATAACTTATTTTTTATAGGACAATATGTAAAAATAGTTAACATTTAAAAAGCAATGACATACAATCTTACATTACGTCTACACATCTCCTCTTTCTCTATACTAAACTATAAAGCGCTTATCATCACAATAATTTAATATTTACAATACATTTATTTTTTTAATATATATATATATATATATATATATATATATATATATATATATATATATATATATATGCAACTATATGTAGGGATCAAATATTGATTTGATCATTCATCATATTAGTTAAATTAAAAGTTAATCTATATTTATTATATTAACAAAGGTGGTACAACAACTTAATCCATATTAAAAAGTTTGAAAATACAATTAAAAAACAAATTAATTTTAATACGGATAAATGCAAAAAAAGAAATATTCTTTATCAAAAGATAAATCATATAAGAACAATGGCCATTATTAAGACCACAATTATTTTTAAAACTAAATTTAATGTGGAGTATGTTGGGTTGAATTTACTTTACACAAAGTACCATTGATAAATCTCCTACATTTATTAGAATTTTTTTAAATATAATTTTCTGTTGACCATTATTACCCATTATTTTGCCCGATGCAATTAATATTAACAATACTTTAATATTAATAATACTCAGAAAGTTATAATAAATTAACTCGAGAACCTCTTCTCAAGTATAAAGTCCAAGAAAATACGCACCACCCTTTGCTTCAAGGGAATTATTATTCTTTGTGGAATTAGGAGCAGAAGGACCATAAGATTCAAAGGGAAACGATGTTTGTGTACGGGTAATTGCTTATGTTTCGACATTTTACTAGTATTGTCCTTAGATGGTGGTTAAATATTTTTTTATGGAACCAAAAAAATTAGAGAAACAATTACGAAAGAATTATTTAGAGACAAACAATTATATAGATTAATTAATGATATAAAGTCAATTAAATGTAAAATTATAACGATGCATAAAAAAATTTAAATGTTTTTTTATGTTATGCTAACTTAGGAATTTTATTATAGTTGCTAATTATTTTGAAAACTTTAATGAATTTGCAAATGCAGCGCTGAGTTTCTTTTATTATCATTAATATTTCTCCATGATTTGAGTGCACATACACTTTCTCAATCTGAGGTTCTCTCAACAAATCAAAAGCTAGTTTTTTAACTACATGTAGTTCTTGGCTTTAAAATTAAAGGAGAGAGTCTAAGAAACATAAAATTCTATATAAAAAGGATATTTATGTAATAGTTAAAATTTCACTATATTAATAAAATTGGATTATATTTTGGTTCGAATTTGGACTTTAGAAATTGTTATGGATTTGACTTTGATTTAGGTGGAGTTATAGGGATAACTATAGGTATAACTATTGCATATACTAGATAAGAAGGTAACAACGCTTTGAAACAAATCCATGGGTTAGGTAGAGGTTCTCTGAATATGCTAAACCCTAAAGAAGTAGCATGGGATTTGAAAGAGAGGGCTCATGTTATGGTTTCTATTTGTTGTTCATGGTGCTTGAGAATGATACCCATATTGAATAATAAAATCCTTTTAAGGGCACCAACATACTTTTTGAGTCAAAGATTAAAGATACCATCCAAAGGTAATTTGTTTTTATTTTAGGAATTTTCCATGGCTCTAGATGTCTCTAAGATTTCTTTAATACCTAAGGTATCGAGTTTTTTCCTAAATCATTTCCAAGGACTTATGAATTAAAAAAAATATTCAAAACCATATAGTGGAATTGACATCCTCAACCATAGCCTAAGGATGCCCTCAAGAGACCATGTGTAATTCTTTAAGGCATCTTTCCTAGATTTGGATGCCTGGAAGCTTCCCTTAGTACTTATGATTCATGTTCCCTTCCTTAACCATGTATAAGGCCCCAAGATCCTTTGTATTTAAAATCTCATAATGTTTATCATCCACATTGGAAGACCAAGGATACCATGGAAGGATACTTTATGCTAGTTTTACATATTATTGATGTCCTTATATACCTAAAATTTTACTCTACAATTTAAGTCCTAGGATTCCTCTTTTAATTGTTTTTTAACAAGAATGAGTACTCATTCGTATTAAATTCGATCCTAGTCGCAGAAAATTCCCGAGAAAATTAAGTTTTCTCATAGACATTTGGGATTTCAAATTGTATATAATTGGTTATGCCTAAATTACAACGAAAAAAAAAACTATTCTAACTGTAATTTTATTTGTCGAGAAGCGAAAATGAGGCAAAATTTGAACAAAAAGCATGTGTATTTGAGCCAAACGTTACAATTATGGATCATCTATAGGGTTTTTGGGGTCGTTAAGGTTGATCTTGTGAGAGGATTTTATGGGTTTGTTGGCTAGATGAACAACCTATAACTCAAGTACCATGAGTATACCTCTTAGTGCATCCACCTTGTATTCCTTATGAGAAATTTGATGCTCTAGAGTTGTAATTATATCACGTGAATTGCATTAAAATTAAATCATAATGTGCAAATCATAGATTTCAAAATTAATTATTTCATTCTCTTTTTTTTTCAGTGACAACACACTGTGGAGGGCGAGGAATCTGAGGTTGAGGAGTCAAAATTCATTGAAAGGTATGAATTAGGTAAGAGTTTGGTGAAGAGGACTATATATTATGAGTGATAGTGAGTAGTGATCCAGGGGTAACTAGGAGAGGGCTCAATGATTGGGATGTTCCAACATAGCCACGATATAACACAATTGAAATTTGAATGGTAATTTATAACACCAGGACTTAGATAGAGGGTGGGAGACACCATTAAATTGGAAACCTGAATGAGGGCAAATGAGAGGCCCAAAACATATAAATTTCATTTTCCAAACGAAAATATTTTGGAATAGAGGATAACAAGAATTGGGAAGCTTACCTTTAACCCCGAAATACTAAAGCACCAAAGTATTTAGCTACAATGATGGTGCACCAACACAATGTTTCCATGGTAGGAGGATTCCTTTTGAATTACTTGAAGCTCATCATTGAGCTTCCAAATTTTTCGAGTGCGTCGACGTCACCCTTCAAACAAGGGATACCCTATTTGAAGTCTACCAAAAATTCCAAGTGTTGGAAAAAATCCACTAGTAAATTATGGATGAACTAGAAATCCCTTAGTAGAATTTATTCCCATCTCACCATGGGGGTTGTAGCTTGGCCTTCATTTCAACATTATTTCTTTTAGCACCCCAAGGAAAAAAATAATCATGAAGAAATGTAAGGTGATGCAACAATAACTACTTGGAATATTTATCTTGCAATAAATTCTATTCCACATAGAGGGAATCAAGGTAGATACACTTGTATGTAGCATGAGGTCTACATTTGCCATGTCTGTCTAACAACGAAAAATCATGAACATACTTGGGGACTTAGTGTTATCCTTGATATAGATTAATTTGGGAGGAGAGAAAAGGGAAGGGTGTGGGGTGGGGCACAAGGGTTCACGAGGGATGGAAAAAGAAGAGGGGTGTATTAGGAAGAGAGACATAGATTCCTTAGGGGATTAATACATGGCCTCTCAAACATTGACTTTAGTTTTTGTTTCATCCCAAAGAAAATATTTAGTAGCTTGATCATCTGCCTCAAAGTTTAAATTTGTAAGAATATGAAAGAATGAAGTGTTAGTGAAAGAGAGAAGAGATATTTTAATATAGTGATACAAAAGACTTAAGGTATTGTCTTTTGGAGGAGTACTAGTTCTAAAGTGATAGATAGTTATGAAAGAGTCACCTAGAATGAAAATGTATCAAATTCCTCATTCTTGGGCTACAAATAACCTCCAGGATTAGTCCATACATTTATATATGGTTATTAAATTTTTTACCAAGGCCCCACATAAATGTATCCACAATATCTCCTTTTGGATTGAGTAAAATCCCTCCCCCTCTTACTACCCCTAGATTGTGCTTGGTTGCACCATCAAATTGGAGAATCCAGTTCCGAGCTTAATTCTTCCAATCTGTAAATTCATGAGGAGAAAGACAAAAATTCCAATTGAGGGAGGTATTTCCTAGATCAAAGAGGAGGGGATGGGAAATCCAAGGTGATAATAATCTCTAATTTTGGGAGTCAAGGGAAGGACCCAAGGAAGTATGATTGAATTCAACGCAAAAAGAAAGCGCTTTAAGAGCAGTGGCTTTGGCTACGATTGATGTGATTTTGAAGATGTAATTATTTATGCTAAGCCAGATCTGCCAAAAAAGGTATAAAGGGAGAGCATTCCAAATAAATTTTAGGGAGTATTTGGTCTAAAGGGTGCCCATATAGGTTTTATACCAAGAGGAGAAAATGTTTTGAATATTTAAAGGCCATCAAGTTTTGGGAAAAAGAGGGCCAAGAGTGATGGCCCAAACTACTTTTGAAAATGGACAAGAGAGGAAAAGGTGAGGTATTGATTCCTCCGATTTCTCACATAGGGGACATCAAGAAGGGCCAATTATACCTCATTTTCAAAGATTTTCATAGTTAAAAAAATTGTATGCATCAACAGCGAGCAAAATGTGTTTACCTTTTGGATAGCATTGGTCCTCCAAAGCTTGCTCCAAATAGAATATTTTGGAGGAATCCAAGAATTAAAAATAAGGGTATTATAACCTTCCTCAGTAGAATAAGAACGATATTTCCAACTTAGCTTGTCAACTGCTCAGAGACTGAGTAAAGCACATCCAACAAGTTTGCTCTACAAGGTCTATCTAGGTGATTCACTTTTTTTTGGAACATCATCTAATTTCCAACCCTTCCAAAGGCCTATATCATCCCAATCTGAAAGTTGGACAAGGGTGAATGTACCTACCTATTGAAGTGCTCCATCAAAAACTTTAAAAAAAATTAAATTTTTATTTTAAAAAATCCTTAAAAAAATCTCCAATATAATTTTTATTATATTCCAATATAATTTAGTAATTGTATCAATACTCTTATATTCTAATATAGTTTAGGACTTCTATAAACACACTTAATATATGTGTCTATCATTTTAAGTTTTGCAAATAAAGGAATTTGTTATAATTATTTTCAATATTGCAAACCATCTTTCTTAAATAAAATGAAACATGTTTTCACATAAATTTTTGCAAAGACAACTTTGTAAAATCAGCCAGGAGAAAATCATCATTCTCCAATAGGGATGGAATTTGACGAGTGAATGGCCGGTCATGGGGTGATATGCCCGTCAAATACAGTTTAAGGTTTTCTGAAACCGTCAAGATCCTTGCTTAATAGTGTGCAGATTGGTAAAAAAGTATAAAAGTGATAAATTTGACAGGTAACCCAGTTTTGAAATTCCAACCATGTTCTCCAATGTGACAACAATAGTATTCCATGTAATCGCATCCCTTTCCCGAATTGCAATGCACTGAATCAATGTAAATTTTTTAATAATAAATCTATCTAATCTTGTAACTTTACCATTGGAACTATAAATACTAGACATTTGTTAATTAACAGTCCAGGTCTTAGATGAATTGACACAACGAAAAGTCAGGTTTACTCAAATGCATTTATGGAAGTATAAATATCTAGATTGTGTAGAGGACAACAAAATATTGAGTGGGTGAAATCTTCTGCACCTTATGCTATAGACTTTATCTCCAAGTATACACATTAGAAAAAAAATTCTGGAGATACCGGCCATATATTTTCCTTTTTAAAGCTAAATTTGTGTTTGGCGTAAAAGAAAATTGATTCAAAACACTAAATGTGATGGAAGGAGTATTTTTCATTATTATTTTATATACAGATTAATAAATAGTTTTTTATACATTATTATGTCCATTAATATTATGTAGTTAAATATTCATCTTCCAAGGTTTTTGCAATGAAATTAAACCCAATCACATTTTAACATACTCATATACCAAATTTTAATAATTGTTAAGAAATGTTATGTGGAGCATGTTGTCTTGACTTTACACAATTACCATTAGTAAATAAACTACTTTTATAATAAAAGTAGTAAATATAGATTCAGTTCAGCGTGATGTAATTAATATTAACAATACTTTTTTTTCAGAAGAAAAAAAACGCTGTATATATTAAAAGAAATATATGATAGTACATGATCAACATTACATTCTCAAACTGTTATTTAAAACAGCGAGAAAACCCCATATACCAAATACATCCAGAATACACTTCTGTAGAGAAGTGATTTGATGTTCATGGCCAACAATATTACGGGTAGTATAAAACATACCCACGAGATCATCCCTGTATACATTGAAAAGAACGTTCAGAGAAAATACAGTAGCATCATATTCATGACAATAAGGAATAAAAGATAATTGAAAATGAAGGAAGGCAAACAAAAAGGGGAATTATGTAGCGTCTTCCATGGCTGAAAAGAGGCAGTCTCGCTTGTGCAAACACCAAAAACCCTGCATACCATAACAGGCTCGCTTGATGAAAGATAATTTGTTCTGAAAAATAAAATAGCACCCGAACAACAATGAGATCGATCCCCATGATTGGGCGAGATCCAGCTCCCCAACTCGATCTGGAGATCTGACACCTTACTTCATCCAACCAAGACCGTCCTGCCGATCAGATCCAGGATCGAATGGATGAGAGATGTCCTGACGAATAATGAGCACGTCGGCCTCCAGGTCCAAGTATATACCTGTTGCAGCAGAAAACGAAAAATCATAAAGCTGAATAGCGCCGGGAACCATCGTGGATATTTGGAGCATCGAAGAAGGATTTAGTGGAAGTCAGGACGTACAACCAAAGATCTAAAATGCAGCAAGCCCGAAGAATCACGAGCCCAAAGCTAGTATAGATAATAACGGTGGAGAAAGACAGAATCCTAGATTCAGAATGTGGGAGATCTCCTATTTATGATTAACAGGAGAAACGTGCTGCAGCTCATAAATAGATGCATCAGGATCGAAATATAATTAAGATACAAACCCAGAAACAAAAACTGAAAACGGTTGAGTTGGTGAATGGTCACGCCCGGGGATCATAAATAGGAACACAATAGACGAAGGTGTCAATAAATGTGCCAACCGTCCAACATAGGGCCAATAAATCTATATCGCCACCGATGTCAGATGGATAAAGGGATGGGAATCTCGAAATGCCAAAACCCCGGAAAACAATTCAAATTAGCCGGAAAAGCCAACGACTAACCGGAAAAACCAGAGAGCCCTTAGCATTATCAGTAACATCAGTCATGGCATCCAGTGAAATTCCACCATCGTCCGCAAAGATAGATCCCGAAAGGCGAAATATGCTAAGCACCCCACACTCGCATAATCCACAACCCTGGGCATCAAAAAATCAACCAAAGAGAAAGAAAACTCCCAAATAAAAACCAGAGGGACAAAACCACCAGAAACTTCAATAGATAACGAAGCACCAAGAGAGACAAGGTAGCCATGGCCCAATCTCCGAAATCCAGAACAATGGCACAGTCAAAAGTAGTGATCCATGTTGCCCAGAACAGCCATCAACCAGGAGCTCAGTAGGATCAATATTCAGACAAACAACGGCATCCCAATAGCCCAATTGTCCATCGAATCTCTTGCTTAGCCACCAGCATCATCTACCCCACTCACAAGCAAACAAAAACCACACCCAATCTAATGCTTGTCTTCTCTACTACTCCAAGCGGGTTCGCATCACCTTAGTGATCAGAGGTTTTCAACATCCGATCCCACAGATGTGTAACCCCGAGACCATCCCATTTAGGTAGCAGCAACAGACACATCCACGGAATAAACGAGATAAAACGCAGCAACCTGGGCTCACCCACAGCCACCATAACCAACATATACTTGTTCACATTGGGTACCAGCCATATGCAAATTCGATAGCCACCAAAAGCGATCAACAAATGTTCACATTGGGTACCAGCTAATGATCTCCTTCATTAACCACCAAAAACATGCACAAATAGTCGACAATGGGTTCCAGCATCAAAACATGCATCATCAGCCACCAATATCAAAACAAACATATATTCTCATGGGTACCAGCTCGGCAAAACAGGCGACCATCTTACCTCTTCTGAACCAACTTCACCACTGTAATCCAGTCCCCTGTACTTGGATTCCATGACCTCACTAATATAAGAACTATAACAGCCCTAGCCACCAACAGCCACAATATCATGTTCACATTGGATACCAGCATAAAAAATATTCATCAATAGCCACCAAAAGCAACATTGATTTGTCCTCCATGGGTTCCAGCTTAAATATTCTTCAATAGCCACCAATAGCAACAGAATATTGTATAGAATGGGTTCCAGCTAAAAGCTTACCTAGCAGAAACCATAGCAGGTCTCTCTGAGCCCCCCATCTTGACGTTATCGAGATAATGAAAATCTACTGAAAGGCCACCTCTAGCCATCCTATTGTCCTTCCACCTTGTGTTTATCAATGAGCTAGACATGAACTGTATGTTCCAAACTGGCTTCTCTGTACCTAACCACCAAATATTTTCAAAATATACCAGATGACTATGAAACATACCCTAGTTACTAACAAAAGAATAAAATTTTTACCAAGTTTCAGTTACAATGATTAAAAATTCCTCAACCGAAGTGAAAATTAAGAATTTCTACAACCCGTCAATGAGAAAAAATTTCAGCTTCGACGACGAATGGCCAAAATTTCATTGGTGATCGGTGTCGTGGGGATCAACATGCGGGTTTCATGTGTGGAGAAATTTATGCTGTGATTTCTGACAGCTTCGCCAATTCTTTAACCGTCAATGGAGTTTCTGGAACAAGTTTTTCGAATTTAATGGCTCCTAGTCTTTAAAAAAAAAAGCTATCAGCAGCGAAAATTCTCAATGGATTCCTGAAATCCATCAAAATGGAAATTCAACTCTACAGATTATTGTGTACTGTATGGTAAACCTTTGATCCCAACCATACATTCTAATATTCAATGTACTTATGAGAAGTTATAATGAATCAACTCTATGAACTTCTTGTCAAGTATAACGTCAAAGAAAATAATCAATAACACTTTAAATTCAATTAAATTCTGATTTATAATGATTCATAAGATTTATTAGATGTTTCTTATACTAAAATAGGAAATTTAGTAGCTAGTTTTTGATCATTTTGAACATTTCCAGGAAGTTGATTGTTGAGCTTTCTCAACTATCATGGGTAATTTCATGATTTGAATGCACATACACTTATTTAACTTGAGGCCCCAATACCCTTACTTAATTTTCAAAATATCAGAAAGTTCATTATTCTCATTTGAAGACCAAGGATATCTTGGAAATATCTTTTATGGTGGTTTGACATGTTGATGGTCCTAGATACCTTAAAGCTTACTTCATAACCTAAGGTCTAGGTTTCTTCTCTCGATAATGTCCAAGAGCCCAAGATCAATACATAGTGCCAAAAATTTCCACTTGAAGGCTAAATATGTTGAATTTTCAATAAGAAATATTGAAAATGGCAACAAGAAGAGACTTCTAATTTAAAATTCCCTTCAATTAAATTAGAAGAAAATTGCAATTCCACATCACCTGATAGCTTGTACAAGATAACTAAGTCAGTAAGACTTAGTTCAGTTAATTCGAGTTGAGGGTCAAACTAAAGGCATGTAGAGTGTCTCCTACTTTTTAGGAACCATAGTTGAGTTTATTTTGAGTTGTAATTAATTAACTTAATTTATTTGAGTTAAAATTAGTTTAAATAGTTCTAACTAATGGAGGAACTAGTGAGAGATCAAGTGAATTAAATCATATTTAATTCACATGCAGTGATCAATCCGATAATTGATAATTCACTCATAAATAGCTCATGAATGGCACTTCTAAGAAAGAGCCAGTCGAGATTGGAGTTAAAGGGAAGTGTACTATCAATTGTCTAATCATCCAATTGTACACATGGTGCATGGACTTAGAGGAAGAGCCTTGATGTACTCTGCAAATATTATTATATAATTTCCTCATTAAATTCCTCCTTGAACTATGCAAGGAAGTAGGAGCTTGGAAGGCTAGGAAATTGGCTAAGTATGGCAAGAGTCAGCCTAAGACGCAGTGAGACAAACATAGATAGTGCAGAGATCTCTCAAGATCTCAATGGAGTATGTTAGTGTTTTTGTGCTAATTACTCATTCAAATTATAAATTTAATGTCTTATGTGTGCTTAAGGGTTCAAGTCTTCTTGCAAATTATGAATTCTCATGAGTATTTTTCATGTCAATTTAGTGAGCAATTTAACATAAAAACAAGAGTTGAATAGCAGAAAATAATGTACATAACATCACCATACATAACATTAACAAAGGTATTTGGTGAAGGAGTTCACCCCTCCTGGGCTACATATCCTTGGTCCAGCTTCCATGGCTTGGACCTCTATATTATGCTCAAATTGTCAAATTGGCATATTTACAATGCTCTTTTTTTCCTGTAACCTGCTCCAATGAGTCTAGAAATGGTGAGCTATCCTCTTTTTAAGCTTGAATTGGTCGAAAAATGCAAAATTTATGTCTTGTTCAATTTTTCCCACTATTTTAGGCCCTAAACTAGTTAACTGTAACTATATCTGGCAGTTTCTGCCAAATTCAAAGGTCAACGAATTAAAATGTCATTAACTTAAGTGGCAGTTAATGCAATAATTAATCTCACTTCATGTGCTAATCTCACGCTTAAGTTAATCCTCATTTACAATTTGGTTAAGCGCATTAAACTTGGATTAAACGTTAAATAAATGTGGCTTAAGGTAAACCTCTGCATTATTTCGGAGCTCCTTCTGGCAGTCATGGCATGTTGGTTCTATGGACTGGGGGCTAACCCTTCAAGGTTGGCACCTACTTTCCCTCATTGTAAACATAATTTGAACTCAAATATAAATAGGTTGCTATGATAGTTAAGGACTATGGTGTAGGAGGAATGGTAGGTTGTGGCTTTGTCTGGCGGAAGGTCACGGGGTCGAACCTCAGCACCTTTGCCTGGACTTTGACCATAAAATTTTATACCAAATTTCAACTTGGGGGGGGCATGTGGCGGCCCTCGGTTGCACCACGTGTCCTCACTCGATTGGCCCCCAAAATGAAGCAATAACAGTTCGACATGTCACCTAGAATATAGACCAGTGAAATGTTGCCACTTGGCAGATTACCATTTGCCTGAAAATTACCAAAAAAAATGACCTACAAAGTCAGCATGCCACATCAGCGGTATGAACTGCTGACTGGGCATCTGACTGTCATTTTTTTTTTAAACTGTACATGTTTAACAAAGCAGAAAAAAGTTATTTCTAGTAGCATACGATGACCATTTTTCATGAAACAAAGTGTGCCAAATTCAGAACAATGATCACTACACGATCATTTAGGTTCTAAGCCAATTTGAGAACTTTTATTTTTAGCATAAAACTAAGCCCCTGATCATTCCTCCTCCCCACTAGAAGCTTTTTGACCCAAAAATATCATATTCAGTTGTTGAACAAATGAGGGTACAGTTCCCTCACCTTCGCAATTTCAATCCATTTTTCCTTTGAAGGATTTGTTCCTTTAAGCCCCACTCGAAGATTGTTGACACTTCCTCTTATTGATGTCCTTGTCTTCCTGTAAGGTATGGTGTCTTGCAGTAGCTCAACAAAGAAATCTGGAGAAAAATATTCAATAGATGGCAGCTGAACATTCTCTCCTTGATCTTCAATTAAAGGAGGCTCATACAATCTCAATTTTTTGACATTAACAACTGAATAAATTTGCATGTATGAAGGAAAATCAAGCTTGATGACATTTTTACCAATCAGTTCCATAATTTTTAAAGGACCATAACAGATTGGTTTAAATTTCTTACCAACCCCTTGAAGCCTTTCCTTGCTAATGTGAAGCCAATCTTCATCATAAACTTGAAACTTATGATCCACCATGTTATCACTCTCCCCATCTTCCTAAGGCTGACAGTAGGATTAGAGAAAAGTAACCACAAATGATCCAGGTAAATTCCTAATACCCTTAGCCAAGACCTTTTACTTCGGTTGATGTGTTAGAATTGCATTTAATTAAAGCGTTAATAAACATACATGAACAACTACATGTTGTAAAGAAGAGGAACATAACAAGCATGAGAAACATAAGACATTGATAACAGAGTTCGTCTAGGAGGGACTACATCTTCGGGCCTCGGTGTTAAGATGGTTTAGGCCACTGCATTAAGTGTTGTAAGGAGTGAAGATGTACATGGATGGTGTTTTCTTTGATGTACAAGGAAAATTCCCTCACGTAGGAGTCAATGGACCTCTCTATGAGATGTTTCACTACAGGAACTCTCATTCACAAAAAGGACTCCTCTCAGTATGACAATAACTCACACATAATGACTATGAGTATCCCGCCAACATGGAATCAAAGGTATTTCAGACATAATACAAATCCATGATAGAAATTACATCTCACATCAAGAATAAAACAAGATCCCGCATCAAACATCAACATGGATCTGTGAAACACAATGCATCTCAGAGTCAAAGAGACAAAGAAGTACATGAAATCAATGCATGATATACCTCACACTGAAGATGAATGAAGAATGAGTTTCTCTATTATTGGATCTGAAATCACCATCACAATCGTGGCATTGAAAGGTATGAAATCGACGGCTCTCTCACTGAATGCTGACACCTGCAACCTCAATTCAAAAGGTGGCCCAAAAATATAAATTTTAGATGGAAAATCTAAATCTGCCATCAGATTCGTGACGTCAAATAGTGAAAAATTGACTGTCAAATTTCTGAATTCTGACAAAGTGAAAACATGGGGCAAAAAGGAGTCTTTTAGATTCCCCCTAGATTCCTCAAAGATACTGATCCATGGGTGGACTGGAAAAATACAACTTAAAAGGTGAATCTGACCTCGCCATTGCGTTCCTAGTGAAAAACCATGAAAATTGATTGTAAACTTGATTGTATTCTGACATGGTGAAAAATTACCTCATCGGGAAAATTTCAAGGATCATGGTTCCGCCTGTAATTAAAAAATCATTGCCTCGATCTGTGTGCATGTTTCTGCTCTTCCTTGGCCTGGACACACTGTGAAAATGATGGGTTTAAGTATTAAAATGTGGGCGGAGTTGTCAAAGCCCAATGGGTTGGCGCAATTGATTAAGATCCTTGGTTTGTGGGAGAGGGTCGGGTGGTCAAACCCCACCCCCTCTGAATTAAGATTGAAAATATTTTTTTAATACTGGTGCAAAACTTTTTTTAAACCTCACTGTATCTTTCAGAATGAAGGTGGGGGTCGGGTCCACATTAGGTGGCCTGCCCTGAATTTTCTGTCGGCCACGTTGGTGGTGGTGTGGGCACCCGGGAGGCGGGCTAGTCATTATGGCCGGGCGGATTCAAACCCCACCGCCCACGGATATATATATATATATATATATATATATATATATATATATATATATATATATATATATATATATATATATATATATATATATCTATGTTAATGGTGGTTGGGGTGGCAGGGTTGACCGCCGACCAACCCACCACATGTGGTCGCCACGTAGTGTGGGTCCGATGGGGTCATGGCTGCCGACCCATTTACTTGTAAATTGTTTTGTTATGCGGTCATGCGGAGGAGATAATGGTGGGGTTCACGGCTCGCCCTTATTTTGATATTTTTTTGTTTTATATTAAGAAACCACACTTTTTAAAATAACCCAAAATAGGCCAAAGGAGGCAAATTAACACAGCCACAAATTTTCCCAGAAAATTTTTTGAGCTTGTCGAAACCGGTGGCTGGAAAATGTCGAATTTTTGTCTTCCTTAAGGCATCGAGTCACAAAGTCAACCCAGAACTTTGACTGCTCCTATCTTTCGCATACAAGATCGGTTTGATGAACCTTTCGTATCGTTGTGATCAGGACGATGAGATATTCGATGTGAACCTAGTTCGAGATCAATCCTAACACTTTGATTTTTGAGTTTCCCTCAACCCTCTTTGTCCTTTGTGTGTCTCTGAAGCCAACTGGATCAATCCTCCCCACTAAAGAGTTTTTGGTCCTCCAAAAGCATCAACAAGAATCTGCAACTATTGTGTACTATGTCTGCACCATGGGTGTCCTGAAAAGTCACCCTTCCTTCTCCTTCACATGCGTCCTTCGGAGCCATAAGTGATGAATTGCAAACTACACCTTTTGCAAACTTGTAGTACAATCCCCTGAAAATTACATGCTCAAATTGACCAACTATGACCCAAATATTCCCATACTTGCCACGAGTTTATAACATGTGCTCAATGGTCAAGCTTACATCGAAATGGAAATCACACTCCAACTATCATTACAAGACCAACAACATGATCGTTGCATTTCAAGGTGATGGAAAACACCTAATCACTTTTACATGAAATAAATGCATCACAGGACTCATAAAACAAGGCCGAAATATCATTGTTGCTTAAACAAGTGATGGAAAAAACACATCATCACTTTTACAATTAAAAATGAAACATATAATTTATAAACACTGCCATGACAAGCTAACATATCTAGAAAAACCAACTCTCACTTATCAAAGTGAATGGATCATTCCCTTGTGAGAGATTTGTTTGTCGATCAGCTCTTTCGAATGGTTCATGCACAAGCGCTTTGTCTTTATGGCGTTGCTCTAGATGGAGTCTATAGCACATGGCTCCTTGATGGCCAATTCGGTCGCAATGAGTGAAAAAGGTTTTTCTCCTCCAAACCTGCTTAAATGATTTCTTTCCCTACTATGGAGAAGGCTTTCCATGCCTCATCCTCCTTTGTTCTGCCATCCTTTTCCAACACTTAGAGGACACATGGTTATGTAAACCAAAAAATTGACACATATTTTTATGCCATGATTTAAGCCATGGTTATCAACATTCTTATAATAAAAATTCACTCTGGAATAACGAGACTTATTATACCTTCTTTGGTGGTCTCTTGTATGATCATGGTGAAGAGAGATTGCCTCAGCTCTTTCATTGCAACATGCATTACCATGGAACGATGATGAATTGTCCCCATCATTCCTCTTCTCTAGAGAGTTCAACAATGTTTGTTTGCCTTTGATGTCCTTCAAACATCCTCCTTCAGTGTACCCCAAACCTACATAGCGATGTCTTTGCACAACCTCCGATGGTTGAGTTATTCCTTGGCCACGAATGCCAATTCCTCCTCATTTGTACCCCATCTTGGTGAGGAGTCTCATGTCGGTTCCTATAATGGGTATCTCCATACTTCCAACCGAAATGATATCACGTGAAGAAACTAAGGATAAATCAACACAGTTTACCTTAGCTGTCGATTGCGAAACAGGTGAAGAATTCTTCTCTAAGCCTTCATTGTGCTTTACTTACTCTAAGGCCTCTATCACGGCTTGTGGCTAAAGCTGTAATTTCTACCTCTTTTCCTTCTCTTCCTGTAGGAGTGCCTTCAATGCATCATGACGATGCTTTTTATTTTAAAGTTTCTACATTTTTTTGTATTTTTTATATTTTCCAAGACTAAACTAAAGTTTTTATGTACACAGATGTGGGTTGCGTTCGACCAATCGGTTGACTAGAGCAGGCAGTAGATGAACCAGCATAGAGGACTATTGGGAGAGAAGTCCTTCGGGATTTAGATTTGACCAAGACTCTTATTGAGCTGTAGCAGTATGTTGAGGGATTGATTGTTGGTATACTGGATGTCTTGATCAAGGATTTACCTATGAGGTTGCAATGCCATATTATTGGTGTTCCTAGCCATTGGATGAGGCTATTGCGCAGGATAGCTAGAACAGTTGCTTATTATCATGAGCATCACTAGTTTTACTTTTGACATTTTTGTATACATTTTGAGGTGAGATGACCAATGTGTCTTGGGAAAAAAAATTGTAAAAACCTAAACTATATATCTATTTTCTTTAAAAAATTTCCTAGGTTTAATGCATAATCCTATTCAATTGTATGATGTGAATTGAAAATGTACCTTTACATGTGTTGCAAACGTTTTTTTAAAATATATTTCTCTAAAGAATCAGTTAATGTGTTGAAATTTCTAGAAATGTGTTGATATTGAATGTAATCAAAATGTCTTTCCAAAATTTTAACTCTGAGGAACATACGATGAATTATTGGATTTTGGACGATATAGATGCTAGTAAGTTGTAGTACGACAATTTGTGACTCTAACCTAATGATGATGCAGTTAATGC
Source organism: Pinus albicaulis (assembly GCA_034641835.2). NCBI lineage: Eukaryota > Viridiplantae > Streptophyta > Pinopsida > Pinales > Pinaceae > Pinus > Pinus albicaulis. Next base: position 518,912,111 of record CM076575.1, on the reverse strand, counting down.
CAAGTGAAATGGAATCAGAGAGAAGTTCGATCAATGCACTATAATCAACGATATTGTTCGTGGATCGACCAATACAAATCCCTTGAAAAATCACTAACTCGCCACCTGGAGTGAAAATGGCCCATGCTGCAGAAGAGAGGTTTTGCGTACTATGACTAGCACCATCGTCGTACCCTACGAATGGTTCCAAATATTCATACATCTGCGATGAAATGTAAAGTTTATTACTAACTTCAAGAAAACTATGAAAAACAAAATAAGACAGTGAATGCAAATCAAATTATATATAAATTATGATACAAAAGTTTACTACACTCAATTAAGCATAGTAGTGTTTAAGATGCAACCCATTTCGAGGCTACACCAATAGAATTCCATCATAATCAACTAACTCATAGGCACCCTTAGCCATGATTTTTTTGACAATATAGGGGCTATGCCATAGTGGCTCAAATTTTCCTCTTCCTATCAAACCAACTTCCTAATCATAAAGTAAGACCAGGTCTCCCTCTAAGAACATGCAAATCTTGACATTGCGGTCATATTGCATCTTCATTCTTCTCTTATGCACTTCATTGGCCGATGTAGATTAACAACGTGTTTCATCTATATTAATGAGTTTTAAAAGACGTGCTTCTTCATTAGAGGTGTTAGGTAAGAAGTCAATAGAGAGTTTTAATGACGAAATTTCACATTGGATTGGTAAGATAACTTCCAGACCATACACCAACTGAAAGGGAGTCAATTTGGTCACATTTATCACCTAGGTTCGATATGCCCATAAATCTGAGTACAGGATTAAATTTCAAATTCATTTGTGAACCCCTATCATTTGTTGAAGAATTTTCTTAAGGATCTTGTTAATGGCTTCAACTTTTTCATTAGATTGTGGATAATAAGGGGTAGAACTATCATGCGAAAATCCTAATTTGGCAGTCAACTCATTCATCATGTTATTGTGAAAATGCTTACCATGATCTGTAACCATAGCTTGTGATACACCAAACCAAGAAACGACATAATTGAAAAATAAAAATGGAGTTGTTTTGCCTATGTTATTAAATGTAGGCATCACTTCACCTTACTTGGTAAAGTAATAGACTAAGATAATAATATAACCATGCCCCATAGCAGAACGAGTGTTGCAGGCCATGAAGTCAATGCCCCATTTTGAAAATGGTACCACAACGATGACAAGATGCATTGGTGCTGGAGACATGTAGATTTTATGATCAAATATATGGCAAGCATGACAAATTCTAACCGTGAGAATGCAGTCGCGGAATATGGTTGGCCAGAAGTAACCAGTGTAGAGAATATTCTGTACAGTAGCATACCTAGACAAATGTCCACCACAAGCACCAGCATGACAAAGAGTATCGCCAAGGATCAGATAATATTTGGCTTGGTTTCGAATACGTCACTGTTGCAAGTGAGAGGTATTGGGCCGGAAAGTTTCAGTTTGGATATAAATGATAAAATCCCCACACCAAAGGTCAGATGACCCAATCCGAAACAAAGACTCATCTGGAATTGATGGTTCCGATTTAGACTCAATACTATCAAAAGGAAGGTCACAGAGATGCTCAACAAAAATAAAATAATTCTTTGACATGGATTTGATGAATTCCAAATCAAATTCCTGTAGAATTATGATCCCAACAGTTGACTCGACAAAAATGTATTTCATAAGGTTGCAATGCGAAATGACAATGGTCTTTTGGAGCAGGATATAATGGCGAAATATTTGGACAACTTGGACGACTACCAAGGTGATATTTTCGACGTATGAGTACATAACTTTCGTATCATTGAGATTATGACTCAAATAATATATCAAATGTTCTATCCCATCATCTTATTGGACTAAGACCATAGCAATGGTTGTATCTGCAAAATGAGGTACAAGAATTAATCACTCTGATAATTAGGGGGATACATTAATGACACTCGGATTAGGGTATGTTTAATAGGATCAAAAGAAGCTTGCACAACATTATCCCAATCAAAGGTGTTGTGGAGGTAAATCGCCTCTGTGGACAGAGGAAATCCCTACTAGCCCAGACCGGGTCTAGCAATAATCAATCACGCTATAGTGCAGGTTCCTAATTGCAAATAAACCAACTAGCGATGAAGGCTTACCTGGAATCCCATGTAGTCGTTGCAGAAGAGGTGGCGCTCCCGTTCCTCAGCTCTGGTAGATCACGATCCCCACGATCTCCATGATAGGACACCTGCACATGCGAGAAACAAAACAAATGCAAGCGTAAAATCCAGTAGATGCAACTATATGTTAGTCAGAAAGGACATAACTCATCATCATAAATAACAACAAGAATGGAACCATAACCAATATTCATTCATTAATAATCAATCAAAGGAAAATTACAACCATAGTTCTGACGATGAATTCTCCTTCGGAGGGGTCGCCAGCAGAACACGTCTCGAAAAGCCTGTCAAGGATGGGACAAACCTCTCTCTTCGGATCTTGACAATAGTCCCCTTGCTTGAAATTGGCCTTAAGGGAATTATGGAGGCTCTTGCAGCATAAGGCTCTTGGAAATTTGGGAACTTGAAGACTAGCTTTCCATGGAGATGGGCAAGCCTTTGTAGATGGAGGAAGAGGAGTTGGGATCCCTATAATCATGGGATTGGCCCTATCATCAAGGAATCTTCCATGAGAGGTGGAAAACCACTTCCTCTCTATGGAAATCCGTAGCCAAACCTCCCAACTCAAGATAGATATCAGTTCCTGGATTAGTTAGGACAAAAATTCCGCCATTTATTTTTAAAAAACACCTCTCAAATTGGCTGGCGAGAGTGCGACTCTGGGACAGAGCGCCAACTAGCGCGGCCTCTTTGAAGTATTTTCCCCATTGGTGCGGGTACTGAACTTCCTGCTCGCGCCAATGCTAAAAGGGCCATTTTCAGGGTTTTCCACAAGGAGATGTCTTCAGGGCAATGAAAGCTCTTGTTCAGAGGGATGTCATGAAAGTGGTTTCAAGCCATGTCACTGCTCACAAGTCACAAAATGAGCCCTCTAATGTGCGGGATGGGGATTGTAGGGACGGTGAAAAATTACTGTGTAACAGATGCCCCCTAAAGCATGAGGCCCGAGAGAGAGAGAGGGGTGAAATGCTTTACGAGATCGTGTCCAACTGGAAACTCCATCATCGGAAAACCTGCGCAAAGAAATATAACTAATAACTCAGATACATGATATATATGCGGTATGGGCGCAGCCATCCATAACAGAGTATACAATAATCCAGATCCAAGGTAGGGACGCAGCCATGCAGTGAGGATCAATAAATAGACTCAGGTATGGTCACAGCCATCCAGTAAGTGAGTCATGTAATGAATCATAATAATCCACAAAATCGCAGCCTGGATTACAACAGACACTATCCAAGGTCTTCCGCTCCATCTCGACCTGAACGAAGTACAAGTTCAAGCATGTGAATATGTGAGCAGAAGTCGAACATGCAAGAACATCATCTGATTACCAGCCAATAATGAAAGTTGTTAACAGACGCGAGAGGTACCACCAATAATGACGATGGCCCTCAAGGTACTGCAGGTACAATATACGGCATGTGAATCAATGAGCTGGCGTCGAACACCCGTAGAATCACTCGATCGGAGGTCAATGATGAAAACCTTGCGTCGAGTGCGAAGAACCTACCATTGAGGCATGCAGGCTCCAAGGCACCAAAAGGGAGTCTCTAGATCAGCTTCCCGGATAATGAGTTGGAGTCGACAGGAAGTGACCTTGATCGAAGGTGGGCCATAGTGTCTCCCACATCATTGACACGAGACAGAGGAACATAATGTTTTTTGTGAATCACAATCAGATGAGCATCAAAGGGAGGTTGCTATTTGCAGAGGTCAACTTCTCTTGAACATATGAATGGAACGACAATGGACTTGGCAGTATTTGACATCAAGAGATCAGAGGTCATAGTGACGAGGCAAAGAGCAGATCAGAGGTCAAAAGGGATTACCCAAACCCACGGAGGCAAGTGAAAAACGAGATGAGATGTCCCCAACCCGACACGAATGCAGACAAGTGCCATGTTCAAGAGCGACATACTGCCGACACGACAATGATCCTGGTTCCATTTTTCCCCGCCATTTCTGGCGAGTACCCCAATTATTTTTTATGACAAGCTTGAAGGGGATAGCATATGCTTGTGATATAAGTCCATCCTAGTACATTTAACGAGCCCTAGGAAGGAACGACTCGAGTAACGTCATTTCAACTAAATCCACTGTCATTAGGGTTTAACGAGTCTGACAAAGGAAGAACTCAACGTCTTTTAATGTTTAGAGAGTTTGAAAAGACAGCTGAAAAGTAAAATTCAATGGTCCCTTTTTGTAAATAGTTCCTCAGATCTGAAAAGTAGAAAACTATGTCTGAGAAAACCTCCTAGTCGCGATAGGCTAGGGTATTCCTTTTTCGTAAATAAACCATCCCAGCCCGAAAAGGGGTAAACGTATACTGGGTAGATGTCGATTCGTAGCCACTTTAACGAGACCGAAATGACAAGGGCCTCGGCAATATTTTCATGTTTAGAGAGTTAGAAAAGAGCTGAAAGATGACTCCAAAATGACTTTTTCATGTTTTTACCGAGTCTGAAAATGTATAAAATACAACTCATTTCACCGTTTAAGTTGCGTACAAACCTGTTGTTGCACACAAAGGCAAGCGTAAAATCCATTTTCGACAAAATATATTAAAACATTGATAAAAAATGAATTTTTAAACCTAATTAGAGTTCAAAAAGTTATAAATAAGTCTCAAATGGTAAAAAAAAAATTACTTTTACTATTTACCTCATTGGAGAACAACAGTGGTCCGTTTGGTGTGCAAACTTCTGACGGCGATTGCGACTGATCCGGGCTACTATTCAGATTCCCGTTCGTTCCAGGTAAGAGGTGCTTCCCTGTACTCCATTTTAATCCATTTTTTAATAGTTTTCCATTGCTCATTAGATTTCTGTGAAAGGATTTTAAAATTTAGGGCTCCGCCCATTGGCGCGGGTATCAGGCACGGACCCGCACCAACAGCGGAACCGAATTTTTCGCCCAAAATTTCTGAATTATGAGTAATTTAAGTGAATTTTTTAAGCATGACAAAGATCTAATCAAGGGTTTTGATCATGTTGATGCAGGCAACTGAGAAAAATGGTGATTGAATGGAGAGAGCGGGAGCATGGGGAAGAGGATGAATTAGCCATGGAGAATGAAACTTGCATGAATGCCCTCAGAAATTGTGGGCTAAATAAATTCTTCCTGACACCTTGCTTACGAGCTCAACCTGAGCTTCTACAATACCTGATCAATATTTGGGATGTAGATGAACAAGTGTTCAAGTTGCGGGATCAAGTATTGGAACTGGAGGTTTATGATGTATACTTTATAACCGGACTGTCGCACATAGATCCGGTGCCCATATTGATAGGGAGTAGACCATCTGGTGAAAAGATGGAGCAGGTAATGGCAAGGGTGTGCCTAGGGGCACAAACTAGATCTGGAAGCGGAAAGGTAGACATTCACACCATCGAGGATCTAGCACTCAAAGTAGTGCTACACACCATTATGCGGGCTGCAGGAGTGCAGGCCCTGCATGAAGCCACCAAATCCCAACTCATACTCGCCTATGAGTGTATGAGTCCCACACTGTTTGATTGGGCCACAGCAGTGACAGTCAACATGAAGAGGCAGCTGACAAAATGCAAGCAAGCCAAACTGAAACAGTTTGGCTACAGTTCTATCCTGGTATCGTTCATTCTGGAACGACTGCCAATCTTCCAAGGCCAAGGGGCCACATTAGCTGAGCCGATACCACGAGAGCCGAGAATGGCTCGCTGGGCAGCACTGATGCCCAGAGCAGGAGGAGGCCAATAGATGTCTTGGAGGCCGGAGTTTTTTGGGTGGCTACGGTGTCAGTTGATCGTAGTCGAAGGCTGGCCATATGCAGGAACCGATTTCACTGGTGATCCAGATCTTCCACTCCCGGAGGGAGATGATTGGGATGAGGAGTTGGGTAAGACCATATTTTTTTATTTTTATGCATTTATGATGTTTTTTTTTGTAATACATGTTCGTTCTAAAGAAAATTGTTATGTGTATGCATATGTCGGCCCAGAGCGACCTGCCGGCATGTCTCCTATCTCACATAGAACTCAGCCTGCAGCTGACCCTCAGGCGGAGGGTGCCGAAGGGGGGGAGTTAATTGAGAACCTCCAGGGGATTTCCCGGGGGATTCCAGACTACGCCCGGCTGGCAAATGTCCCACTAGCATACCAGAGACATATGGTGGGAGTGCCTAGTCGCCTCCACCACATCCTGAGACGGCTAGTGCGTGCGGTGACTTGTTATCATGAGCACCACGCAGATTAGACACCTAGGGTTTATTTCATGCATATTTTTTGAGAGACATGTCGTCTCCGGATGTATTAAGATGAACATGTATATTCTTTTATTTTATGCGACGCACACTATGTAAACATTTCGATATCTATATATATACATATCTATTTCTGGATGGATCTTTCTTTTACATGTGATGTTGTTTTACAAATTGCGCAAATGTCTATCTAAAACCAAATTAGCTACTGCATCTTTTAGTGTATTCATATGCCTGGGTATATGTTGATATGTGATATAGTCAAAATTTCTTTCTAGTAAACGAATACGTAGATACAGACATAAAATGGATGGGTTTCTGACCGAATAATGACCGTTAAGCTGTAATACTACAAGTTGCGAGTCTAGATACACAAGTAATTCACGGATACCAAGGTTTACAGCCTCAGTTAATAATTCTAATGCAGCACTATATTCCACGATGTTATTTGTAGCACGTCCTAGACACACACCTTGCAGGTTGACCAACTCACCAGCAGGATCGTAGATTACCTAGGCTACCGAAGACAGATTCCTGATACTGCGGGAGGCACCATCCGCGAAACCAACAAACGGATTGATGGAAATCTGCACAATCAGGAAGACCCGATCATCAGAAAGATGTTTACATCGCACACCACACCACACATGCACACAAATGAAAAACACACACCTATGTACACACACCACACCAAAAATCACTTCAGGCGTAGTATTTTTTTAGGTACAGTCCATTTCTGGGCTGCGCCAGCGGTACTCCTTCATAATCTATAAGCTCATAAGCCCCATTCTTCAATACTCGTTTAACTATATAGGGCCCATGCCACATGGGTTGGAGCTTACCGGCCCCATGCTTGTCATGCGCTTGATCGTATAGGAGGACGAGGTCCCCTTCGACAAAGGAACGTGGAAAACCTGATTGATCGAAGTGAGCTTTGACCCGCTTCTTTTGTGCTTCAAAGACTAAAGCAGCCAAATGGCGGGTTTCATCTAACCGTTCCAGATACAAAAGATGCTCTTCCTCAGCAGAAGTATCGGGTAGAAGTTCCATAGCTAATTTCAAAGAAGGAATCTCGCATTCAACCGGAAGAGTTGCTTCCAGACCATACACCAATTGAAATGGTGTGAATCCAGTTCTTTGCAGACGTCCAGTATGCCCATAGAGCTGAGAACAGTTGGAGTGCCAATTGGATTTGTGAATACCAACTATTCGTTGAAGCATAGTGACCAGAACCTTGTTCATTGCTTCAACCTGGCCATTTTCCTGAGGGTAATATGGCATTGAGCTATCGTGGTGTAAGCCCAATCTTGAAGTCAGCTCGGCCATCATATAATCTTGGAAATGAGTACCATGGTCGGTGACGATGGCCTCAGGGACCCCGAAACATGCAATGATGTGGTTGAGGATGAATTGGGCAGCTGTCTTATCATCGGCAGCTAGTGTAGGCATCGCTTCGGCCCACTTGGTGAAGTAGTCGACAGCGACAATTATATACACATGCCCCCCAGCCGAATGAGGGTTACATGTCATAAAATCTACGCCCCATTTCGCAAAAGGCCAACGGTAATAACAGGATGCAAAGGGAGAGGTGGCCCGCGTATCTTGCGCTGAAACACCTAGCATGCATGGCATTTACGGACTGCAATGATACAGTCTTTGAATATGGACGGCCAGAAGTAACCTGCTCGCAAAATTTTCTGGGCAGTGGCATATCCGGACATATGTCCACGACAGGTGCCACTGTGGCAGTCATTTAGGACCCTTTCAGCCTCTTCCAAGGTTAGGCACCGACGAAGCACTGAATCTACTCCAACGCAGTATAAGGTATCTCCTACGATGCGGTAGGGTTGAGACTGATGCCGAATCCGACGTCGGGCATCTTTAGTCAACTCAGACATAAATGTGGAGGTCTGAAGATACACAATTATGTCACCATACCAAGGGTCGCGAGTACTGATAAGGAAAAGAGTTTTGTCCGGGATATGATCTTCAGAGTGTGAAGGAGTGGAGTCTGTTGGGAGTGAGCATATAAGATCTGCGAAAACCAGCGATTTGGTTGACTTAGTAGTAGTGAACTCTAAGTCAAACTCCTGCAGGATAACAATCCATTTGGAGTATTTTCCCCCAGTAATTGTCAAGAAAGAATATATGTCATGGGGTTGCAATCCGAAACCACGGTTATCGTACGCAACAGGATGTAGTGGCGAAAGCGCTGCACAGCGTGTACTGCGGCTAACGCCAACTTCTCGACATGAGCATAACGCATTTCTGTGTCAAGAAGATTCTGTGACAGATAATAAATGACATGTTAATTTCCATCATCGTCATCCTGCACCAAAACCATAGCTATGGTGCTAAACGCGGCGGCAAGATACAAAGTGAAATCGCGGTGATAATCAGGAGGACGAAGCAAAGGAGCATTAAGAAGTAACTTCTTCAGCTTCTCAAAGGATTGTTGAGCAATTTCGTCCCAATGGAAGGGAACGTTCTTCTTTAATAGGTGCGTGAATCCTTTGGCTACCTCCACATAGTTCGGGATAAAGCGTCGAAGGAAGTTTGCTTTTCCCTACAGACTCTGTAACTGATATAACAAGGAGGGTGATGGGAGATTGATGATAGCCTCAACCTTTAAAGGGTCAAGGCAAATTCCATATTTGGAGACTATGAATCCCAAAAGATGGCCAGAATCTACGCAAAAGATGCATTTATGAGGATTAAGCCTAATATTGTAGCGCCTACAGCGAAGGAAAATCTGGCAGAGGTGTTCAGGGTGCTCCTCTCGCCTAGCTGAATGAGTTGGCAAGTCGTCCAGATAAGGCTGAACGATATGGCGTATGTCATGGAAAGCATAAGACATCGCACGCTGGAAAGTGGCACCAGGCTAGGTTGGAATTTCATGCACTATGATACTGGGATCGATCCCAGGCATTTCCTCGTAGGACCAGGTGAACACATCTCTAAATTCTTTAAAAAGATTAGTATAGACCTGTATCTCATCAGGAGAACAAGTCACTCCCACGTGTATATTCTCAACGATCCCCAGTTTAACGGAGATGTTGATCGGGATGGTTTGAGTGATATTACTCAGGTTTCCTTCCGAAAGAACCTCGCGCGTCAAAATGGGCATTTGGAGGGGAGGAGTAGGAACCTGAGATGCATAACGCTCTAGAAAATCTGACATTGCCCCCAGGCAGGGCATAAAGGAGGAACGATGATGTCCATCGCTCCAAGGAAGCTCCTCAAGAGACATTGTTTCAATAATGGCTTCATCGGAAGGAAAAGTCTCTTTAAGAGGATCTGACGAGTCAGCCTGACCGAGCCAAGGGGATTGAGAATAGATGTCGAGAGCCATGCTCGAAGGAGCATGCTGAGGAGGGGGAGGATCAGATGCAGCAACAATTTCATAGTAGCTAATCTCTACTAGAGTCAAGGGCATTGATTCTCCAAATTCAAGCACCTGCTCAGGCGTAGGGATGAGCCAAGGGTCATCAGACCTGGAGATCATGTTAACTTGAGCGGTGTGCGGTGGTGGTGCGGGAAAAATACCCATGAGGACGGGGTCCTTGAAGAGACCGGGTCCTACACTGTCAGGGGGATTTGGGATCTGATCCACGTATGGAACGTTGTTCTCGGAGGTGGAGGTGAAGAAGGACAACTGATCCATCGTAACGATTTTGCCCTCGTGAGGGAACTTAAGAAGTCAAAAAACGGTGGATGGCACGCATAGCATGGCATGAGTCCAGCTGTGGCCAAGAAGTATATTGTAGTTAAGATTGGTGTCAACCACTTCTACTTCTACGTTGACTGTCTTCCCCTGTAAAGTGATCGCTAAACTCTCGAGAACACCCAGGGGTTTGGATTCCCGACCATCGAATGCTTCTAGGGCATTGGGAGATGATGAAAGGGTCGGAGAGCCAATGGCCTTCCAATAAGCGGATGACATAACACATGTAGAGGCACCTTCATCCACAATGGCCCTATGGATGTTAAGACCATTAATCCTGACTTGAATAACAAGAGCGATCTGATGTGGAAGTCGGGGGGTGAAATTCTCTAAGTCGAAGGTGAGAAGACTTGAATCGGTGGGATCAATGCCACCGATTGCAAACAACAAAGCCTTCTGTTGCGAAGGAAAACTTTGAAGAACTTCTAGTGCAGACATAGCAGAAGGCGCCTGTGCCAAATCCTCAACAATACTGTAGTGTTGAGTGGCACGGGCATTCGGATTGTAAGAAGATCTTCGTAAAACACCTTTAGAAGGTGGCTTCACAACAAGTTCAGAAGTAGGCTTCTCAATTTCCAATGAACCAGAGACAGGTGGGGGAGATGGGCCACCCGCCACTGCCTTCCCAGGTGCCTGGCATGATTCGTTGTAATCCTTCGAACGCGTAGCAATAGAGATAGGTGCAGCATCATTCATCATAAAAACCTGGGACCCAAATGGTGCAGATGGTGAAGGTTGTTCAACCATCTGGGTCTGCTGAGACGGGAATGGTTCTTTAAGATCTACCGGAGTCCCTTTAGAGCCTTTGAGAAGCTGACTAACTTCAGATCGTCGTGGACAATCCTTGGTATAATGGTCTCCTTCACAAATGAGGCAGGGGTACTTCGGCTTACGTTGAGAACCATCCTCAGTGCGAGGTTTGGACTCTGGCTTTGGGGCATCGGATTTGGATTTACCTTTGCCCTTATTTTTCCCCTTGGAGGTTTTCTTTTTAGGATTGGTCTAAACGACGTTAACCTCTGCAGTTTTTCAAAAATCGGTAGGGGTGGGAGGAGCAGAATTATTGGATGAGTTGGACTTCTTCTTCCCATTCGAGGATTTCTTTGAATTCTGAGACACGGAACCAATAACACCATCCACCGCAGGGGTAGGTGGAGCTTTAGAGGTTCCAGACCGTGGAGCATCAGGCAAGATATCATACAGCATGCCGGATTGTGAGTATACCAGATCCAGATATTGGGCACGCGCTATGGCTTGTTTTTCAGTCACACACGCTCCCATAGCAATATCTTGGGCGATTTTGTTAACAAAGGAGGTGGTGAACCAATGAGTTAGTGTCTGATCAGGTATATGAAACTTGATCAGCCTACGACAACGTCGCCACTCATGAATGTGATCAGAAATGTGGGTGGCTTTTTCCTACTTCAAAGAAGTCAGGAGGTGCGTCCCGGCTTCATAGCGAACCAGTAACTGAAAATGAGTCAGAAAAGCCATGGCTAACGTATTGAAATCTTGAAAGATGCCACGGGGTAATTCGATATACCACTTAGCTGCAGCGCCAGTCAAAGTGCGCTGGAAGAGGCGTAGACGAACTGAATCATCCACCTAAGAGTTGGACGAACACCAAAGATGGTAGGTCATCACATGAGCTTGGGGGTCCTCCCTAGCTTTACCCTCAAACTTGGGGCAATTTTCGGGCACCTTGGTAGGAACCGGAGGCCAATAAGGATTATGCAGTATTGGATCATTCGTTAATTTTGAAACATCCGGCAACTCCAAGGTAGCCAGGAACGACAATGGTAGATTAGACGGCACACCTGGCCCTAGGTAAGGACGAGTACCTGTACTTCACGCCGGTTGGGAATATCCTTTCCCCCATGGGTTCTATCCAGCAGGATTCTGACTGTAGGGGGTGTAGGTGTTATAACCAGCTTGATTCGGGTGCTGGTAACCAGCATACAGGGGTTGATAACCAGGGTATGGACCCTGATTAGGAGTCGGCCCCGTGTAAGCAGCATTTGGATTTGGCTGTTGAGTATAGGTATAACCGGGTTGTTGAGGACGATAATTAGACCCTTGGGGCTGGCTATAATTCGGTCGATATTGACCATGAGAATAGTAGCTACCCTGAGGTTGAGTGGGCTGCTGGTAGGTGGGACCTTGCTGAGCCTGATAATTAGGGTGCAGCGGTTGATTTGGCTGCGACATCGAATAAGTTAGCTATTGTGTAGGGTTAATAGGATGGACATGCTGGCCTGGTTGAGCAGGCTAACCTGGATGAACAGGTTGAGCCGGTTGCGCAGGTTGACCTGGTTGTTGAGAAGCACCAGGTTGTACCGGATGAACCGGTTGGCCTAGAGGCGGAACACCGGGTTGTGTCGGATAGACCGGTTGGCCTGGTGGAGGAATGGAGCCATGTGGTGGCTGGTAACCAGGTTGACCTGCAGCAGGACCATAAGATGGTCCTGGCTGGTGTGCAACATTTGGATTAACAGGATACTGAGGTTGCATGGGTTGAGAAGGCTGGATTTGCCCCCCGGGACCATATACCAGCCCTGGTTGGTACCCCGGCTGAGGCTGCACAGGTTGACGGGAAGGGTTGTAATACTGTCCTTGCGGACCATACAATGGCCCTTGCTGGCCCGCAGGATAGCCTTGCACGGGCTGCCCCTGCGGGTCATAAGGATAGCCAGGTTGGCCTGAAGGTTGGCCTTGGAAAGGTTTCCCTTGTAGGTTATAAGCCTGGTTACAAGGTAAATCTTGAGCATGGAGGTGAGCCTCAGGAGTGGGTAGACGTAAAATGTCCCCGTGCTCATCATACTGACCTTGAAAAGCATACACGAGTGTACTATCTTGTGCATAGTGTGAAAAATAAGAGCGGTTGGGATCTTGGGAGGATGGTCCAACCTCAGGGTTCAGTTGTTGTAGGGACAACCGATACTCCTCCGGAGAGATGTTCTCCGGCATAGCTATCGCTATATAAATGTCTTCAGGAGGTGGCATAGCCCTCGCGGAGGGTGTTGTGACAGCGGGTGCAGACGCGGCCACACAGATAGTGGGCTGAGCGGGTATAGAAGTGACGGGTGTCTGAGGAGACATCCCCAATGAAGGAGCAATTGGCCTCGTAAAAGGATCTGATACCCCCATAGAGGCTGCGGCGACAATAATCTGACCCAAGGATCTATACCGTGGTGGTAATGAAGGACCAGATGATGACATAACAGCTGGTTCAAGGTTATATCCTAGAAATAATCTTCGTGGGAAGAGCTGATAGTCTTCACTAGACGTTGGGATTTCCTCACTGGAATCACTCATTTTTTATCTTGCTGCTAGATCTCGTAATAGATGGCGAGGTCTAGGAGGAAAAACAATAGCTACAAAAGGCGAACCTGATGTAAGAGAAAGGAAATCAGCCCCTACTCTCAATTCAGACCAAGGGTCGGAAAAGGGCCAATTGAACTCAAATGGTCCCCCAAATGGTTGCTCAGAAACAATGGGCTGTTGAAGTTCAGCAGAGGATTGAGAAACCTCTGATGAATCGTCCGTATATGGACTACCAGTAGACGAAACCGAGGGTTCCGCCACTGTGGTAGTAACGACAAGAGAAAAAGATCAAACACACACACGGGCTGAAAAAGAGTCAAGACACACAATCAAATGGCCAACAAGCAGAATCTAACAAGGCGTGTGATCGCGGGTGATTAATTTTTTACCACATTGAAAAATAAGAAACTTCACCGTTTCCTATTTTAAGAGTCGATAAACAGTTGAAAAGGTGACTCTATCTCTTTCAGATTTGACACAAGCGTGAAAGGACAAGTGCTTGGTGATCCTTTCAAATTTAGGGAGTCAGATAGGATCAAAATTACTACTCAGGAATACTAGGCAAAGGGTGTACCAGATAACCGTGAACTGCAATATACACCTTGGTTTCAAAATGAAAGAGAAATCAACCAAGGACTTTCCATACGTGCAGGCAATCTCCCCGAATGCTGTGTTCAGTGTATCACGGGTATAGGGCGGCAGACTCGGCTTCCTATGGATAAAGGATTGAAACCTAGTGGGGTCTCCCTTTATATACGCGATGATACGAGGAGCACAAGTCCGTATTAGCACTGTCTAAAGCCAAGAGGCGAACGACAGCTACTAGGTTTAAAGACGCCAGAACACGTCTCTAGCCTAGACCTCTAAATGTGTTTCGTTGGATTTCAATGCTGCCTTAGTGTAAATTGAGTAAATTTTAAATTTTATCTTCAATTACGTTTCAGTTTTCAAGCCCTAGCGAATGTAATGTCTCAAAATCCCTTAAATGCAATCTATATGCCACAGTATATCATTTCATTCAATGAAAGCTACTTATGAGAGAGTTGAGAGCTTTTCACACAACAACCAAATGAACAGAAAACAACCAGTGATGTCTCTAATGCAGCTAATGAAAACTAAAAAGCTTTTCGTTCAAAGTTACCAATCACTACTAACACCGAAAAGATCTAATTCTCATTAACTAATGAAAAGCAAAAGAGATTTTTTTGTATTTTCAATATTTTAGAGCAAAGTGCACTAAAAAATGAAAACTAATGCAAAAGTGGTTCGAGAAGTGATGATAAGAGAGCAAAAAAAACAAATTTCACTCAACAACAATCACAATCAGAACTCAAATCGATCAAAAGTCCCTCAAAGCGAAAGAATCCCAAAGACTCAAAATGAGCCGTGTAATCTAGGCCCAAGACAAGACGAAGCGAAATTCAAATGAAGACGGAAAAAATCATTCAAACAACGCAATGAGACAATAGAAAACCACCAAATAAATGCAAAGAAGCAATCACAAGGTTGATTGAACCGAAAGAAACCAAAAACTCCTAAGGAAGGCTCGAGACACAACAGCACCTAGATGACCTAGGGCTAAAATGCAAAATCAATGGAAATGGGCAAACAGCCAAAGGATGAAGGTAACAGCCAGTCAATCCAAGCTCCAAAACACCCAAACAATGGAAAAATCAAGACCAAACACACAGATCAAGCTCAGGAAGCTCAGAATTGAGCAAACCCTAGTAGCTCACAAGATTGGTGCGACTGTGAGGCTGAAACTAGCGCCAGAGACGAATTGGCACGGGTAATACACAAGCAACATGCGCCAATGGGCGCGACTGTCAAGCTGAAAAGTGCACCAGTCGAGTTTCCCAGTCAAAAATAAAAAGAAGCAATCCAACAAGAAGACCAGTGAATGATCAAGCTATTAAAGACCCAAATCCACAAAAAGAACCAGCCCAAAAGAGTGGATCAAGCAAGGAGAATCAAGAATCAACCAAAAAGGCAAGACAATGTTCCAAGGGTTCAGTTTACAAACTAAACCGGAGATTGACTGAAGCAGCTTTGATCTACTTCACAATTGCAGAGCAAAATCATTTCGAAGGATATCTAGCCAACTTCAGGCTCCATCTATAGCTCATAAAACGAAAGACAACAAGCTAACGATCCCCAGTGGAGTCACCAATTTGTTGTGGAGGTAAATCCCCTCTATGGACAGAGGCAATCCCTACTAGCCCAGACCGAGTCTAGCAACAATCAATCACGCTATAGTGCAGGTTCCTAATTGTAGATAAACCAACTAGCGATGAAGGCTAACCTGGAATCCCACGTAGTCGTTGCAGAAGAGGTGGCGCTCCAGTTCCTCAGCTTTGGCAGATCACGATCCCCACGATCTCCGTGATAGGACACCTGCACATGCGAGAAAAAAAACAAACGCAAGCGTAAAATCCAGTAGATGCAACTATATGTCAGTCAGAAAGGACATAACTCATCATCATAAATAACAACAAGAGTGGAACCATAACCAATAGTCATTCATTAATAATCATTCAAAGGAAAATTACAACCATAGTTCTGATGCTGAATTCTCCTTCGGAGGGGTCGCTAGCAGAACACGTCTCGAAAAGCCTATCAAGGATGGGACAAACTGCTCTCTTCAGATCTTGATGATAGTATCCTTGCTTGAAATTGGCCTTAAGGGAATTATAGAGGCTCTTGCAGCATAAGGCTCTTGGAAATTTGGGAACTTTAAGACTAGCTTGCCATGGAGATGGGCAAGCCTTTATAGATGGAGGAAGAGGAGTTGGGATCCCTATAATCATGGGATTGGCCCTATCATCAAGGAAGCTTCCATGAGAGGTGGAAAACCACTTCCTCTCTATGGAAATCCGTAGCCAAACCTCCCAACTCAAGATAGATATCAATTTCTGGATCAGTTAGGACGAAACTTCCGCCATTTATTTTTAAAAAACACCTCTCAAATTGGCTGGCGCGAGTGCGACTCTGGGACAGAGTTCCAACTGGCGTGGCCTCTTTGAAGTATTTTACCCATTGGCGCGGGTACTGAACTTCCTGCTTGCACCAATGCTAAAAGGGCCATTTTCATGGTTTTCCACAAGGAGATGTCTTCAGGGCAATGAAAGCTCTTGTTCAGAGGGATGTCATGAAAGTGGTTTCAAGCCATGTCACTGCTCACAAGTCACAAAATGAGCCCTCCAATGTGCGGGAATGGGATTGCAGGGACGGTGACAAATTACTGTGTAACAAAAGGGAATCCCCTTTTTCAAGAGATGAGTAAATCCTTTAGCCATTTTTGCGTAGTTGGGTATGAACCTCCTCAGAAAGTTAGCCTTTCCTTGAAGTCTCTGTAATTGAAGTAAGTTTGATGGTGCAGGAAAATCAAGAATGGCCTAGACCTTAAGTGGGTCAATTCAAGTTCTATATTTTGAGACGACTAATCCAAGAAAACAACCAAAACCAACAAAAATCACACATTTGTGTGGATTGAGGCGCATCTTGTAGTGTCGGCAGCGTAGAAATATAGCTCTCAAATGTGTCGGGTGATCAGTCCATTTTCATAAAAGCCCGAGTAAATCTTCTAGATAAGGTTGACAAATCCCCTTACCTTTGTGCGAAGGAATAGTACCGTTCCATGGATCCATGGCACCGAAGTTATGGGGGTTAAGTAGTGTTGAGCATGTAGCAATATGGGTGTTATTTGGCTCTTTGTGGGATAGAAACTTTCTTGTGCTTACGTTTCTTTAGGTAGTGTGGGTCTGGTGGTAGTCATCCATTTATCACTCCTCTTACAGGCTTAATAAGGTAACAAATCTCTCCTTACTGTTCTGGGTGAAACTTTCCCTTTCATTTCTTGGCCGGAGGGTGTGCTAGTTGGAGAACTAGCTGGTATTGGGTGTTGGTGTATTGGGCTTGGGTGGATTCTTGTTTTGGCATTCTGGGTGGCAGTGCTTTTTTTATTTGTATAAGGTGTCTATTGCTATTACAAGTGATGCCAGGGTTTCTCTAGGTCAAGTTTTTTCTCAGGCTGAGGCCTTGGTGTTGGATTTTTTTTCGCTGTTTGGGATAGGAATTTCCTGAATTTTCCTTCCTAGGGATGATGGACAAAGAATTCCCTTCAGGTAATCGCAACGACTCTAGCATTAATTGAGTTTCTGAGAGTCTGAACTTCTAGTATTTCTTGTGAACAACTGGGAGGTATTCCTCGGCCATTTCCATGTGAGGGGTTGTTTGGAAGTGCTAGTCTAGATTTGTGAATTTTTCATGGTGATATTGGGTCGAGGTGACCAGCGGAGTAGGGTTATCTTGCCTTCTCAGTATGTGGTGTTGAGTGTTGGGTTTCTGTTAGCGAGTCAGTAAAGTGCAAAATAGATACTGGTGTGGTTATGGGTCTAATTGGGAGAACCTTGGTGTTTATTTGCTTTTGTCTTGAAAGTATGGGTTACGTCATGACCATCAACTTGAAGTTGAGTGAATTTCTTCATGCGCTCCTATATAGGCGAAGGTGGAAGTGTCCTGGCTTAGCCTGATGGAGTCCAGGATGGCGGTGTGAGAGTTGGTGTTTATAGCAGCAGCTAGTGTGTCAAAATTGTGTGAGGTATCGTAAGCGGGGGTCATGGAGAACATGGTGGGAAGAGATCTTTGGTCAGTCCTATGGATGGAAGGAGTAGTAGGACTATTGGTCAAGGTGGCCATGGAGCAGGAAACAGGTGCAGGGGCATAATACGTGGCCAAGGTTCGAGTGCACAAGGGCAGAGGAAGAGAACGGGAAGCATGGGGTTAGTTGGACATGCATCAGTTGGGCGAACTAGGAGAACTATGACACATTAGACACTGCTCCAATCTATCATGGACATGCTAGAATATCATGACAAGGTCGAGAGGCAAGAACATGAGGTAGTTATGGCCAAGTTGGAGGAAATCCATTACTTTCAATGACATATCTGTGAATGAATTTTGGTTTGTTGGCGTGGCAAAAACCTATTGACCGAGAAGATAGAAAAGTTGGAAGCTTTGCTTGCTCACTTTGAGCAGCATGTCAACTTCCTATATTATCCTCCTCCTCTTCCAAGAACAGGTCCAGATAATACTTCTTCAGTCACTTATTATGATTGATTATGGTAATCAATGTCTTTCTAGCTTTCTATTTTTTTGTATATAAGGCCTATAAGGTTGTGGATCTCTTCATCAGATATTTTTCTTTTTTTTGTAGCATGGTAATAATATTGGTCATCAAACCTAGTCGTAGTGAGACCACATGCATTTTTACATCTTTGTATATGTCTTTTGAGTAATGAAAAAACTTGGACTTACAAAAAAAAAATCCTTGAGTTTATTAATCCCTTAGCTTTATTATGTTAATCCCTAGGGTTTATAATATTAATCACTTGGGTGGCTTTATAATATTAATCTCTTGGGTTTATAATATTAATCCAAAAGGTTAATAGAATTAATTTCTTGGTTTTATATTGTTATCCATTCGGTTTAATATTTTGGTTTATAATATTGTGTTTAGGCTTTATAATCGTAGGGTTTATAGTATTAATCCTATAGTTTTTAATCCCTTGGATTTATAATATTAATTCCAGGATTTATAATTTATTTGGTTTATAATATAAATTCTGAGTTTTAATATTATTACATTGAGTTTATGACATCAATAATCCTTGATTTTATAATATTAATTCCTAATATGTATAATAATATACTAGGGTTTATAATCTTAGGAATTATAATATTAACCATAGTGTTTATAATAATAATCATAGTGTTTAAGATTAACCATATAATTCTAAGGTTTATAATATTATATCTTGCACTTTTAATAATAATCTCTTGGGGTTTATAATATAATCCTGTGGGTCTATAATATTAATAGCATCTTCAGTTTCCCTGGATGCGGGTGTTTGTTAGGAGACATGGGGCAGCCATGTGGACAGACGCACGACGCACCCACATGATCCTCCCTCGGGATCCCCACAACGTTAACTGCTGGCATGAGACGGCCATTAAAGCCCCCTCCGCCACCCTTGAGGCGACATACTCAGGAGCCCTTGCATTTACTCTTTCCATGATTATTAACCTCGTCACCCTAGCTTCCTCCTTGACATTGTCTTTTGATAGTCTGCTAGCCGTTCTCTTCATCGTTCTCGCTGCCCTGTCTTAGGAGCATCACCACGGTCCCTCCTCTATTCATGAAAGCAAAAGCTCCTCCCTTGCTTCTGCCTCCTCCCCCCTTCTGTCAAGATCTTCTCCTCTATGCACTATTATGCCCGGTCGTACAGAATGAGGTGTTGGAGAGCAGGGGGGCGGGGCCTTCCCTCTCGACCGCCTCTGTCACTCTCCCTCGACCGTGATTTGAACCTTTCCTCCTTCACCTAGAATGTGCATGATAACCCCCCACCTATCGTCCTAAATGAGAAGCTCTCCCTGCAGCTTCCCGCCCCTACCCTCCTCTCTTCCACCTCCTGTAGCAGGAAACGAGCTCGCAAATCGACTATATCCTAGGAGTTGGCTTTCATACCACAAAAGGTGAAAGAACTTTCTGTGCATCCCGATTCCAGTAGCAGTGGCAAATCCAGTGACTCTAGAGATGGCAACTCAGACCCGGACGTTGAAGACATCCAGGAGCACAAAGGTGATGGCAGTTTAGACTGTCCTCAGGTGCATGAAGCCTCTCCGCGAGACGACTTTCAACTGGACACCCCGATGGAGCATCTTGCTCTCCCAGCCTTGCTATGCTATCCTCCTACCAAAAACGTGTCCATCTTAGACACTATGGATTATGGCTATGTCTGCAAAATTCTGGAAGAAGCTCCTTCCCCTAGCAACAAGCATGAAGATCCTCCTTAGATTTTCCATTTCAACTCTTTTTAGCATGTTCAAGTCTAGGAAAGCTATACTTTGCTTTTTATGCTCATTTTTAAAAACTCTCTCTGTTGGTTTCCCATTTCAGGCAGCATTTACTTTGTGGTTTCTAAGGACTGGTTTCCCCTCTTGGAGAAATCCAGCTCTTGGCAGCAAAATTTCAAATTATACCTTTGGAATGGACTTGTCCATTACTCAGGACAAGCCTTGTAACTTTTTGTTAAATATGATATAATAGAGATAGCTTTACTTAGAAAAAATAAGCAATTTATTAATCTATTGGGTTTATAATATTAATGCTTTAGGGGGCAGTTGCACTTAATTTACATGTTGGTGGGAAAATTTTAGGGACTCATATTTGGACATCGAAGATGAACCCTAAGTTTTTCTTAGCAGGTGACTCCCATCCCTCTGCTAACATCATGCCTTTGCTTGGCCCTGCAGAAGATGGAATCCAGAGGATAAGCTTCGCCCTGATTCCACTTAGGCCAACACAAGTAAATGAGGTCACTTGTAGTTATGTGAAGAAAAATGAGAAAAAGGCAAGTGTTGGGCTCCTTGCGTGTTGTGAGGTCACTGAAGTAGATATGGTAGCGACTCCTCTTCATTTGCAGGTCTTCGAAAACCACATAGATAAGAGGAGGATTCCCCCCCTGCTCTGAGGGATTTACGAAGGACGCCATGATCCTTTACACTATGTCTCAAAACGATCCAGGATTCGAGGGCTCCAGTCTGACCCTAAGCCCCAATAGTTCAAGAATCTACTGCGATACCTCAGATCAAACAAGTCTGAGCAGCTTTCAAACCTCTGCAAATAGCAGGAGAAAATATGTTGTCGCGGAATGCAGCGATCCAACCAAGACCATCAATATGGCCTCTCAGAAGAATTATGGGAGCTAGGGTTTCTTAGATCCCTCATCCCCTACTTTTCATATTCATATCTCGCTCCACTCGGGAAAATGCATGCTTCATTGGGTACGCTCAACGGACCTGGTGCATAACCTCTTGAATTCCCTTGAACATAGGTTGGGGATTCCCTCATCTCTTCAGAGACTTCTATATGAAGGTAAAAAACTAGAGGACTCTCTTCCCCTTTCATTTTATAAGATTGAAATATATGCTTCTATAGTTTTAACCCTTTGTTTGCGAGGGGGAGTAGTTGGGCAACCATCTTCTACTCCAGCTTTCTCTTACAAGGATTTTGTCCATGCACAACCTCCCAAGAAAGCTTTTGAACCCTTTTAGGCTCCCAAGAATTTTTTGGTTGATAATCTGGAGGAAGTTCCCTCCATAGAAATCTCTAATCCAGATCTTGAAAATTAGCTTCAAATATACGCAGAATCCACCATCACTTTCTAATTCAATGGACTTTGGACTCGTACTGCAAATCTATACCAATGGATTCACTCCACCTGGACCAACAATAGAAAGGTTATCTTTTGCTCGAAGGGTTTCTTCATAGTTGTGTTTTTTTTCACCAAAGACTATCGAAAGGCCTTAACTATATGTCCATGGTTTTGGGGAACAACAAGGTTATTCCTCACCCCCTGGTTCCCAGACTTCGGCCCCTCTACGAAAGTCGTTACCAAGCTCCCTATTTGGGTCAGGCTTCCAAATTTACCTGCACATTTATGGCACTTTTTTGTCTTCCAAGGAATAGGAAACACCTTGTGCCACTTTCTGGGAACAGATCCCTCTAGGGGGGAGAAAGGAATATACACCTATGGCAGAATATGTGCTGAAATAGACATAAGTAACAGTCTGCCTGATCAAATAAACCTCAAAATTGGTGGTTTCCTGTGGACACAGACCCCGGACTATGAGAACACTGCCTTCTGCTGCTGCCACTACCATCAAACAAGGCACCTTGAGAAATCCTGCACCACGTTCCTCGCGCAAAATAATAAAATAAATCATAAATAAAAATCCAAAAGCTATAAACCATGTGATTCGCCCCCCATGGATGATATTGATTCCTTTAGCTCAGATGAGAATGAGACTGAAGCAGAAGGGGAAGTTGCAAATCATAAGAAGGATATGCCCTTAGTTGACCCTAAGGTACCCATAGTTTCTTTGAACACTCAGAAATGCACTCATGAGTCCTCCTCCTCCGATTTAGATAAGGAGATTCCTCCCACAGTCAACAACATTCTCCAAGTGGTTCTTGCCCATCCACAACAGACTGGATGGGTCAAAGTCAAAAAAAAGAAAAGAAAAAAATGTCGTATGGAGGATTTGACCCATTCTGGGTAGATCCGAGTGTCTATATCCTTTTGTTTCCATGTTTCTCTTCCTGTTTCTTTTGCTTATTTCTTGATTACTTATCAGGACTGATGTTGATAGTTTATCATTTCTAGCTCTCCCGTTTTCTTGCTTCTCTTCACTGTAACCTCATTTGTACTATATGATCTCTTAATAGAATTAGTCTTATTTACAAAAAAAATATACATATATTAATTCTTTGGGTTTATTATCCCCTTATATATATATATATATATATATATATATATATATATATATATATATATATATATATATATATAATGGTGAGATATAAATTAGTATTGTTAATAACTAGCAGTTGCACCACATGTTGCAAAAGAAATGCCTTAAGGAAATAGCATAGGAAAGAGTAGACTAGAAGAAATAAGATGTTGCAAGGAAGGAACCATCCTGAAGGAATGAAAGACAAATTTTCTATCGTGAAGGGATGAAAGGCAAATTTTGCTTCCATGGAAGCAGGTCGTGGAGGTTTCAAAGATATTGTTGATAAGAGTTATCAACCAGAAAATTTTGTTTTAGATATTTAAATAAGCAATTGAGGATGAAAACATAGAGGTAAACCAACATAATCTGTTCACATATATAAAAATTTTGTTATAGATATTGAAATAGGAAATCGGGGGTGAAAATCCTTTGGTGATTAAAAAAAAATTATTGAGAAAACAACTCGAACACATTTGTAGAGAAAATTATAACACACTATCACACTTTTCTTATCAGATCTAAATGCTCCTATATGCAACAACAATGGATTTCATCACTTAGGAGTAGTAAAAAAAAAATTATTGAGAAAACAACTCCACAACATTTGTAGAGAAATGGATTTCATCACTTAGGAACAATAAAAACAAGTTTATTGAAAAAAAAACTCTAACAAATTTGTAGAGAAAATTATAACACAATATCACAATTTTCTTATCATAACTAAATGCTCCTATATGCAACAACAATGGCTTTGATCAATTCAAGAGTAGTAAAAACAAGTTTATTGAGAAAACAAATCTAGCAATAAGAGAGATTTGGAAGAAACTGTTGAATTGGTGAACATGTCTTGCTCTATGGTGTTGGATATTGGGCATAGCTTTCTTGATCTTGTATACAAGACTGTAAATTTCCATGTAGCTTATACTACAATAATCATGAAATTGTCAACATTTAGGGCACACTTTCCATCACATTTGTAGAGAAAATTACAATAGAGTAACACATTTTTCTTATCATATCTAAATGTTCATATATGAAACAACTAACCTATGCCTCATAGTTTACATTTGTGCAGCAAGGAGGAGAGGAGGAATATAAGGTGCCAGAATAACAAGAGAAAGAAGAATCTCGTTTGGTACATTAGAATCTTGTTTGGGACTTGAGATAGATTCATTCTATGCACAGCTAGAGTAAAGCTTAATAAAACAAAACTCACCATACTTTGAATTTTTAAAATAAATATCTTAAAAATTAGAATATCAATTTAATACATTCTACTCAATTACACATTTAACAAAATTCATTTAAAAAATACAAATGTAAATTACTATTTTAAATAAAAATACTAAAACACATTTAACAATATTGATTCAAAAAATAAAAATACAAATAACTATTTTAAATAAAAATAATACAAAGAATCACATTAATCAACATGACCCTGACCCTTGTGTACCTTTCGCTTATTACTTTTTAAATACTTCATGTTTGTAACTTATTCTTAATCACATGGTGTCAATTTTGTTAAAATATAATCTACAAGTATCACTTTTTATATCTTTGGTGGAAAGATAGAGTATCTAATCTCCCTTACCCTTTAAGAAGCATCCTCAATTATTGTACCACCCACCTAGGCATCCAATCTAGACATCTTACCTTATTCTTAATTGATCAAGAGTATAGAATTTTTAGGGTGGTGTTCTATGTGGACTAAAATTCCCATGATGTCCATCACAATGTATGGGGTTCATTGCAACCATGGATATATTCTGTGAGTTGTTGTGCCTTTTTTCTTGTGGCTAAAAGTTAGTTTTGGTTGTCACCTAGTTATCATGATTTAAAACTTTGTTATCATCTCATATCCTTATATAATTAGATATATTCTGTGAGCTAATGTGATGTTTTTTTTTGTCAGAATGATTCAAAAATCAATTATTATACCACAATATTGACTTTCTCATTGTTTTTTTTGTTTATGAACCCTTTAAAAGAACCACGGGAACATTTCACGTCTTGTTCTATGGTGTTGGATATTGGCATAGCTTTCTTGATCTTGTATACAAGACTGTAAATTTGCATGTAGATTATACCACACTAACTATGAAATTGTCTACATTTAGGACACACTTTCCATCACATTTGTAGAGAAAATTACAATAGAGTATCACATTTTTCTTATCATATATAAATGTTCATATATGCAACAACTACCTTGTGTCTCATAGTTTATATTTGTGCAAGGAGGAGGAGAGAAGTGTAAGGTGAAAACTAGAATAAAAAGAGAAAGAAGAATCTTGTTTGGGACATTAGAATCTATTTGGGACTTGAGATAGATTCATTCTCCCCACATCTAGAGTAAAGCTTAATCAAACAAAACTCACCATACTTTGAATTTTTTAAATAAATATCTGAAAAATTAGAATATCATTTTAAAACATTTTACTCAATTACACATTTAATAACATTCATTTAAAAAATACAAATATAAATTACTATTTTAAATAAAAATACTACAACACATTTCCCAATATTCATTTAAAAGAATAAAAATACAAATAACTATTTTTAATAAAAATAGTGCAAAGAATCACATTAATTACCATGACCCTCGTGTACCTTCCTCTTATTACTTTTTAAATACCTCATGTTGGTAACTTATTCTTAATCACATAGTGCCAATTTTGTTAAACTATAATATACAAATCTCAATTTTTATAGCTTTGGTGGAAGAATAGAGTATCTAAATTCCCTTACCCTTTAAGAAGCATCATCAATTTACTCTTATTACTTTTTAAATACCTCATGTTGGTAACTTATTCTTAATCACATAGTGTCAATTTTGTTAAACTATAATCTACAAATCTCAATTTTTATAGCTTTGGTGGAAGAATAGAGTATCTAAATTCCCTTACCCTTTAAGAAGCATCCTCAATTATTATACCACCCACCTCAGCATCAAATCTAGACATCTTAGCTTATTCTTAATTGATCGGGAGTATAGAATTTTTAGGGTGGTGTTCTATGTGGGCTAAAATTCCCATGATGTCCATCACAATGTATGGGGTTCATTGCAACCATGGATATATTGTGTGAGTTGTTGTGATTTTTTTCTTGTGGTTAAAGCTTAGTTTTGGTTGTCACCTAGTTATCATGATTCAAAACTTTGTTATCATCTCATATCCTTATAGCATTAGATATACTTTGTGAGCTAATGTGATGTTTTGTTTGTCACAATGATTCAAAAAACATTTATTATACCACAATATTGACTTTCTCATTGTATGTTTTTTTTTTATGAACCCTTTAAAAAAATAGTGGAAAATTTGATTTTAAATTATGATCTCCCCATCATGGGTGGGGGGTTTTAAAAATTGGAGAGTAAATTGAGCACTTATTTTTAGAAATTGTTGTATAAAATGAAAAATTTAGATTATTTGTAGACAATATTTATTAATTTAATTTTTTATATATTAAGAAATACTACTCATGAATAATAAAACAATTGTAACATAAATAATATATAACAAAAAATTGATGTATTTTTGGAATAATAAAATGGTTGTAACAAAAATAATATAGAACAATAAAAACTATGTATATTTGGATGTATGAAAATTTAGATAAATTTTATTAAGTAAAATTTTAAAAGAATAATGGTTATAAACAATTACAAATAGTTTTATTAAATAATTAGTTTAGATCTATATTATTTATCATAGGGATCAATTCTCTTTTCACTCTAAAAGAGGTTTGCATATTAAGACATGTGATCCCTCTTGGCTCTTAGTAGATTCATAGTTAAGATTGATCTAGGCCATCTTAATTTCCCCCTTTAAATAAACTACATTCTACATGAATACCATGGGTCAATACCATGGGCTTTTTTTTATAGTTTATTATTATTAGACATTTGATCCCTCTTAGATCTTGGTAGATCCATAGTTAATATTGATCTAGGCCATATTAATTTCTCCCTTTAAATAAACTACATTCCACATGAATACCATGTGTCAATACCATGGGTTGTTTTTATAGTTTATTATTATTTTATTATTTTTATTTTTTATTGTATTTTAACTTAGTTAAAATGTCCATTACATTATGTCAATCTTTTTATTTAATTTACTTTTATTTGTATTTTTGTGTAATTTGACATAGTCTCACCAAAACCTAAATTCAATCTAACTTATTAAAAAGGAAAAAAAATAACATTATAAAAAACATATATAAAACTATTTACTGGTGGATCTAATGGCCTAAAACATTTCAATCATCAATATTACCAGAATTGAAAGGATGACTTCACATGATCAATGAGTGTCTTAAAAGAGACCATGTATCTAAAACCCTATAAACTATATAAATGAGTATTATTAATAATAACTAAATGCTATTATTATATTAAATAATTTTTTTATATTATAGTATAAAATACATCTATTAACATATTAATATAATAACATAATATTATATTAATGTGTCATATAATAATAATAAATATATAAATTTATAAATATGGAATAATATAGTTAATATTGATTATATAGTTATCAATAATAATTATATATATATGAATAATAATTATTAATGTGGTTGATATATATCTATATTCTTGTATCAACCATATTTACTAATACTACTTAATAATGTTGAATACTACTTAATAATGTTGTTGTAGTTGACTTGCTTCATAACATATCGTTTATTATATCAACCCTATCAACTTGTATCAACCGTAATTGTGCTAATAATAAATATTTGTAATCCTATTACTGTATTATACATAGTCTAAATACTATACGCTCGTTAATTAACAGTCAGGGTCTCTGACAAATTGACACAACTAAAAGTCACGCTTACTAATAAAATGCATTTATGAAAGTATAAATTTCTAGATTGTGTAGAGTCCAATAAAAAATTGGTGAGTTAAATATTCAGCAAGTGAAAAGCAGAAGGAAATGGATAGTAATTCAGATAGTAAAAGCCAAAAACCTGAATTTAGTGACCAGTCGGAAAATAGGACTTCAATCAACTATAATATAATTCAATTTTAATTGAATTTTTTGCTTTGTTATTATTGTGGTAGTATATTTTGAGAATTGAATTGACAGTAGTCAGTTAAATTTCGATGGAAGTATTGGTTATGTTCCAAAATATTCTAAAAAACTATATCGATTTTGTGAAGTTCTATTTCTAATCTGTGTTACATCAATGCTTTCGCTTTTCTTCAGCCCCTGGAGGCCTTTGCGATGACATTATGTTGGGCGAAGTGGTCACTCAATTTCCATGGTATAAGCGTGGGCTCTTAAGCCGTTCAAATGATGGTGGACTCATTTCATGACACGCTCCTTCCCATATTACGCCCATCTCCAAAATCCATGTACTCTTTCCAACTCCCTTGTTTTCTTCCACACTTCAACCGTTGAATACCCTCTGTATAACACCTTATGCATATGGGTTTACAACGATGATGAAGGCACTCTGCGGAATCTTCCAGTACCGGCGATCCTTGAAGAATCAAGAAGACATGTAGATATGTAGCTTAATCCATTGGGCTATGGAGTCATAAAAGGTTTTAATTTTACGTCATCTCTACAAGGGTTTTCATAGGGCAAGCTAACTATATCAAGTGGATCTTCTTAGGTAAAATGAATATGAAATAACAAGAAGTTGTGAATTCAGTAAAACTAAAGAGAAATTAAGAATCCTTGAAATATAATTCAACAAGAAAAGCCTTTAAGATAATTGTTTAAGAGAAACTAAAGAGCAGGACACCCCTGAATTATTTAATCAAACTTTACTAAAAAATCTTCGAGACAACAATCCAGTAATCCTAAAAAGGACACCCCTGAATTATCTAGTTATAAATTTTAGATAAAGAAAAAATTCAAGATAACAGTTCAGTGAAATTAAAGAGAATGACACCCCTGAATTCTTTAACTAAAATTCAAAAAAGGCCTTCAAGATAACAGTTTAAGATAAACAAAAGAGAAAAACACCCTTGAATTCTTTAGCTAAACTTTATTAAGGAAACCTTAAGACAACAAGCTAGGTGGAACTAAAGAGCAGGACACCCTTGGATTCTTTAATCAGACCTTGCAGAAGAAAACATAAAGATAATAGAAAAAGACAGAGTTAAGGTGCCCAAACAACATATCTCAATCTAAAATTTATGTTCTATTATCAGAGAAATTGATGTACAATATGGAAAAAAAAAAGAGAAACAATGACAAAGAGGGATAACATCACCATTAACATAGCTCAAGAATCTTGTGAACGTGCTCATATTACTGATGTCCAAAATCATTACAATGCTACAGTGGAACAATATTTACAACTCAAAGTCTGATCTAAATCCAGTCTAGCAGCTAATCAAACAACCAACCAACCAAACAACAATAATAATGAACAATACATGCAGTATTTATCTACATATGAGGAGGTTTCTCTAATCTAGGGTGACAAATTTGTATTTACTACAGAGTAAATGGTGTTTGACAATTGAGACTATGCAAGGCTCAATGCCAAAATACCTCTGACTCACCTACTGTAGTAATAACTTTCTAATTTACTGCTAAGTTAACTTTAAGATATTTTTGACTATTTTTCCTTTTCATTAACTTTTACAGTAATTGTTGAGCTGCTTAAAATATCTCTGACGGAAACATTAACTGAGGTAGCTTATACTAAATTAAAATTTTGTTGTAGGTGTCCAATGTGATTTGGAAGAAGTAAAAGTTGATTGACCTTGACACCTGGCTCTGTTTTCTTTGTTGGTTTATCCCTGATTTGTTTTTAAACCTTGATATTTCTTCTAGCTTTGATTTGTATTTTTCTGTATATTTTATCCTTTTATCCTTTAATCCTTTACTGCCTTTGTTGTCACTGTCATATATTTCTTTATCTCACTATTTGATATGTTTCCTTGTCTTTCCTTTATTTTTGACTCTGTCTCTTAACCTTGTCTTTTGCCTCTGACAGATATTTTATCTATTCTTTAACTCTGTGTTTTTATTTGTCTTCATCTCTACACAGCCACTGAAAAACTCCTTTATTTTATTTATCATGTTCATTGAAGAACTCTCATCACCTTTGGAGTGATTGAATGATCATTAATGGTCATGATCCATTGTTGATTCGGATTATTCTTGCGCTCCTAATCCTTTGGTAAATAAGGCTACTGGACCGTCACCCAGAGAACCTGTTTAAACAATTTTTGGAACTTAGAAATGAAAATTATGAATTTTCTGATACATCAGTCACCTACACAATTAAAAATAATTTGTTAAATAAAAACTTGATCTCGCAGGGTGGGGAGCACTGGGGGCTTGCAAGCAGCAGGGAATTTATGGACAGAGTCTAGTTACTAGAGTTTTTTGGTTTTCTATGTTTGGTTGTGGTCTTTTTCGGGTTTGCAAGGATTTATATGGCGGCTCGGGGCTTATCACAGTGACATGGGTCTTTAACATGTTTGAACGAGGGTCAATGGTTTTGTGGTAGGTGGGTTATGGTTTCCGCATAGGGCAAGAGTGGTTTGGTAGTTTATGTCATGGGGATGCGATAATACAGAGGGAGTGATGCATGGCAGAAAGGACAGGCACGAAACTGCCCATTTTGCAAGCTCTTAGGGTATTTAAACAGCAATCTTTTGGTATTGTGATATGGTGCGTGGGTCATCAGATCGAGAGGCGTAGATCGGATGGTGGGCAGGGTTTGATGAAACGACAGGGTTAGAAAGCAGAGTGGGGCTTGGACATTTTTTTAAAGCGAAAGCGCTTTATATAAGGGTGGGAGCCAGGTTTATATGAGAGCGGGAGGTAAAATGTTTTAAAGTAGGGGTTTAAATATATAAGGGGTTGGGTCTTTCAAATAAACATAATTTTATTTAAAAGAGTGGGTCTCGAATTTATTTCAAAAAAATATAAAAATGGTTTTTTATTATTTTGAAGGAAAATAGGGGAATGAGTGAAAGGGAGGGTTTTAAATGGGGTTTTTAGCAATAGGAATGGGGTTTTGGGTAGGGGTAAGGGTATAAATGAGGGATTTAGGGTCAGCCATGGAATTTGAGAGTAAGAGAATGATCTGAAATTAGGTAAAGTGAGAGATAATGGATAGGTTAAATGAAGATAATGAAGGCAAATAGATTTCTGAAAAATAAATGATAGTCAAGGAATATTATTTTCAGCACGCTGTATAAAATCCATAGTCATCTAATGATACTATAGAATACACGAGACTAACATGTTTTATTAATCCATTGATTTTATAATATGTATCCTTTATATCTATTAATATCTTCAATTTATATCATTAATCCCTTGGGTTTATTAGTCACTTAGGTTTATAATATTAATAATACCTTGGATTTATTAATCCCTTAGGGTTGATAATATTGGGTATATGGTTTATTAGTCAATGGATTTATAATATTTATCCTTTGGATTTATTAATTCCTTCAGTTTATAAGATTAATCACTACAAGAAAAGGCCCTCTAGTGGAGGTTATAAAGGAGGTTTTTAGTGTTATAAAATTGACCAAAATTGTCAAAAAAATTTATTCTACCACATCCATTTCTAGTAACGGAGATTTTGGCGAAGCTTTTAATAGAAATTCAACACAACTAAAAACAAATGGGTGGTCGGAGGTTATTACAGATGTTTTTTCATCGGTTCTCTTATCAGGTTTTAACGCACCAGTGCGTATTGGTAGACAGAGCACCAGTGCGGTCGAAGGAGAATGCACCGGGTCGTTAATGAAAATAACAACACCAAGCTTGGTGTTGGTGATACAACGCACGAGGCCGTTCTAATTGGTCTTGGGATTTGAGCGGTGCCCATAGGTCATATCAACATGCCGGTGCGTGTGTTTATATAAACACTCCAGTGCATCGTATCACACAAATGCACCAAGGTTTACAATTGGTATCGGTATTCGTGCAGTGCAAATATGTAATACAAATGCACCGACACTTATCGACACATAAACGCCCCGGTGCGTACTATCACACAAATGCACCTAGATTTGTAATTAGTTTCGGTATTCATGCGGTGCCTATTGGTCATCCAAATGCACCGGTGAGTATAGACAGAAAAAATGCCCCGGTGCATAGTATCACACAGACGCACCACAATTTATAATTGGCATCGGTATTCGTGAAGTACTCATAGGCGGTAAAACTACATCGATGTGTATAGATACATAAACGCACCGGAGTGTCGTACTGCGCAAACGTCTCGATATTTTTAACTGGTTTTGGTATTTGCACGGTCCCGATAGGTAGTAAAAATGCACCAGCACACTGGTTTTAATTTTGTATTTTTTCGAAACATCGACCTGTGGCAGTGTAATTATTGTGATTGTTTTAAATTCATTATTCATCAAAATTCGACACATATTATAACAATATTCATATTAATTAAATTTTTATTAATGGATTTGAATGTGATGTTTAGATTAATTTTTTATATCATATTATAATTATTGTGGTTTTTTAAAATTCATTATTCATCAAAAGTCGACACATATATATATGTTATAACAATATTCATATGAATTAAATTTGTATTACTACATTTGAGAACGACAATGGAGAACGCAATAGTGACAATAGAGAATGCAATAGAATAAATTAAAACATTATATATATATATATGTGTGTGTGTGTGTGTGTGTGTGTGTGTGTGTGTGTGTGAATAAAACATTCTTTGTCATACAAAATGTTTATCTTTCAATTGGGACACTATGTCCATTACATTAAAGAAAATGTCTAATTTCACAGATATTTTTCCAAAAATAGTACAGTGCCTTGCTTTTATATCCAAACATAGTGATCACCATTCTTCAGTGGTTGAACTGCTATCACTGCTAGAGCTACTTCCATGACTTGGGTTATTTTCAAAAATGTTTTGTTCACGACGTTGATTGTTTTCTTCTTCTTCACCTTCTTCCATCTACAAACATAAAAATAAACTGTAGTGAGTGTATATACATTGGTGAGAATAATGAAAATTGCAATATTAAATAATTTAAATCAATTTAAATCGAAAAGAAATGATGTACCAGTGCAATAATTGACTCATACACTATATACATTCTTTCAAAACCATGTAACATGTCATCTTTCAAGATTTGATCTGTTGGCGCAGTGCCATACTTTGTTTCCTGCAATTTTTATACCCCATAAGAAATCATGTATTTAATATAAAGATTTAAATTTTCTATTAATTATAGACAGAGCTAAGTAAAACAAGATCGATAGATGCTTACAAATTACACAATTAAGTTCTGATATGCCAACATATACGCACAACCCATATTTAAACCAATTTCAATCAATTCCTCTGATGGTTCTTCTTTGTATGTTAGCACCTGTTTGGAGACATTCAATGATGATTTTTGTAAAACAACTTAAAAATACAAAAATGAAATCTAGTTAATTTGTTATAAGGAAGTAACAATTACTCACAAATTTAGATATCAATCATTTTCTTCCTTGTCGTCCTGTTTTATGTGCTAAATGGGTTCCATTTTCTTTTCTTTTCTGCAAGAAAATACTTGAAAATTAATATTTAATGCTAAATTGTTTATTTATTTTACCTAATGATCAAAAAATTCAATGATTACATATTACATTTGAAGCACGTTGTTTTTGAGATGGCTCCTCCCACGATGAAATTTTATCCATCTCTTTAACCATCTCCTTGTACATCTTTCTGGACATTCCTACTGGCATATTTCTGATATCAGCTCGTTCATCTTTTGAGATTTTCATAATCTTCCTGAAAATGTAACATGACAATAAACTATTTAATTTTTATATTAATATATGAAAATTAAGTATAACAAAAGTGATATTTATAAATAATTCTAGACAAACATCTAAAGGAATATTACTTTTTCATTCATTATTTTTTTTTGGTACGTTTTTGCTATTAAAAGTCTGACGTGTCTCATTGACCAATTCTCTGGAAACAATTCTTGTAGTTTACATAAAATATGGTTCTTGGAATCATTAGATTGGTTTTTGTATTGTAAGTGGAAAGAACGTCTATACATTCATTCCACTAGATCCCTCAAACATTTGTAAAAGTTTTTCTCCCTTTCGTTAACCTCCAACACCACTCCAGACGAGCTAAGGAGCAATTCATTTTCATTTTCATGTTTTATTGTTTTTCTTTTCTTAGAACAACATTCATTTTCTGAGTTGTTGGTCCCTGTAGAACATTAAACAGAGGTGAATTAATAGACTTTTTCACATATGTTATCTAATAATTTTAATTATATTATTAATGAAAACTAAAAAAAGAAGCTCATATTGGATCAATAATATTTTTTCATTCACCTAATTCATCCTTTTACAATTTTTCCATCAAGCTTATACATTCTTATGGTCCTAGATCAGACATAATCTTATTGAGCTTCTTCATTTTGTGGCTCTGCATGAAACACATTAAACAATACATATTATTTAAGCTTACATATAGTTCAAAAATAAATTTTTTGTAAAAAATTTACAAAGAACTTGTCTTTTTTGCTTTTCTTAATGTATTATCAGTATTTTTGTTACTTGATCCCTTGTCAGTCATTTCTTTAACAATATAAAACCTGTATCATATCAGTCAATAATATATTTTTTAATAAAGTGTCAACTTCTCAATTAAAAAAAAAAATCTCAAAAAACCGATGTGCCATTCATGGTGAATGCACCGACATCAGTGTGTGTATGTCTTTCCCATGCACTGCAAAAACAGTATAATACACCATACGGTGCTCTATGTCAACAACAAGCCCCGGTATGTTTCATTTCAATGACCACACCGGTTAACCATCATAAAAATAATAAAAAATTTCCAGTGTTATTTTTTTTTACCATAAATCGGTGCTATATTTTACATAAGGCGCACCGTGAAAAAAAATCTTATTTTTTCACATTACTTATCCAGTGCTCTTGTAAACAACATAGCACCGGTGTGCTACCTTACATAGGGCGCACCATTAAAAAAATATATTTTTTTTAAAATCATTCCAAGGCCCACATGGATTAGGATAGGACTATGCTAATCGTCCTGTCGGTTTCATGTCTTTGGTCTATATTTAGCAATACAAACCCTATAAATCTAAATTGAAAAGTCCTAATTCTGAATCACAAATAGAAGAAGAAGAAAGGGGAGAAACAAAAAGAATGTAAGGTTTGTATTTTTTGAAAGTTTTTTTTTCGAAACTGAACATTCACGGTGCGTCATAATGAAATAGCGCATTGGATGCATATTTTTCTAATTTTTTATGATAGTACTTTTGTGGTGCGCTGTGATAACAGAGCACCTCGGTGCACTCGAACGCACTGATTTTTTTTTTTTTAATTTATGCAAGGGCTGACATGGATTGGGATCCGAGTATGTAGGTCAACCCATTCGTTGGATGCCTTAGGTTTATATTTAGCAATATAAACCCTATAAATATAAATTGAAAATCCCTAATTCTAAAATCATAGCAAGTGGGATAAGATAGGGCAGAAAAAAAATTAATGTAGGGTATATTTGTAAAATGGTTTTTTTTCAAAACAGGATGTTGTGCGATGTGCCATAATGTAATAGTGCACCGGTTCCATATGTTACATATGGTGCACTGATAAAAACATAATTTTTTTTTTAATTTTTTATCACTGTACTTGCGCGATGCGCTTGTATAACAGAGTGCTCCGGTGTGCTATGTGACAAAGGGGGCACCGACGATTAAAAATGTTTTTTTTTAAGATTGACATAAGGGCCGACATGGATTGAGATCTGACTATGCAGATCCTCCCATTGGTTGCATGTCTTAGGCTTATATTTAGCAATATAAACCATATCAATATAAATTGAAAAACCCCAATTCTGAAATCACAGCAAGTGGGAGAAGAAAGGGAAGAAATAAAAATAATGTAGGGTATGTTTGTAAAATGGTTATTTTCCAAAAAAACACATTTTTCGGTGTTCCATAATGTAATAGTGCACTGGTGCGCAACGTTACGCAGGGTGCACCAGCGAAAAAAATCTGTATTTTTTTTAAGATTGACGCAAGGGCCAACATGGATTGGGATCCAACTATGCAATTTGTCCTGTGGGTTGGATTTCTTACGAGTACTAAAACCTTATAAATGTAAATTGAAAAGAAAGAGGGAGAAAAAATGGCAAAAAAAAAAGAATCTAAGGTTTTTTTTTCTAAATATTTATTTCTTTTTTTTATTTTTGTTTATGAAAACTGCAGAAAAGGAAAAAATGCAGAAATAAAAAGTTAAAAAAACAATAAGATTTGATTTTGTATTTTAATTCATAAAAAAACTAGAGAAAAAATAAAATAAAACAATAGACTTTGATTTTTTATTTCACTGCATAAAAAAAAAAACTACAAAAAAAAGTACAAAAAAAAAACAATAAGCTTTACTCACGTCGTTTAAAATTCTATGGTACAGGGTTTGAATTACCAGAGATTTGGAATTCGGATTGTCTGAATACTTATGTTCAAACATATTTCCATGCTCCACGGTGCTCTCATGCTCTGTTTGCTCCAGGTATGTATCCTGCAAATCTCTCGCTGAAATTTTTTACAAAAATAGTGAAATAATGAAAAGTGTTTAGTATTTAAAGAAATGTTTTATGAAATTAGATTTTTGAAAATATTTTGCCGCCCGATTTTCAATTTATCGTTTTTATTTCACTTAAAGAAAATAGGGTTGTGCTTTTTTTATTGTGATTATTCATTAACCGGTGTATTATTTAATTGAACCGCACCGGTGCTACTTGTTACAAAAGCACACATGTGCGCAAAATAAAGAACTGACCGGTGTGGTTATCTAAACAGTACGCACCAGAGTTACATTTAGGTTTGTGCACCAAAGTTTATTTTTGTTTTGCTCAAATGCAGGGAGAAAATATCATATATTATATCAAATGGACAATTCTTCAAAATCCAGCTCATTCCATAATATTTCTCAAAGTCCATTGCAAAGTTCTCCCTATCCATGTGGAGACGTAATATTTACTTCAGATTTGTTTTATTTTTCACTATCTAATTGAATTTATATATGTTTTTTATCCATGCAGTCAATCATGCACAACTTAATAAAATTTATAATGTATACAAATTGGCAGGTTCATGCAGATTCATGATCGAGTTCAGATGCACAAAATTATATTCAAAGTATTACTCCAAAACATCGAAAGTTCTTATCAGGAGCTGCATATCGCAAGACGCATTTGGTAGATGAAAATGGCCAGTCACTTCACCTTGCCAATTGTAACAATATTTCATCTTCTAGCCACAATCCCAGGACAATGATGGTAATTATAATTATAATTGTTTGGTATATATATTGATTAATATGTAATTATTTCAACGTTAAACCAATTTATAATCATGAAAAATTGTCGAAGTGGTTACTAATTGATATCATAATATTTTATACTAATCATGTTCAATTTTTTTTAATTATTAGGATTCTAGTGATGATGAACGACCTACCTACCATCTTCCGTTACACCCCATGACAATGTAAAATTGAGAGAACACTGAATTAAGAGAAAAAATCGGAGAGGAACGATACAAAGAATAGATGAATCAACCACTGGTTCAATTCCCGCTACGTCCAGATTCACCAATTAGGAATGACTACAGCAATAGTAGTTTTTCACAAGCTGGCAATGGAGACGATCAAATAGAGGTTGGTATGGATGATTACTTAAGGGATACGATTGCCATGGAGACAATGTTGTTAGATGCATTCCAAAATGATGATCAGCTAGGAGATGATGCTCATATCGCTGACACCTTTTTCGAAAGCCCTAAATTTGCTTCCACCAACCCTCTCTTTGGACCCAACAGTCAGTAAAATTCTACCCAGTTGGGGACAACGATGTTACTGTACAAATTCAAACAAAGTTTGGCTTATCGAATGCATGTTTCTCAGAACTTAGAGACTTTTTTGATGGTGCAAAAATTACTTCCCTTATATGGAAGACACAAAATATAAATAAATTATACATAATGGTGTCTAAAATTTTATGAACGTTAATAATTATATCGAAATTAATGTACATTTATTAATATATTTTTCCATGATCACCAACTACAGGTTATTCAAAGATAAAGTTCTTCCGAGTGATAATGTCTTGCCCGGTAGCTGCGAAGAGGAAAAAAATTGTTGAAAATGTTGGGTGTTGAGTACATATCATATCATGCATGTCAAAATGATTGTATTCTATATAGAGGAGAATATGCATATAAAGAGATGTGTTTGAAATGTCGGCATGACAGGTACGATAAATCAAAAAAGAAGGGCAAATCACGTACTGGTCCTCCTTTTAAGATATTGAGGCACATGCCTATAATCCCAAGGATTCAAAGGCTCTTTCATTGCAAAGAATTAGCTATGTTTCAGGGATGGCATGCCTCACATAGAAGTGAGTTGGGAGTTATGAAAATACCAACTGATTCAATAGCCATAAAGCATATAGAGGATACATGGCCCAAAAAATTCAAGAATGAAGTACGAATTCTATGACTCAGCATAGCCATGGATTGCGTCAACCCATATTCCCTCCTGAACACCAACTATTATATTTGGCCTGTAGTAGTGATCAATAACAATATCCCCCATGGTTGTTCATGAAGAATGAACATCTTATGTTGGATCTCATAGTCCTTGGTAGAAGACAAGTGAAGAATATGGACGTCTAATTACAACCACTGGTAGATGAATTGAAGGAATTATGGGATGGGATAAATGTATACGATCTATCAAGACCCATCACAGCAGAGAGGAGGTTTACATTGTGTGGCATATGTGCTTACACGACACATGATAATCCAGGCTTAAGAGTTTGCTCTAGTAAATCACATGTTTAATTTATTGATTTGTTTATATATAATGTAACAATATTCTTTCACATATTAGTTATTTAATTCTTTTTAATATTATTTTTTCTGATATTCATGATATTCTTTAACGTGCCATGCATATTAATTAATGTATACAAATATAATCTCACAGGTCTTGTAACAAAAGGGTATTTTCGATGTAAATGTTGTGGACCTTCTCTGAAAGCTAGATGGTCCAAATACCTACGAAATCCAGTGTATGATTTCTCCAGGATATTCCTACCAGAACAACAACCTTACAGAAGAGCAACATCTGCTTTCAATGGTAAACGAGAAAGAACCCAAAGGGCTCCAATAATGAAACCAGTTGAATGGCGTAGAGCATATGAGAGAGAGAAGGAGAAGGAGTTCACAGAAATGTTTGATTCAATTGGGGAGCCTCAGTTTGATGATCTAGATTTCTTCAACAACTATGTTGAGCAATTTCCCATTGGGATGAAAAGGAAATCTATCTTTTATGACCTCCCATATTGGGAGCATCTTAATATTGCCCACTTATTACATCACATGCATATATTTAAAAATGTTTCATCTTCTTTATGGAGGCACATATCATCGAAACAAAGTGACACATTGGCGTTTAGGAAAGACCTTATTACTTCAAAAACTAAAAAGAAATATTATCCAAGACGATTAGAAAGTACAGGATCAGAGGCAGGCATTGGTCCCTCTAATTCATGGTTTTTCAAAGAAGGTGATTTCCCATGGATTTTTAAAAAATATGATATATCTTTGGCAAAGGAAGTTATAATGGATGTGAGGGTGCCAACTTCATATGGGTCTTCACTACAACACTGCTTCACCGTGGATGACCATTTTTCGGGGTTGAAATCGCATGACCATTTTAATCTTCTAAGAGTATGTATAATGTCAAAAGCATGATTTTACTATTTGTTATATTAATAAATTTTATCCCATGCGGTGATCATAAAACATATCTAATTTTGTATATTATTGCACGTTTTTAAAACTTTGCAGTGTCATTATCCTTTGTTTGTGCGTGGGTGTGTGAAACATGAATTCCCTCAAGACCTAGGACGTGCCATATCTAAATTATCTGCATTTGTACGTTGGATCACATCAAAGGAGATTCATGTGGCTAGCATTCCACGGTGGCGTCAAGAGATAGTTGAGATTGTTTGTATGTTTGAGAAGGAACTGCTGACGAGTTTCATGGACTTACAGGTTCATCTTTCAATCCACCTGGTAGATGAGGTTGAATTATTTGGGGTTGTTTCTTATCGTTGGATGTTCTTCTTAGAGAGGTACATGAAGAAATTGAAAGGTTTTGTTCGACAAAGGGCAAGACCTAAGGGGTCTATGGTAGAGGGGTACATATCGTATGAGTCTTTCTACTATGCTAGTGAGTACATCAAGCAGATCGACAACAAACCATGTGCGGTAATTTGGGGCGATGAATTTGATGAAGAAAAAAGAGAAGGAGAGTTGCTCCAAACAAGTGGAAAAAAGTGCTTGATAAAGAGTAAGTGACTTGTCATTTTTAAAATTTACAAAAAGTAATTAATATTCATGTTGAACTTTGATATAATGTATATTTTGATCTCTAAGTACTATATAATGCTGGTTTGATTTCATCAGCGAATGCAGAAATTGAAGCAATCAATAAATTCATTCTTTACAATTCTAAAGCGACACAA
This sequence comes from Pinus albicaulis, assembly GCA_034641835.2. Lineage (NCBI taxonomy): Eukaryota > Viridiplantae > Streptophyta > Pinopsida > Pinales > Pinaceae > Pinus > Pinus albicaulis. Next base: position 518,871,720 of record CM076575.1, on the reverse strand, counting down.
CCGTGTGTCGCATTGTACGAACAAAAAATAATGAAATGGGATAGTGACAGGAAAGAATTCAGATGTTGAATGGTAGAATTGTGCCCTATCCCTATCATTTAAAAGAAAATATGCCAAAAATATGCCCCAACAGTTGGGTTGCTGACCAAGTCAAAGAGAAATACAGTGCTACCGGTCATTACCCGTGTGCTGAAGAGGATGCGCTAAACGTAGGGATTGGGTGCAGCAACTCGGTAATAATTTATATGTAAATTTGAAACTTATATTAAGACATCTACATTTCATATTTTAATTGTTGGATTATTATTTATAAGACACATGACACTTATGTGATTTTTTTAACTTTTTTATAATAGGTGCATTTGTTCCCATCTATGTGCACATATGGACACCATTTTCACACAGAAAATGTCGATGTTGGAAACATCACACAAGACTATGGAGTGGAAGTTGAGTTCGATCAATCTAGTCAATGTAGCCACTGTGATCAACAACTAGTAAGAGGGACATTAGGTTATGTCGGAAAGATACAAGAGATCATTGAAGTGGATTTTTCTTCTTTCCAATGTCTTATTTTTAGGTGCAAGTGGTGGGACACCTTTGATCAGAATAATGTAAAGGAAGATCGCGATAGTAGGCTGATATGTATCAACTCTAGAAAGATGTGGGATGAAGCTAAGGAGCCCTATGTTTTCCCTAAACACTGCAACCAGGTGTTTTTCTACCCAGATGTGTTGGATAGGGATTGGTGGTTCGTATTGACACATGACCCTAGATCAAAACATATTTTTGAGAACAATAATGTTACATGCCATGCGAGCTAGAAGATAATGAGGGTGATCATGAGAACCAAGAGTGATATGGTACAATATGTGTTATTTCATCAATATTTATACTTTTTAAGATGATTTTTTCGAAATATTAATGTAATATGTATTTTGAATTAATTGGTAATTTGCATTGTGTTAATGTTAAAATCAATAATTTACTTGATAATTTGGTATTATGTACTTGATCTCAAAAACAATGGCGTACTGTATAAATTAATTCTTTTTTTGTATCTAAGATCATAATAAAATAATGATAATTCTAATTAAGTACATGAATTTATTTGCATTATTTTCTAAATTTCCTTATGTTACAATAAATCATATTATTCTATATTTATTATTTTACAATTATTTAAAATTTACAAATTTACAAATTTAAAAATTTTAATAAATTCATTTCACATTAATGCAATTAAAATTTTACAAATATTTTACATACAATTACAATTAGAATTAGAATTATTAGAATTACAATTACAATTTTACAATTTCATGTACAATAACAATTTTAGAATTTTACATATATACAATTACAATTTTACAAATTAAAATATTACAATTACAATTACAATTTTAGAAATTTACATATATATCATTACAATTAAAATTTTAGAATTTTAAATACAATTAGAAATACAAATATTACAAATTTACAATATCATGATCATTTGGTATTTATAAATTAATTAATAAACATCATGTTCATGATAAGCATCGTACAAACATCATATTTGACTAAAAAACACATTCAAAATCGCTAACTTCATCATCGTGATCATGATCATCTAACAAAACACAATTAACATTATATATTAACATCATCAGTACAACACAAACATCAAATATACATCTCATGCTATCACATACACATCTATCTACAAGCTGCACATTAAATGAACATATCTAACATGACCTAACAACATACACATAATGATGACCACCAACATGTAAATTAAGTACAACTGCAAAATGAACATAAAATACATGGACCATAATATATATATATATATATATATATATATATATATATATATATATATATATAACTGAATAATGTTAAAAATATACAACTGTAATATAAATGTCATGGATCAGCCGATGATCGAGCCTCATCTCTATGATGACTGCTGGTAGATGCTACTGGAGGCTCATGCAAATATGGCGCGGCGCGAGGCCGTGAATGATCATGAGATTTCAATGGTACGTTGTGCCTCGAAAACTATCCATCATGTGCTGTGGCTCGCTCATAACGTGCGACAGTCCTCGTCAGTCACGTAAAAGCTATCGTAACTCCTACGACATGCCGCGTCAGGTTGTACATGTCACACGGCATGCCTCTCCACATCTGTAAGAGCCTATCATCAGCCTCTATATCTCTGAAATCAACGGGGCAGATGCCCGCCTCAACAAACAATGTAATGAGTTGGTCGCCCAACTCCATCCTATATCTAGCATCACTTAGACGTCGATCGTGGGCCGGCGCACCAGCAAGAGCAGGTCTCTGATCTGCACCGGCCTCCTACTAATCCTCGACAATATCTGGCATCATGTCCTCTGCATCCTCATCAAGATCCACAATTGGATCAAGTGGTGGTGGCAGAATCTCCTTGCCATCATAAGAGCCAATGTCTGCAAAATATATACAAGTACACAACAATAATTAGACAATTTCATTACACAATTTAATAAAAACAAGTTAAAGAAAATGTTAGAATAAATTTAAATAAAACAGTAATATTACCTCTATCATTTCGCGGCTCATCATCTGTGAAGAGGATGTTGGCACACCCTTGCCAATCCAACCCCCCATAAGGACAAGGGACCATAATGAAGGGATGCTCAAAAACAATGGCTAGACACCCTAGTGCATCATTTGATATCCTCGCTGGAAACAGAGTCTCCTCCCTCTTGGGCATCATCTACCCCACATATGCATAAGTGCCTCAATAATCGGCCTACGAGGCTGCCGAAGAAATGAAGGCGTCATCCCTGGAAACCTCTCAAAAAATAAACAAAAAATCCTTGAAGAAAAAGGGAAGTTGACCATTCCTTGTGCATGAGCACGGCATCTATCTAATGTTGTATAGAACTGCCGTAAAAACATGGCAGACCACCTGACAAGTCGTGGTTGTTGTAGAAAAGAATGAACATAATATAAAAGTTGGAAACTAATGTGTTACCTGTCACTGGTTTTCTGCGAAATGGTCGAAATGATAAGTGAGAGACACTGGACCTCCTCACGACTAAACGCACCAATACATAATTGTCCTCCAGAGACTTGAAAATCTGAAGGAGACAATATATCTACTCCAATGTATCTCTGGGAGTAAAATAACTGACTCCCCGCCACACAACCAGTTGGAACCTCAGGGAATGAGTGAAAATCCACCCCTCTCCTTGAAAGCCCTGTAATAAAATATACATCCTCCTTAGTGGGCGTGTACCACTGGTCGATACCAACTCGGAAAGCCTATTTCTGGGCATTCCACCTTTGGATGAGATGTCTCAAAAAACCAATTTGGGACTTTAGGGAAGTAGCCTCCTCATAGAACTTGAGGAGGCCTACCTGCCTTAGGATCCCTTGCGTCACTGTTGTAATAGGGCAAGGGTATGCATCTCTCTCCCTCTCTCGTGCCTCCCACAGGCGAACCATGTTATATTGTTCTACCTGTTGTTGTTTTTGTTGTTGCTCCTCTTCTCTCCTTTCACGTCTCTGAATGATTGACATATTAAACATTTTTTTTTAAATAAATGACACGTGTATTTACAAATATACATATATAAATATTTTTTTTAAAATATATAAAAAAAGAATTGTTGCGCCAAAAACACATTCACCCACCGATAACGGTGCATCCCTCCATAGAGACGCACCAACAATGGTGCACATAATGATATAAAAAGAACTAGGAGCGGTGCTCCATAAAATATTTTTAGCGCACTGTTCACTAAGTGCAGTGTGAGGAGGCTAGTGCGCTGACTTCACTATATGCCCCGGAGCTTATAGCTAAGTCAGCACACTGCCCTCCTACCACCATACATATTCGTACGATGCGGCCAGGTATCTGAGCACACCGCTCTTTGTTGTAAAATTTACAATTACACGATGCGCCTTTGGAATCTGCCCGGGAACTGGTGCGGATACACCTAGCACTGGTTTACCAACCCAAACTGTTGACAATGTCGATTTGCGGTTTCGGTGCGCCGAAAAACTTACGTGCCCCAGGGCGGATAATTTGGTCAATGCACCAGGTGGCCGCGATTCAACATTGTCAACGGTGCGGCCTAGTAAATGACCGCACCGCACTTTTAAAAAATTTTAAAATAACACCGTGTGCCTTGCAGTACTACCCTGAAACTGGTGCGGACTCCTTTAGCACTGGGTGCGGTGCGGCCTGTAAATTTACAGGCAGCACCGCAAACTGGTGCAAGCCGAATGGCTCGAGCGCAGCGCACGACAATTGTTTTTTTTTTAATGGTTAATTTTAAGGTTTTTTCAAATTCTAATATGCTAAAAGGTTTAATTATGGAAAAACAAGAAAAATACTTGTACATTTACTCGTTGAGGAGGCATATTGGCTGTACAATTTAAAAAAGAAAATTTGTCCACTGTTTTATAAAATTCAAGCTGGAGATTGGTGGAAATGTATAGCAGTAGTGTGTGTAATAAGTGCAATGGGAGCATGGATGTCAGTGCAGCTCAAGCAAGAATAAGTTGCACTAGTGCTTGAGAGCTCTGTAGCACTGAAAAAAGTGAAAAATATGGTTTTTTGGCCGTAATGTTTTTTTATTTAATCTTGTTCTAATGCGCGGGGTTTTTACTAGAGTACCAGTGCATTGTCTTAATGCCGCACCAGACTCTTTCTATTTTCACACACTTTTAGGAGGCACCAGGGTGGCGTAACTATAACGCACCGATAACGGTGTCCAGCGAACCAATGATTTTTGCGGTTTTTTGGTCGTAATTTTTTTTATTTAACCCTATTCCAGTGTGTGGGCTTTTTACTGCAGTACCGGTGCATTTCTTGTATGTCACATTGGGCTCTTTCTATTTTTGCGCACTTTTAGGAGGCACTGGGGCGACGTAATGTTATCGCACCAGTGCTCTACAATAACATCACACACCGGTAATGGTGTCCGGTGAACCAATGATTTCTGCGGTTTTTTGGCCGTAAATTTTTTTTATTTAACCCTATCCTAGTGCGCAGGGTTTTTATTGGAGTACCGGTGCGTTTCCTGTATGCTGCGCTCGACTCTTTTTATTTTTGCACATTTTTAGGAGGCACCACAGTGGTGTATTTTTAAACCATCAGTGCTCTACAGTAATATGACGCACCGATAACAGTGTCCGATGAACCAATGATTTTTGCGTTTTTTTGCCATAAATGTTTTTTATTTAACCCTATTCCGATGTGCGAGATTTTTGCTAGAGTACTGCTGCATTTTATGTATGTTGCACTAGGCTCTTTCTATTTTTGCGTGCTTTTAGGAGGCAGCAGGGCAGCATAGTTTTAAAGCACCAGTGCTCTATAGTATCATGACGCACCAGTAACAGTGTCTGGTGAACCAATAATTTCTACGGTTTTTTGGCTGTAATTTTTTAATTTAACCCTATTTCGGTGTGCGGCATTTATGGGGACCCCGGTGCATTTCCATCATTCCGCCCTAGGAATTTTATGTTCCGCTCACTTTTATGATGCACTGGGGTGTGGGGATGTGAGGCACTGAGGCTCTACAGTAACCTGATGCACTGGTAATGGTGCTTGGTGAACCAATGATTTCTGCGGTTTTTTGGTCGTAATTTTGTTTGTTTTAAACCCTTTCCCGGTGCTCGGCATTTACGGGGATCCTGGTGCATTTCAATCATTCGGCACTGCAACATTTATGTTCCTTGTGCTTTTTAAGAGGCACCGAGGCTGACGATATGACACGCACTGGTGCCACTGTTGAATTAAAAGCACCGGGAGGGTGTGTAAGGTGCGCACTGTTTCTGGTGTGCCAATGTTTTATGCGATTTTTTTGCCATAATTTTTTTTATTTAACCATCCACCGATGCGCGTGTTTTGTGGGCGCCCCCTTTTCATTTCATTTATTCCACACCGGGCAGTATATGTGCAGTCAACATGTAAAGCACTGGTGCTCTACAGAAATAAAACGCACCGGGCGTGTGTTTATGGAGCGCACGGTGTCCGGTGTTCCAATTTTTGTAATGCACCAGTGCTTTGTCATATTGAACGCATAGGTGCATTTTAGGTTGATAAGAGCACCGGAAGAAATACATCCGCAAAAACCTTTGCCCGCCAACCTCCTCTAGGATCCTCTGCTACAAATGGATGTCTAGGGTATTTTTCTGTGGGGTTCCTCAAAAACATCCGCTAGAGGGTCTTTTCCTTGCATTGAATCCCTTGGCTTTATTGTTGGGTATACAACCAAAGTCCCACATTGACTAGAAGTGGGGAGGATCATGGGTATATAAGGATGGAAAAATATCTCCATTGGTATGAGGCCTTTTGGGGTAAAGCCCATAAGCAAAGCCATGAGGGCTTAGGCCCAAAGTGGACAATATCATACCATTGTGGAGATATGTGGTGTCCAGAATCCTTACAAGTGGTATCGGAGCCATGCCCCGAAGTTAGCGAAGTGGATGAATCCTTGAATGCCGAACGAAGGTGGTGGGCCCCGGTAATATCACGATGGGATCCGTGGATGAGCTCGGTTAGACAGGCGGTATGCTCCGGATTCTTCATGGACATGTCCTGGTCCCAACACGGTGAAGAGGAGTTGACCTGGGATAGAGCAAGCTCTCGAGGCAGGTGGTGCTCCATGTAAGGCGTGTGCTTCCAACGCATTGGAGTGGAGAATCCTGGTTGGTAGAGAGTGGATGGATGGATAATCGTTTGAGGGGAGGCTCGATGGTCCTTTGTTCGAGGGGAGGATTGTTGGGTATACGACCAAAGTCCCACATTGACTAGAAGTGGGGAGGATCATGGGTGTATAAGGATGGACAAATATCTCCATTGGTATGAGGCCTTTTGGGGTAAAGCCCATAAGCAAAGCCATGAGGGCTTAGGCCCAAAGTGGACAATATCATACCATTGTGGAGATATGTGGTGTCCAGAATCCTTACATTTATTAATCACTTAGGTCTATAATATTAATAATCCCTTCGGTCTATAATATTAATAATCACTTGGTTTTATTAATCCCTTAGGTTTATAATATTAATTTCAAGTTTTTATAATAATGTTGAGTTTTATAATATTAGAGTCTATAATATTTTATTTAATATTAGAGTTTAATATTGTCAAGTCGAAATGGTATACAAATTTACCCAACATGTTCCAAGCATTGTCACAATATGACAAGAATTGTGATAATCATTGTCACAATAATACATCTCATCGCAATTTATTCAATGTCACATTACAACATTGAATAAATTAGGGTTTAATATTCTTGGTTATAATATTGGTTTTAGGGTTTATAATCTTAATACTTACAATCATAAGGTTTATAATATAGATCTAGGAATTTTAATCCCTTGGGTTTATAATACTAATCCTAGGGTTTATAATCGCTTAATTTTATAATATAAATCATAAGGCTTAATATTATTCCCTTAGGCTTATTATCCACTGGGTGTATAATATTAATCAATTAGGTTTATTGACCCCTTGAGTTTATAATATTATTAGTCCCTTGGGTTTATAACATCAATAATATCTTAGGTTTATTAATAACCTTGGTTTATAATATTAATCTCTAATATGTATAATAATATATTATGGTTTATAATATTAATATTTGGTTTATAATAACAATCCTAGGGTTTATAATATTAATCATGTTGTTCAATATTAATCCCATTGTTTAATATTAATCCCTTGACTTCATAATATAAATCTCAGGGTTTAATATTATTCCCATGAGTTTTTTATCCCCTGGGCTTATAATTTTAATCTTATTGTTTAATATTAATCCATTTGGTTGATAATACTTTGAGTTTATTATATTAATCTCAAGGGTTTATAATATTAATCCCTTGGGTTTATAATATTAAACCCATGGGTTATAATATTAATAATCCATTCATAATATTAATCCCAAGGTTTTATAATAACATTGGATTTTATAATTTTAGGATTTATAAAATTTGGTCTAATATTGTGGCATTGGAATGGTACAAGAATTTACCCAACATCGCAGTGTTCCAAGCATCATGACAATGTGAAAAGCATTATGACAACCTTTGTCATAGTGATACATCACATTGTAATTTGTTCCATGTCACATTACAACAATGAATAAGCTAGAGTTTAATATTTTGGTTTATAATATTGGGTTTAGGGTTTATAATCTTAACATTTATAATCACAACGTTTATAATATTAATCCTAAGGTTTTTAATCTCGTTGATTTATAGTATTAATCTTAAGATTTATAATATAAATATTAGGACTTAATATTCTCCCCTTGGGTTTATAATATTAATACCTATGATCTATAATATTAATCCTAATATGTACAATAATATATTAGGGTTTATAATATTAATAATCCTTTTAGTTTTCTCTGATGGGGGTGTTGGACATATGGAACTCTTCGCCGCGTAAAGTATGACACTCTTTGTATGTCATGAGCGGAGAGGGAAAAAATTAATCCCCTCCATTAAGTTGTGGTTAATTACTCTGCATATGAATGTGTGAAATATCACACCTTACCTTCATGCGAAGGAATAGTACTATCTCGGGGATCAATGGCACTGACATTACGGTGGTTAAGTAGTGTTGAGAATGAAACAATATGGGTGTTATTTGGCTCTTTGTGGGATACAAACTTTCTTCTGTTTAAATTTCTTCAGGTAGTGTGGGTCTGGTGTCAATCATCAATTTACCACTCCTCATGAGGGCTTAATAAGGTACCAACTCTCTCCCTACTGTTCTGGGTGAAACTTTCCTTTTCATTCCTTGGTCGGAGGGTGGGCTTGTTAGAGAACTAGCTAGTATTGGGTGTGATGAAGGAGCATTAGATTCGGGAAAATACTTTGTATTTTATTAAACCTAAGGGGTCTCATGTTTTTGAGAAAAAATTAATTTTATGTAAATATTAATGAGATTTTGAGTGATTTTAATTGTGAGGATTTGTTAATGTTCCCAAATAATTTGGAGAACATGAGAGAAATTAGATTGAGATATCTAAGAATTAATTATGAAGCCTAAGATAGATTTAGTTTCAGGATTTTAGGGATAAATCTAGATTGTAGGGTTTTTTGAGATATTTGAGGACTTTGTTGAGTTATTAAATGGATGTGAACCAAAATTGGTTCAATTAAAATTTGTATAAATTAATAAGCTTAAAGGAAAAATAGATTAGAATAGAGAGAGAGGTGAGGTTTGGAAAATAGAGTTTGTTAGCCTACGAGCTTTTGTAAAAGGGCCATTGATTTGAAAATCTGGTCATGGACCAAGAGGATTTTTGTATTTGATTTCATGTTTATTTATGAAGGACTTTATTCTGAATTATGTGCATGGTGAATCTGTGTAAAATAAATGAGGCTTGACATGTGTAGGGAGAATTGATTTTATTATCTATTTGTGTTTTGAATCTAATGAGATAAAGGTTTACATATGTTGAAAAGCATACAATTCTGAATTGTGAACATTTACACAGTTGAGTGGAGAATGGGCGCACTGTTTGAAAATATAAAGCGCATTTAAGATCAAGACTTAGAATTCGTGTTTTGGGTCTTATTGTGGATTTAACGTAGGTGTTAGACATACTTGACATGAATTAAAACTGCAAGTTCGAGCCTTGAAATGAAATCGACCTATTGAGGGTTGAGGTCACTGAAGAAATTGTGAGAATCGAATTGAATGGCACAGTAGAAGTATACAAAGAGTTTAACTCTCTGTTGAATGCAGATATATGCGTTGATGGCACAAAAAATTCCAATCAAAAGAACACACGGATTCAAGGAAAGGTGTTGTGCGTTAATCTTATTTATCAGCCAAAGAACTTGAAGGCACAAGGAATTGCGTCCAAAAGCGATAGCAGAATGGTGGCACGATGGAGAATTTAATACAGAGCTAGCGCAATTGTTGAAATAAAGCTACGGGTCAGAAGAGATAGAACTTGATCTTATGAAGAAGAATGCTGATCTGAAACAGAAATCGAATGTTGTGAGGTGAGGTACCAGAGTTGAAAGAGATAATGGTGAGTCAACTGAGCGATAGGTATGAGGTTAGGTTTAATTAGAATATGAATGGATTGTTTGATTTGATTAAATCAACTTCAGATCCGACTTGGGATCGATTTTAAATTCACAACATTAAACCAACATTATCAATCCAATTTGATAAGCTTGAGTTCAGAATTGGCAATGGAATTGTGTGTTAATTGCAAATAGAAGCATTGTTAGATTAATGCAAATATATGTTCGTTTATTTCATATTAATACATAACACTGTATTTTTCATGAATGAAGCCACATAATAGTGCATATTAATCTTGTGTGAAGGATTAATTCAAATCGATGAGAATTGGTCTTTTGACAAGGAACACAAGTGAGAAGTGTCGAAATGAAGATTTGAAGCAGAATTAAAATCGAGAGCAGAGGAGTGTAAGCATCAAGCTGGAATGCAATTGAATTAGAAGGTGAAATCATCAAAGGAAGCGGAACGTAATCAACAAGGGTAGTTTGAAAGGAAACCACAAATCAGATCATTGACGTTCGATTGTAAAAGAATGTCCATTGTTGGATGAAAGTCGAAAGTTGATATGCAAATGTGTTGGTCAAGCTTGAATAAGGTGAAGGTGCATTATGAATTTGCATAGGCGTTAATGGAGGTAAGTCATATTTGTTATGACTAGACATGCATAAAAAAAAACTGTGGGCCAGGTCTATCATTGCGATGAATAGAATTGGTACTTTGCATAGTTGAACCAATCGAATTATTAATGTCAAAAGTGGACTTTGATTTCAGTATAGAATATTGATATGAATTGGATCTTGATATATGGTTTTGACCATAAAGATAACAATAGAAATAAAACTTCTAAAAATGTGTTTTGTGTTGGTTAATATATGGTGATAACTTCATGGAGTTAGATGTGTATGGTTTCATAACCATGAGATTATAAATGAATGAGAAAGCTTCCGCTTATGAAATGGCTTATTAGTCATAGTGAAATGATGTTATTATGAAATGATTTTATAACCATAGTGAATGATTTTAAAAGGAGCTTCTACAATTCAAAACTAAGTGAATTTTCCCAGACTTGAAGTTTATTTGAAGCATAAATATGGAGATGCATTTTTATATACATGAGAGTGGTGATAATGTGGGTTTTGCAAGGTTTTCCTACATCAAGTGGTATCAGAGCTGGAATAGCTCTGTTTGAAGGTTCAAGTTTTGTTAATTAATTGCATGTGTTAAGATCATATTGCAGCACATAGATGCAGTGCAGGTGAAAGATAAGTCAAGATCAACAGGATCTTGGAGGTGAGTTAATGATCATTGTTATTGAACTCTGGTTTGAAGGTTATGCTTGAAGAATTTGGTTTGCAGGCGTCTCAGTAGAAAGAAGCAGATCACAGCTTTGAGAGCAATGATAAAGGAGTTCAGCAAAGGATTCTAAGAGAGAGTGGAATAACCTGAAGATTCGACAGAGGTTGAATAAAGTTGTAGATGAGTGAAGCCTGAAAGAGCAGTGAAGAAATTCTCAAAATCTTCTAGTAGAGGACCGGTGATTACCAAAAGACCAGATCCAGAGGAAAGGATTGGTGAGGTAAGTGGCAGCAGGAGAGCTTCCTGTTGCAGAGACTTGGTGCAACTCATGGGTGAGAAACTCATGGCGAAGAATATGACTACTAAAAGTCATAAATGAAAGAGCAAAGGTTCAGAGAGAGGTCATAGTAGAAAGAAGGAGAAAGAAAATGCCAAGGCAAATGGCATATGGAAGCAGTTGACTGATGAAGAGTATGAGAGAGAGAAAGTTGAGATAGTAGTTCATCTTGAGTTATTGATGGAATAGTTACAGGAAAATACGAAAGACCAGAGACATGTTTGGACCATGAGGAAGAAATTGAAATGGCAGAGACTACAAGTAAAGAGGGATCAATAGGTAAACATGCAGTTAACAGAAGAGTTGAGGAAGCTCGAGCAGATGATGAGTATACAATTGAGACGTGAAGAACTCAGAGCAGCTGAGTTGAAAGAGGAGGTTTACATTGGTGAAATAGAAGAGGATATCATTGATGATTTCCTGAACTATTGGGTAAATCCAGATCAGCTGGATAATGTAAAACCTTGTATTTTTGTAGCTGACAATTGTGATGTGATTACAGGTTTTACTGAGGAGGATGTGCAATCTTGTGAAGTTGTCACAATTATGGAAAAGAATCTTTTAGGAGATAAATACTCTGGAGAAGAAAGCAGTGATGCTTTTGTACTTGAAGCTGTTACAATACAAGAGGAAGTTCTTATGAATGAAGAAGAGGATCAGCTTGAAGAGTTGGTATATAAACCAACAGTTGAGACTGTCGAAATTTGTGATTTTCAAACTGAAAGTTTGTGTGTGAATGCAGGGATAGTAACTGATGATGATATACTTCAGGAATGCCACAAAGAGATTGCATTGCTGGAATACTTGTTGGTAAATTCAGAGTATGATAGGGAGATTGCAGCAGAAAGCAGAGTTCACTATAGTGAACGACAGCAAAAAGATATCATGGAAGCAGATGATGTGAAAGGAATACTAGTTGATGGTCTTGGGAATTCTTCAGAGAATTCTTTGGAAAGTTTGGATCAGCATACTGATTGTTGGGTGTGTGTTATATTCTTTCCACGACTAGCCCCACGCGTTGTATGTTGCGCCAGGTGCAGCAGGGGGGTCACAGGGGGGGTGGCAGCCCCCCTGTCAGGGTTCGAGGCAGCGCCCTGGCGAAATTTTTTTGGTTTGCGGTCCCACTCATAGGCAGACCCACCCACATTTTTGCATGAGTTTGCACATGGTTTTTTGGGGTACGATGGTTTTCGACCCCTGGTATTTTGTATATCCGGTCAAGGGAACAACGGTTATGTTCTAATCCAAGGTTAATGGATTGGGGTTTATGTATTTTTCGGCATGTATATATATGTGTTGTAACACTAAAAGGAATATAATGAAAAATCTAGCTAGCCGTCCCAATTTGGGGAAAATCTCTGTGTTTATCTGTTTTATGTTTTATGCTCTCACTATTGTTTATTTTTTGTTATAAGATTCATGTGTAGATTATTTCTGTTCAGGGTTAAAACCTACATTTGGTATCAGAGATGTTTCGGCTTCAAGGGGATGCATTTGCTGTTGAGGGTTTTTTTCTCAGGCCTGAATTAGACCCTGTTTAGTGGGAGATCTGCGAGATCGATTCTTGCGGTGAAAGAAGATGGCGAGCGGTGGGAAGATAGAGATCAAGAAATTTAATGGTTGGAGCTTTGAGTTATGGAAGCTCAAGATGGGGGATCTGCTGGTGGATAAAGAATATTGGATCACGGTAGATCCAGGTACTAAACCAATGACAATGTCAGATGAAGACTGGAAGAAACTAGATTGGAAGGCTAAGAGCACAATACGGTTGTGTGTCTTAGATTTAGTATTGTTGAATGTATCTGGGGAAGCTATGGCGAAGAATTTTTGGGAAAAACTTGGGACTTTGTACCAATTTAAGTCTCTAGTGAATAATTTGTTCCTGCGGAAAAAGCTGTATAACCTGAGGATGAAGGATGGAGACTCGGTGACAGAGCATCTGAACGCCTTCAATACTGTGGTAAGTCAGCTGTCATCTGTTGATATTAAAATCTCAGATGAAGATAAGTGCATCAGTTTGTTGTGTTCTCTACTAGACTCGTGGGACAGTCTGGTTATTGCAATAGGTAGCAACACAACTACCTTGAATTTTGATGACATTGTCTCAGCCTTGCTGTCGGAGGAAATGAGACAGAGAAATATGGAGGGTCAAAATGGAGATGCCTTATCTGTACGAGGAAGGTCCCAAAATAGAAATAAGAATAAGGTTTCGAGTGGGAGATCTAAATCTAGAGGGAGATCTAAATCTCCTGGAAAGTTTGTAAAGGTGTGCTGGAAATGCGGAAAGGAAGGACACTACAAAAAGGAATGCAGATCTAAAGCTCCCGAGAAAGGAAAGGGATCTGATGAAGGTCCTTCTGCAGAGGCAAAAACCACCTCGGATGAAGGTGGGGATGTGTATTTGGCTTCTTCTTCAAATACACATGTAGATCATGAGTCATGGTTGATTGACTCAGGTGCATCCTTTCACTTCACTCCCCATAGGGAGTGGTTCTATGAGTATGAGAAATATGATGGTGGTGATGTCTTCCTAGGGGATGATAGGAAGGCCAGAATCATCAGACGTGGAATGGTCAAGCTGAAGCTACAAGGTGGAAGGATTAGAACACTTCCTGGTGTTCTGCATATTCCTGCATTGGCCAGAAATCTGATTTCTGTAAGCAAGATGGATGATGCAGGTGTAAAAACAGTGTTCGAGAAAGATGCCCGCAAGATGGTTCGGGGAGCACTGGTATTAATGCGGGGAGTTCGGACTGGAACTCTGTACAAGCTACAAGGTAGTACTGTTATTGATGGGTGTAACAGTTCTGTGGTTCCTGAAAGTGGGACGAAAAGCCTAGTTGTCTCCGGAGAAAAGACCATGCTATGGCATCAAAGGCTTGGACATATTGGAGAGAAGGGCCTTCGGATACTGCATAGAGATGGTATGGTAGAAGGTATGTCTAATTGTTCTCTGGATTTCGATTTCTGTGAACATTGTGTATATGGGAAGCAGAATCGGGTGAGTTTTCCTTCTGGTGCTAAGAGGGCGAACAAAATATTAGAACTTGTGCACAATGATGTGTTTGGACCTGTGTCAGTTCCATCACTGGGAAAGTCTGTGTACTATGTTTCATTCATAGATGACTTCTCAAGGAATACATGGATATATTTCTTCAGGAAGAAATTTGAAGTCTTTGAAAAATTTAATGAATTTAAGGCACTGGTGGAAAACCAGACAAAGAAGAAGATAAAGGCACTAAGGACAGATAATGGTGGGGAGTTCTGCAAGAAGGAATTTGAAGAGTTCTGTAAGAAGTGTGGTATAGCACGGAAGAAGACTACTCCATACACACCTCAGTAAAATGGAGGTGCAGAAAGAATGAATATAACATTGATGGAAAAGGTAAGAAGCGTGCTCAGTGGTACCAGGCTAGGACAAGAATTCTGGGCAAAGGCAGTGGAGACTGCATGTTACTTAGTTAACAGATCTCCTTCATCAACGTTGGAGGATAAGACTCCACATGAGGTATGGACTGGTAAGAAACCCTCTCTTTCACATCTAAGGGTATTTATATGTGATGCATATGTACATCTTCCAAAGGAGAAAAGGACCAAGTTGGATAATAAATCTGAAAGGTGCATCTTTATTGGGTATAAGGATGGTTTAAAGGGTTATAAGCTTTGTAACCTAGAAACAAGGAAGGTTGTGTACAGCCAAGATGTGGTGTTTAGAGAGGTAAAGATGTTGTTACACATGAAGTCCTACCAAAGGAACCTGAGAAGATAGAGTTTGAGCTAAAGGAGTATGAATCAGACTCTACAACAAAAGAAGATTTAGAAGAGGAAGAGCCACAAACCCCAGCTTTGAGAAGATCAGTTCGGGAAAGAAGGAAACCAGAAAGGTATAGTCCATCTACTTTCTGTTCAGGTTTTGCCTTAATTATAACTGATGATGATCCCAGAACTATAAGGGAGGTAGTAGATTCAGAGGATGGAAAGCTCTGGAAGGAGGCCATGGTTGATGAAATGGCATCCTTGCATAAAAATGAGGCATGAGATTTGGTGGAGTTGCCGGCTGGAAGGAAGCCCATCGGAAGCAAATGGGTGTTTAAGAAGAATATGAACGTAGAAGACAAGGTGGAGAAATACAAAGCTCGGTTGGTAGCCAAAGGTTATTCCCAGGTGCCGGGAATTGATTTTGGTGATATTTTTTCTCCTATTGCCAAAGTTACTTCTATTAGATTACTTTTATCTGTTGCTGCTGCATTTGATTTTGAGATAGAACAGATGGATGTGAAGACAACATTTCTTCATGGGAATCTAGAAGAGGAGATCTACATGAAGCAACCTGAAGGCTTTATGGTGAAGGGTAAGAAAGAACTAGTATGCAGGTTGAAGAAGTCTCTGTATGGGTTAAAACAGTCACCAAGGATGTGGTATCAGAAATTTGATACCTATATACGGGGACTTGGCTTCACCAGAAGCAAGGAGGATCACTGTGTTTATTTTAAATTAATTGGTGATCGTGTTATTTATTTGGTCTTGTATGTGGATGATATGTTGTTGATTGGAAATGACAAAGAAATTATCCAAGATTTGAAGACCCAACTGTTCTCCAAATTCAACATGAAGGATCTTGGTGCTGCAAACTATATTTTGGGCATGGAAATTAAGAGAGATCGGGCAAAGAGGAAGCTCTGGTTAAACCAGAGGAAGTATGTCGAGACTATATTGCAGAGGTTCAATATGCAGGATAGTAAACCGGTGAATGTTCCTATTCTTGTAGGTGTAAAGATATCTGCTAAACAATGTCCCAAGACACAAGAAGAAGAGGAGGATATGTCCCGTGTTCCATATGCAAGTGCAGTGGGTAGCCTGATGTATGCAATGGTCTATACTAGACCAGACATTGCACATGCAGTGGGAGTATTGAGCAGGTTTATGTCAAACCCAGGGAAGGAGCATTGGACAACAATGAAGCAGGTTTTCAGATATTTACGTGGCACTAGTGATTATGGCTTGTGCTACCAGGGAAGACCAGGATTGGAAAGAATGTTGGACATTCATGGTTTTGTTGATGCAGACTGGGCTGGAGATCTGGACCAAAGAAGATCTAAAAGTGGGTATGTGTTTAGCCTATTTGGAGGCGCAGTCAGTTGGATGAGTAAAAGACAGTCTGTAGTGGCTCTTTCAACTACAGAGGCAGAATACATAGCAGCCACTCATGCAAGCAAGGAAGCAATTTGGTTGCAAATATTGTGTTCAAGTATGGGGTTGGTACAACAAGCTATAAGGATAGACTGTGATAGCTAAAGTGCAATTTTCTTGGCTAAGAACCCTGCTTATCATTCAAAGACAAAGCACATTGATGTTCAATATCACTTTGTTAGAGATATGGTTGAGGCTAAAAGGGTGTTGCTGGTAAAGGTGGACACTTTGAAGAATGTTTCAGATGCATTGACGAAGTCTGTAAGCACTCAGAAGTTCTCTTGGTGTAGAGAAACAATGGGTGTTGAAGAATTGGTCAAATGACTAAGCTCTCCTGTGGCCCCTTGTGGAAAGAAAACAACAAGTGGGAGAATGTTGGGTGTGTGTTATATTCTTTCCACGACTAGCCCCACGTGCTATACGTTGGCCGGGCGCAGCAGGGGGGTCACAGGGGGGGTGACAGCCCCTCTGTCGAGGTCCGCGGCAACACCCCTGCGAAATTTTTTTGGTTTGCAGTCCCACTCATAGGCGGACCCACCCATGTTTTGTGCATGAGTTTGCACATGGTTTTTTGGGGTACGATGGTTTTCGACCCCTGGTATTTTGTAGATCCGGTCAAGAGAACTACGGTTATGTTCTAATCCAGGGTTAATGGATTGGGGTTTATGTATGCTTCGGCATGTATATATATGTGTGTAACACTAAAAGGAATATAATGAAAAATCAATTTGGTCGTCCCAATTTGGGATCCAGGGGAAAATCTCTGTGTTTATCTATTTTATGTTTTATGCTCTTGCTATTGTTTATTTTCTGTTATAAGAATCGTGTGTAGATAATTTATGTTCAAGGTTAAAACCTACATTGATGTGCTGATTGAGATGGAAAATTCAAGACAGCATACTGAAGTACTGGAAGAGGAAAGTAAGGCACTGAGGCCTTATGATTTTTATTTTAACAATTGTTTTGTGAATGCAGGTGTTGTTGCAGGTGCTACAGAAAATTTGACTCAGTTGAGCAGTCAAATGAAGGAAGAGGAAGAAAATTCCATGGAATTATCTAATCCCTGGAATGAAGACACTAAGTTGCTGGAAATAATGTTGAATGATCAGAATTCAGTACAGGAAAATTCTCAATTTCAGAATTGGGAATTGCAGATGCAGAGAGATGAAGACAGCAAAAAGGAGTACACAATGTACCAGTCTAGTAAGTTGTTGATAGGAGAAGGCAGAGAAGAAGTTTTTATTTTTAGAAGACAAGAGAGTATGGATGATTGGGTGGCAGTAAGAACAGAAGCAAGCATAGAAGCAAGAGCTCAGCAAGCTAAAGAAAGAAACTAGCAATCTGAAGAATCATTGGACAGAGAAATTGAGTTAATCAGCAGAATAATGATGAAAGTGTCTCAGAGGAAGACATCAGCAAGGAAGAGAAGCAGCAGCAGCAGAAGGAAGACAGAGAAACACTGTGAAAATACAACCAGTGCAGCAAGGCAGCATAAAGTATGGAGACCTAGAGAAAAGCAACAAGCAACAGCACATGATAAGTTACAGAACAAAGTGTGGGATCCAGGCGGACAAAGACTTAAACACATGATCAAGAGATCATGATCATTTTCAACCTTGGGCATCTGATGCAGGAGCATTAGATTCGGGAAAATATTTTGTATTTTATTAAACCTAAGGGGTCTCATGTTTTTGAGAAAATATTAATTTTATGTAAATATTAATGAGATTTTTGAGTGATTTTAATTGTGAGGATTTGTTAATGTTCCCAAATAATTTGGAGAACATGAGAGAAATTATATTGAGATATCTAAGAATTAATTATGAAGCCTAAGATAGATTTAGTTTCAAGATTTTAGGGATAAATCTAGATTGTAGGGTTTTTTGAGATATTTGAGGACTTTGTTGAGTTATTAAAGGGATGTGAACCAAAATTGGTTCAATTAAAATTTGTATAAATTAATAAGCCTTAAAGGCAAAATAGATCAAAATAGAGAGAGAGGTGAGGTTTGGACAATAGAGTTTGTTAGCCTACGAGCTCTTGTAAAAGGGCCACTGATTTGAAAATCTGGCCATGGACCAAGAGGATTTTTGTATTTGATTTCATGTTTATTTATGAAGGACTTTATTCTGAATTATGTGCATGGTGAATCTGTGTAAAATAAATGAGGCTCTACATGTGTAGGGAGAATTGATTTTACTGTCGATTTTTGTTTTGAATCGAATGAAATAAAGGTTTACATATGTTGAAAAGCATACAATTCTGAATTGTGAACATCTACACAATTGAGTGGAGAATGGGCGCACTGTTTGAAAATATACAATGCATTTAAGATCAAGACTTAGAATTCGTGTTTTGGGTCTTATTTTGGATTTAACGCAGGTTTTAGACATACTTGACATGAGTTAAAATTGCAGGTTCGAGCCTTGAAATGAAATCGACCTGTTGAGGGTTGAGGTCACTGAATACATTGTGAGAATCGAATTGAATGGCACAGTATAAGTATACAAAGATTTTAACTCTATGTTGAATGTAGATATATGCGTTGATGGCACAACAAATTCTGATCAAAAGAACGCATGGATTCAAGGAAAGGTGTTGTGCGTTAAACTTATTTATCCGCCAAAGAACTTGAAGGCACAAGGAACTGCGTCCAAAAGTGATAGCATAATGGTGGCACGATGGAGAATTTAATACAGAGCTAGCGCAAGTGTTGAAATAAAGCTACGGGTTAGAAGAGATATAACTTGATCTTATAAAGAAGAATGTTGATCCGAAACAGAAATCGAATGCTGTGAGGTGAGGTACTAGAGTTGAAAGCGGTAATGGTGAGTTGACTGAGTGATAGGTATGAGGCTCGGTTTAATTAGAATCTAAATGGACTGTTCGATTTAATTAAATCAACTTCAGATCTGACTTGGGATCAATTTTAAATTCACAACATTAAACCAGCATTATCAATCCAATTTGATAAGCTTGATTTCGGAATTGGCAATGGAATTGTGCGTTAATTGCAAATAGAAGTGTTGTTAGATTAATGCAAATATATGTTCGTTTGTTTCATATCAATACATAACGTTGTATTTGGCATGAATGAAGCTGCAAAATAGTGCATATGAATCCTGTGTGAAGGATTAATTCAAATCGATGAGATTTGGTCTTTTGACAAGGAACACAAGTGAGAAGTGCCAAAATTAATCTTTGAAGTAGAATTAAAATCGAAGGCAGAGAAGTGTAAGCATAAAGCTCGAATGCAATTCAATTAGAAGGCGGAATCATCAAAGGAAGCGGAACGTAATCAGCAAGGGTAGTTTGAAAGGAAACTACAAATCAAATCACTGAAGTTCGATTGTAAAAGAATGTCCATCGTTGGATGAAAGCCAAAATTTGATATGCGAATGTGTTGGTCAAGCTTTAATAAGGTGAAGGCACATTATGAATTTGCATAGGCATTAATGGAGGTAAGTCATATTTGTTATGACCAGACATGCATAAAAAAAAACTGTGGGCTAGGTTTATCATTGCGATGAATGGAATTGGTACTTTGCATAGTTGAACCAATCGAATTATTAATGTCAAAAGTGGACTTTGATTTTAGCATAGAATATTGATATGAATTGGCTCTTGATATATGGTTTTGACCATAAAGATAATAACAGAAATAAAACTTCTACAAATGGGTTTTGTGTTGGTTAATATATGGTGATAACTTAATGGAGTTAGATGTGTATGGTTTCATAACCATGAGATTATAAATGAAAGAGAAAGCTTCTGCTTATGAAATGGCTTATTAGTCATAGTGAAATGATTTTATTATGAAATGATTTTATAACAATAGTGAACGATTTTAAAAGGAGCTTCCGCAATTCAAAATTAAGTGAATTTGCCCAGAATTGAAGTTTATTTGAAGCATAAATATGGAGATGCATTTTTATATGCATGAGAGTGGTGAGAATGTGGTTTTTGCAGGGTTTTCCTGCATCAGGGTGTTGGTGTCTTGGGCTTGGGTGGATTCTTGTTTTGGCATTATGGGTGGTGGTGGTTTTTTTCTTTGTGTAAGGTGTTTGTCACTATTACAAGTGGTGCTAGGGTTCTTCGAGATCGAGTTTTTTCTCAAGCTGAGGCCTTGGTGTTGGATTTGTTTTGGCTCTTTGGGATAAAAATTTCCTAGATTTTCCTTCCTAGGGATGATGGACGAAGAATTCCCTTCAGGGAATCCTAGTGACTCTGGCATGAGTTGGGTTTCTTGGAGTCTGAACATCTATTTTTTCTTGTGCACAACTAAGAGGTATTCCTCTAGCCTTTCCATGTGAGGGTTGTTTCAAAGTGCTAGTCTAGATTTGTAATTTTTCCGTGGTGAAATTGGGTCGAGCTAACCAACATAGTAAGGTTATATTTCCTTCTCAGTTTGTGGCATGGAGTGTTGGGTTTCTAGTGGCAGGCGGTTGGTCATTAGAGTGCGTAGTAACTAGTGGTGTGGTTATGGGTATAATTGGGTGGACCTTGGTATTGGTTTGGGTTTGTCTATGTAGTATGGGTTATGTCATGACCATCAACTTGAAGTTAAGTCAACATTCCTTGCGCGCTCCTCTATAGGTGAAGGTGGAAGTGTACCGTATTAGGGAGGGGTAAATTGTTCCTAATGGAGTCTGGGACAGCAGTGTGAGAATTGGTGTTGATACCAGAAGCGAGGGTGCCGAAATTGTGTGAGGTATCATGAGTGGGGAACATGGAGAACATGGCAGGAAGAGATCTTCAGTCGGTCTTGTGGATGGCAGGAGTAGTAGGACTATTGGTCAGGGTGGCCATGGAGTAGGAAGCAAGTGCAGGGGCACAAGATGTGGCCAAGGTTCAGGTGCACGGGGGTTGAGCAACATAATGGGAAGCATGGGGTCAATTAGACATGCATCAGTTGGGAGAACCAAGAGAATTATGGCACATTAGACACTGCTCCAATCTATCATGGACATGCTAGAATCTCATGACAAGGTTCGGGGGGGAGAACATGAGGCAGTTATGCCCGAGCTAAAGAAAATCCATTACTTTCAATGCCATTTGTGTGAATGAATTGTGGTTGTTTGGCGTGGCCAAAATTTGTTGACTGAGAAGATTGAAAAGTTTGAAGCTTTTCTTTCTCACTTTGAGCAACATGTCAACTTCCTAGATCGTCCTCCTCCTCGTTTAAGAATGGGTCCAAATAATCTTTCTTCAGTCACTTATGACTAATTATGGTAAGTGATGTCTTTTTAGTTCTTTCTATTTCTTGGTATGTACGGCCTATAAGGTTGTGGATCTCTTTGTTGTTTTTTTTTTTTTCTTGTAGCATGGTAATAGAATTGGTCAAAAAACCTTGTCGCGGTGAGACTACATGCATTTTGACATCTTTGTATATGTCTTTTGAGTAATGAAAAAACTTAGACTTACCAAAAAAAAATTCCTTGAGCTTATTAATCCCTTGGATCTGTTATGTTAACCCTAGGGTTTATAATATTAATAACTTGGGTGGGTTTATAATATTAATCTATTGGGTTTATAATATTAATCCAAAGGTTTATAGAATTAATTTCTGGGTTTATAATGTTAATCCATTGGGTTTAATATTGTCATTTGTAATATTGGTTCTAAGTTTTATAATCTAAGGTTTTATAGTATTAATACTATAGTTTTTAATCATTTGGATTTATAATATTAATTCTAGGATTTATAATTTCTTCGGTTTATAACACAAATTCTAAGTTTTAATATTATTACATTGGGTTTATGACATCAATAATCCTTGAGTTTATAATATTAATTCCTAATATCTATAATACTATATTAGGGTTTATAATCTTATGAGTTATAATATTAACCATGGGGTTTATAATAATAATCATAGGGTTTAAAATTAATCCATTGCACTTTTAAAAATAATCTCTTCGGCTTATAATATGATCCTCTCGGTCTATAATATTAATAACCTCTTCAATTTATTAATATGTTGGGTTTATAATATTAATGCTTTGGGTTTATATATATATATATATATATATATATATATATATATATATATATATATATATATATATATATATTATTTTTTATTTTTATAATATTGGCAAAACTACATCATCATCATGTCCAATATATCACCCCGATCTTGGAGGGGAATTGAACCTCTCACTTCACATCATCAAAGAGTGTCTTAACAAACGATCTATCCAAAACCCTATGAACGATATAAATAGATATTATTAATAATAGCTAAATGCTATTAATATATTAAATAATTTTTTATATTATAGTATGAAGTATATCTATTAACATATTAATATAATATTATACAATAACCTAATATTATATTAATATTTCGTATAATAATAACAAATATATAAATTTATAAATATAAAATAATATGATCGTTATTGATTATATAGTTATTAATAATAATTATATATATGTCAATAATAATTATTAATGTAGTTGATATAGATCTATACTCTTATATCAACCATAATATTTACTAATAATATTGTACACTTGCTTTATAATATACCAATATGGAATTATTATTAGCGTATGTTAACCATGATTTCGTTAATAATAAATATTTTTAATCTTATTACTCTATATACTATACGCTCGTTACGCTAGTCAATTAACAGAGTGTTAGGGTCTCTGACGAATTGACACAACGAAAAGTCACGATTACTGATCAAAAGCATTTATGGAAGTATAAATTTTTGGATTGTGTAGAGTCGAATAAAAATTTGGTGAGTGAAAACTTCTGCAAGGAAAAAGCAGAAGAAAAAGCATAGTATTTCAGACAGCAAAAACCAGAAACTTGAATCTAGTGACCAGTCGGAAAATAGGACTTCAATCAGTAATAACAGTACGTATAATATCAGTCAATTTTAATTGACTTTTCTGCTTTGTTATTGTTGTGGTGGTATATTTTGAGAATATTTTAGAATTGAGTTGGTAGCCGTCAGTTAAATTTCGATCAATCACAGTATCGGTTATATTCCAAAATATTCTACAAATCTATATGGATTTTATTAAGTTCTATTTCTAATTTGTGCTTTATTAATGTTTTTGCTTTTCCTTAGTCCTTGGAGGCCTTTGCGATTACTGGGCGCAATGGTCACTCAATTTCCATGGTATAAGCGTCCGGCCTTTAAGCTGCTCAGTCGATGGTGGGCTCATTCCATGACACACTCCTTCCCATATTACGCCCGTCTCCAAGATCCACGTACTCTTTCCAAGTCCCTTGTTTTCTTCCACACTCCAAGCATCGAATACCCTCCCTATAACACCTTATGCACATGGGTTTACAACGACAACGAAGGCACTCTGTGGAATCTTCCGGTACCGGTGGTCCCTAAGGAATCAAAAAGACATGTAGATTTCCTTCACACCTCTCAATAATCACTACGACATGAGCGGGGTGGATCTGAGAGACGACAACATTCGGTGGAAGAAACTCCCGCAGTTGCCCTTCATAGAAGGCCACAATATGTTGAGTTGTAGTTCGTCGCTCATCGACCAAGCCCCGCGACCCCAGGCCATTGGTAGTGATTTTAATTTAATTTTTTATTAATTTCTTTTTTATTTTTTATATTTTATTTTTATTTTTGTTTTTTATATTTTTAAATTTAATTTTAAAATATTAAAATATAAATTTTTTTTAATTATTTGTTTTTAAATTTTTTTGTTTTATTAATTTTGATTTATTACTAATTTAAAAAAAAAAATTCCATTTTTAAAAATGAATCAAACTTTTTTGTTTAGAGTGGTGATTTTTATCTTGGTAATAAGACATAAAAATAAAATAAAATAAATATGAAAAAATAATTAAATGAAAAAAATTAAAATTAAAATTAAAATAACCTTGACAAAATTTCGAGCCTTTCTATATAAAATTCATTTAGAATAATCAATTTTTTACTGGATAATTATCCTGATAGATATAACTCAATATGGTATAGGTGTTGTGATGTAACCAACCTATATCCATTTTAAGTCGAGATCTATCAAGCATCCAGAGGGATAAAATCTATCTATCTCTCCATCGTCCTCTCTCTCTCTCTCTCTTTCTCTTTGGCCCCTCCATGTATATATCTATCTCCCATTGTCACTCTATCTTAATCCCCAAACATACACACACTCTCTCTATATCTATATATCTATTTATCTATCTCCCCTCCCCTCCCTATATCTCTCTCTATCCCTCTCTGTCTCTCTCTCTTCCACTTCTCTCTCCATATATATCTTCCTTCCTCCCCCCCTCTTTGCCTCTCTCTTCTTACCTCCATCACCCCTCCATCTATATCTCTATCTCCCCTTATCTCTCCTTCTCACCCCCAAAACATACACACTCTCTCTGTCCATATATATATCTATCTCACTCTTCCCCTTATCTCTCTCTATTTACCCCTTGTCTCCCTATATAGTTGAAAATAATTAATATTATTTTATATTAATGGAGAAATGGTTACACAAGTTGTAACGTATCTCCTTAGTTTAGGATTAGTTCCTATAATTTAGGAGTTTGTTTGCAACTTCCTAATTCCTAGTGATGTACTTAATGATGTAATTTCTCATTCATGTATGTAGAGTAAACTCAGAGTGTTCTCTCTGTTTGAGTGCAGTCTCCAGGTGCAGTACTCACTTGTGAGCTACAACTCCTTTTTCAATTCAGTGTGTTTTTTATCTTGGTATCAGAGCAGAGAGTAGGGAGAGCCTTATTTACTATATTTTTTTTAGCATCATTGATTACAGAACTGTAGTGGCTATGAGTATATAGAAGCTTTCGCAGAATCAGGTGGACTGCACTAACACCTGAAACACAGGCCTCAGATGACTGATCATCTCTGAGGGGGAGAAAGGATTGGCGCGGTTTTGTCGTGAACATTCGCGCCATTGGCGCGAGTTTGAGGGAGATAAGCGCGCCAGCGCGCCAAAATACACTATTGGCGCGGAAGTACATGCAAAAGTCACGCCAGTTTTGGGAGATACGTACATTTTGATTTGTGCGCGGATTTTCGCATCGAAGAAGCGCCAACCTCTTTCTCTTTGGGAAAGTCTGCAAATTTTTTGCAGATTGACCCTGCCCGGTGGTGGCACATTGAAGTTCCGAATTCACCTGGTGGTGGCAGATCGGACTTGCTCGGTGGTGGCACATTGAAGTTCTGAACTCGCCCGGTGGTGGCAGATCGGACTTGCCCGGTGGTGGCGCATTGAAGTTCCTGATTTTATCGGTGGCAGCAGATCGGACTTGCCTAGTGGTGGCGCAGTGAAGTTTCTGATTCGCCCGGAGGAGGAAAATCAGATTTCCTGTTGGTGGCATATTGAAGGTACGAAAATTTTTTTTTCTCAGCAAGACAGTGTCAAGATCTGGTATGTGGTGATTTTTTTTTAGTATCCTATAATTGTTCATTTGGGTATAATTATTCATCAGAGGATCAGAAAGTTTATCAGTCCAATATGAATAACAATATAGAATCGTATCTCCACGAGTCTGGCAAACTCGATGGATCTAATTTCACCAACTGGAAATTCAAGATACAGCCATTACTTGAAAGTGCAAATGCGTGGTCAATCGTTATAGGAAATGAGCTGAGACCAGGAGCAGCTGCACAAGAACAAGACTGGGATAAAAGGGAGACCAAATCAAAGTTCATAGTGAAGATGTTCGTCAAGGACAATATTATCCTGCATATTAGAGACTGTAAATCATCCACTGACATTTGGACGACGATCAAGAACCTATACCAAATGCAGAATACAAACCGTGTCTTGTCACTCAAAGGCAAGCTATTTGCAATGAATATGGAGGAGAATGAGTCCGCTGTTGAATTCATTGCTAGAGTCAAAGACCTAAAGGACATATTGGGAGATATCAGAGAGAGTTTCTGATTCAGATCTGGTCATGATCACATTGAACAGAATGATAGATGAATATCAGATGTTCATCACTGGACTGGCAGCGAGGGAGAAAGCCTCTGCGTTTGAAGAGCTAACAGGGATTCTGCTACAAGAAGAAGAGCGACGAAAAAATTTGAAAACACAGAGCAATGATCTTGCTCTGATGGCCAAAAGGCATCAGTATAGAGGGAAGTAGCCACAGCAGCAACAACAACCACAACAGCAGAAAGGAGCCAACATGTTTCAAAAGAGTCCGTTTAAAGGTATGTATGCTAATAATTTTCCCAGCAAGAAATTTTTTTACTGTGGAAAACCTGGTCATCAGATTAAAGAATGTTATAAGAGGCAGGCAGACGAAGCAAGAAATAAACAGAGAAAGCACAAAGGATACTTTGTTGAGGAAGATGAGGACCATAGCCATGAACTTCGACTATTTACAGCTGATTGTGCCCTTTCAGCTTCAAAGGGAGATGAGGACGACGTATGGTATGTCAATTCTGGTGCATCCTCACATATGACAGGTAAGAAGGAATGGTTTGAATGTCTTGAAGAAACTTCATGTGGGTCGAAAATCTATTTAGGAGATGATAGCGGATATGAGATCAAAGGATATGGTCAGATTCCGATAAAGTTAACTAGCGGTGACATTATACACCTTAAAAAAGTATTGTATGTGCCTAGAATTAAGAAAAATTTGGTCTTTGTATCTATGATCACTAATCAGGACATGTAAGTTCAATTCTTTAAGACTAACTGTGTCATAAAGGATAGCCAGATGGAAACAATTGCAACAGGAGTGCGCGTGGGGAGCCTGTACAGACTAGATGTGAAAAGTATGCCACAGCAAGCCATGGTCACAACTGGATCGACAGTAGAAAATCTCTGGCACCAGAGATTCGGCCATCTTAATCTGCAAGACCTCATCTTAATTCAGAGAAAAGGTATGGTCGATGGACTCCTTGTTTTCCATAATGTTCAGTTGGATTGTGATGGATGTGCATTAGGGAAAATGCATAGAGAAGAGTTCCCTTTGCATGTTAATAGAAAGGAAAGAGATATTTTAAAACTGGTGCATACAGACATATGTGGACCTATGCAGACTAGGTCACTAGGAGGTGGATATTACTTTCTCTTTTTTACAGATGATTGCACTAGGTTCTCATGGATATACTTTCTAAGTAAAAAGATTCAGACCTTTCATTATTTTAAAGAGTTTAAATCTATGGTAGAAAACCAGACAGGAAAAGGAATAAAAATTCTCCGCTTAGATCAAGGGGGAGAATACAGGCTGGGAGAGTTCATGAATTTCTGCAAGCAGCATGGAATTGTTCAACAGTTTATAGTGCCTCACACACCACAATAGAATGGAGTGGCAGAGCGAAAGAATAGAACTCTTGTGGAGTGCGCAAGGAGCATGCTTCAAGGTAAGGGTCTATCAAATGGTTTTTGGGCAAAAGCTATTAACACTGTTGTCTACTTAAAAAATAGGAGTCCTACTAAATGTTTAGGCTTCAAAACCCCTTTTGAAGCATTATTTGGATTCAAACCAGCAGTGAGTCACTTAAGAATATTTGGGTCAAAAGCTTACACTCATATACCTAAGGCAGATAGGAAGAAGTTAGATCCTAAAGCCCTGAAATGTATCTTTTTTGGATATGGCACTGAGTTCAAAGCATATAAGTTATTTAATCCTGTGACTCATAAGGTTTTTGCAAGTAGAGATGTCATATTTCATGAACAGGTTGAAGAAGGAAAGGATGACTGTAATAATGATTAGCACATTCCATTGCTAATAGAAGAAAACAATGAGGATGATGAAGAACAAGAACAGAAACAAGAAGAAGAAGTAACAAGTAATGTAATCAATGATGCAAGCCCGGAGAAGGCTGAAATAGACAGATTTGAGGTAAGTCCCCTACCAAGGAGATAAAGTAGGAAGACTCAATTACCATCTAAATTGAAAGACTATGCATTAATGAAAAACATTTTAAACATTGTAGAACCTGCAAATTATGAAGAAGCATGTCAATCTGATGCATGGAGGGTTGCAATGCATGAGGAAATTGAATCAATTAATAAAAACCATACTTGGGATTTGGTTGAATTTCCTGATGGTAAAACCCCCATAGGATGCAAATGGTTGTACAAACCTAAAATAAATGTAGATGGGAGTATAGAAAAACTTAAAGCTAGACTGGTAGCAAAGGGTTACTCACAACAAGAGGGAATAGATTTCGATGACACCTTTGCTCCTGTAGCCAAATTAAACACCATTAGAATGCTAATTTCCTTAGCAACAAAACATAAATGGCAGCTACACCAGCTAGATTTTAAGTCTGCATTTCTGAATGGTGACTTGAAAGAAGAAATTTATTTAGTTCAGCCTGAAGGTTTTGTGAAAAAGGGGCAAGAACATCTTGTTTGTAAATTGAAAAAGGCACTTTATGGTTTAAAACAAGCACCCAGGTCGTGGTATGAGAAGATTGACTCATTTTTTGTACAGCATGGCTTCCATAGGAGCTTGAATGATCCAAATCTGTATACCAAGTTTAATAAACAGAGGCAAACTATTTTGATTTCTTTGTATGTAGATGATATGATCATAATAGGCGATGCTAACAATCTGATCAAAGAAATCAAACAACAGATTTCACAGGTGTTTGAGATGAAAGATCTTGGAAATCTCCATTACTGTTTGGGATTGGAAGTATGGAGAGATTCTGGAAAAACTTTTCTTACTCAAGGGAATTATGCTAGAAGCTTGCTAGAAAAGTTCAGAATGGAGCAGTGTAGATCAGAAACAACACCATTGCAGCAGAACTTAAAGTTGAGCAGTGATGATGGTACTAAAGAGGTGGATGCCACTATGTATAGACAGCTAGTTGGCAGTTTGATATATCTTACTACAACTAGACCAGATTTGGCATACTCTGTTAGTACATTGAGCCAGTTCATGTCAAAACCACTCGAAAGTCACTGGGTTGCAGCAAAAAGTGTGTTGAGGTATCTTAGTGGTACTAGTAATTATGGTATTTTGTACACTGACACTTCTGATGTTACTTTAGCAGGTTTTTCAGATTCAGATTGGGCAGGTAACTTGGATGATCGAAGGTCTATCACAGGTTACGCCTTCAGCATTGGATCCAGGGTCATAGCATGGAGCAGCAAAAAGCAAAGCACTGTAGCCTTATCTTCATGTGAAGCTGAGTACCAAGCATTGTGTGCAACCACATGTGAAGCTATCTAGTTGAGAAGACTTCTCAACGATGCAGGAGAAGAACAGAAAGAATCAACTATTATCAAAACTGACAACCAGAGTACCATCAAGCTTGCATATAATCCAGTCTTTCATAAAAATACCAGGCACATCGATACTCAGTTCCATTTTGTTCGAGAGAAACTATAGTCAAAAGAGATATTTGTTGAATATTGTAAAACGTGTGACAATATGGCTGATATATTTACTAAGCCTCTTGGGCATGTAAAGTTTGAATTGTTTAGAAGGATGCTAGGAGTTCAGGATAATCCTTTCTCCATTAAGGGGGGAAGTTGAAAATAATTAATATTATTTTATATTAATGGAGAAATGGTTACACAAGTTGTGACGTATCTCCTTAGTTTAGGATTAGTTCCTACAATTTAGGAGTTTGTTTGCAACTTCCTAATTCCTAGTGATGTACTTAATGATGTAATTTCTCATTCATGTATGTAGAGTAAACTCAGAGTGTTCTCTCTGTTTGAGTGCAGTCTCCAGGTGCAGTACTCACCTGTGAGCTGCAACTTCTTTTTCAATTCAGTGTGTTTTTTATCTTATATATCTCTCATTATCGCTCTCTTTCTCTCCTCTCTCCCTCACTGTATCTCAATCTCTCCCCTGTCACTCGCTCTCCTTCTCTCTCCTCTCTCTCAAGTCTTTTTTCTCTTCCTTCCTCTCTCCTCGCTCTCCCTCTCTCTCCCCCTCCATATCTATGTATCCCTATCTCTCTTCCCCTTCTTTCCCTATCTCTACCCTCTCCTTTTCTCTCTCTTCCCTCGTCTCCTCTCTCCCTCATTCCATATTCATCTCTCCCTTGTCACTCCCTCTCTCTCTCTCCACTTCTATCTCTCAATGTATTTTTTCTTCCTTCCCTCGATTTCCCCCTCCAAATCCATCTCTCTCCCCCACACTCTCTCCTCCTATCTCCCCCCTCCTCTTTCTCCTTCGTCCTCTTTCTCTTCCTCCCTCCCTCTCCTTGTCTCTCCCACCTCTAAGTCTATCTCCCCCATTCTATTCCCCCTCCATATTACTCTCTCCCTTTGAAATATGATCCCATTGTATTGTATTTAAGAAATTATCTAAATTAAAAAAAAAAAAACATAATTGGTTGTAAAATATTAAACCTATATTTTAGATCAATCATGTCATAGAAAATAACAAAACTTCAAAGAATCATGCACTATCTTTCCTCTATCATTGTTAGTCATTTTTATTTCTTTCTTCACTTGGATCCTTGGTTAAGATGCATCTATCCTAATTCTTTATAATATTATTTATATTATACAAAATTCACATATGTATATATAAAACTATTCTCACTTTTAATTTATTAAAACCTAGAGTTAATATATATGTGAATATTTTTAGTAGTCGTGAGGATGGAGGGTTTAAATATAACTCAAAAGTAATTATAACCTTTTTTTTTAGATTTAATTAAAAAATGTTATAAAATTAAATTAAAAAAAAATTATATGTAGAATATTTTGATTTTGAAATAAGTTATGGTTTTTGGGCATGTGGTATTAATAAGTCATGGTATTGTAACAAAATAATTAAAATCCTATATTCATAACATAATAATCAAAAACCTAGATGACCCGTGGTATTATGATTTCCTTTCCTCGTCTCACTCTTTCTATCTTTCTCTTCCAGGTATTGGGTCATGGTATGTAGAAAAACCTATTTAGAAGTTAATGATATCCATGGTAAATATCCATGATTAAAAATATTTTTATATTGTAAATATCGAGATGTTGTGATTGACTATGATTCAGTGAATGCTCTGCCTGAAAGATCAACAAATGTATCCTCCAGGCTTAAATTTGTTGATTGTGACGATTTGAGAACACGAGTTCGATCTGACTAATAATGAAGGGTTTCCTCTTAACCATTTGCCCTCTCATCCTTAAAGTCTTTTATTGCTCGCCTACCTAATGAACGGAGAGAAGTGGAAGAAATTAGAGCATTTCTTGATAATGTTGATTCTTCAGATGTTGATGAAATCGATTGGCTCGATATTGGAACGTCTCCGAGTGAATGAATATAATACTGAGGGAGTTTATTGGATATGGCATTCCCCATTGTTCCCCTGTGAGTGCTGTGATTGGTTGCAGACGCATGCATCTTTGTTGAACTTTCATGAGTATGCATTGCATCTTCTTAGATACTATAGATCGAGAGGTTTGGAAGCCATCCTCGCTCCGAATATTTCTTTGTTGAACATGATAATGAGGCATCGTAGCCAAGCAGTCTGCTTCGGGTTTTTGTGAAGAAAAATTTACATGATAACTCATGACAACAATTGATGAGTTGCGTCGTAACTTCGAGTTACCAAATAATAAGTTGGTTTGAGCATCTTGCTGCGGTTTTGGGTCTTGTCTAAGAGGTACAAGGGCATCTTTGGACTAAATGTTGAGCTAAATTGAGCGACATGATTACTCGAGTTGGGATGTCCATCTTTGTTCTTTACTTTGAGTGCAGAGACACAAAGTGGCGAGGAAACTGCATAGCATCTCATCTACTTGCCTGTCACATTCCGTTCCTTAAATGAGCATCGTATGAAGGTTGAAAATGTTATCCAGTACCCTCATCATTGTTGCCACATTTATGCACCATAGATTCAATATATTTCGAGGAGGAAGTTATCCAAAAATATCTTAAAGCTAAAGACTTACAAGTACGGTCTGTTTTCTTGAATTTATTTTCTATTCATTGTCAATTTCTTATTGATTTTCCACTCATATTTTTCTATAACTTTACGTGTTCATTTTTTTTCCCGAGATATGAGTGGCAACATAGAGGTTCAGCACATATCCATGGTTTCATATGGTTGGAAGGAGCTCACGAGCATGGAAAGACTTGATTGGTCAAATGATTGTGATTTGCAACATGCAAAGAGATTCTTTGACAATTATGTACTAGCATGGAATCCCGTGAAATACATCATTGCAATATAATGGTTCCAAAGAAGTCTCAATGATGACCCTTGCCCTAATGAATACTCGATCAGGGTTTTCTCTTGCAATCCTCATAATGATTATGAAGAATTGTTGAACCGTGTCCAAAGGCACACAAAGTGTAGTGTAGATTCTTGTTTATAAAAAAGGGCACTATTCTCGCTTGTCGGTACAATGCCCCATGGGATCTTTACGGGGAATCAAGATTGTTCATAGATGATCAAGGAAGAAAAAAAATATGAACCAGTCGAAGAAATGATGATAGGCTCAATGTACATAACATTGACCTTCTAACAATGTAGCGTACAAATGTTGATTGCTAACCGGTGCTTTCTCGGCATGCTGTCTGAAATATATTGCTAAGTATGCATCAAAAGCGAGAGAAGGTGCGAAAGCTATCATGATATATTAACTAGAATTTGAGATTCTTTTTGCCTGCGAGGATCATGCTTTATGTGCTTACAGGGAGGTTTCTTGAAAGCAGGTCGATTGAACGTGACATTGGGGGACACAAGAAACATGTCATATGTTGCTTAGGGTTGCCTCTTGTTGTGTGCGATCGACAATTTGTTTCCTTAAATGTTGGGAGAAAGGTCTTCGAGAAAAAAATTTCAAGGGATGGCCTACATTGTTCTATACGAGAATACATTTGTTCAAAATTATCGGAGAGACCTTCTTTCCTCGACCATCTATCTACGATAGAAACAACGAGTCTTGGACCTATGAGAGCAGCTAGTAAAAAAGATCCATGGAGGCGAGATGCTCATGCAATTTGTTCGGGTGTGTACGGTTTTACTCTATTCTGGTGAGGATTTCGGAGGAATTTGAAACGTTTTGCTGGTCGAGAATTGCTCTTGTACAAACCATTTCGTGACATTTCTACAAAGATTGGGCTTTCAAATGAAATTATTGTTGAAAAGCTGGGAGGAATTTCCGATATCAAGCTTGGCATGTTGATCGAAACCCATCAAATTGATGAAAATATTGAAGATGGAGAAGATGGTGATTTTGCTAACTGTGAAATGAATCTTGAAGATGATTTTCAAGAGTGGCAGACTTTTCTCTGCTTGGTTCCACCAAATAGTG
Organism: Pinus albicaulis; assembly: GCA_034641835.2. Classification (NCBI taxonomy): domain Eukaryota; kingdom Viridiplantae; phylum Streptophyta; class Pinopsida; order Pinales; family Pinaceae; genus Pinus; species Pinus albicaulis. The sequence goes on along the minus strand of CM076575.1, from coordinate 518,837,650 downwards.
TCAATGTTTCGATCTTCACACCTTGGTCGAAGGGATTTTGATATATCCTTTGGTGGCAAGGTGCAACTATTTCACGATGATGTGGCCGAAGAAGCTTATTAATTTTATAAGGAATGCAATATCAAGGGGTGATGTTGGTGACCTTTCAAATAGAACATTTGTCTCTCTAGATTCATTGGCGAGAAAAAGCAGCTGACTTGCTTTTGAAATCGTTTTAAGGCATTGCTTTGAATATGAGATTCGTGAAGCTCTTCTTATGATTATTCAAGGCACTGCGAGGCACTTGGCAAAGTCTTTCCTTATCCCAGGTGTTCTGAGGCTCTTTCTAATCATGTCAAAGTAATGGGAAAAGTCCTTTGCTTCTTCTTGCCCCAATGCAGAATATTTCGCTGTCTATCCATGCAAAAAACAATACACTCTGCTTTGAAAATCCCAATTAGAGATATGAAACCACTACGAGGTCAAATCGATCGTGCACTATTCCAAGAGAGAAATGAGAGCACATTCAGATATATATTGATTGATGAAATGAGCTTTTTTAGGATCAAGGTTGTTGATGCAAATAGATTCTCGATTATAGAAGCATTTCCAGATAAAAAAGAATTGTCCTTTTGGTGGTAGATCGATGATCCTTGTGGGTGACCTTGGCCGACTACCTCTCGTGTGAGAGATAAGCCATTTGTACGCAGGTATCTAAAGCGGGGAAAGTCTTATGGAAAAATTCAACATTGTTGTCACTCTTGACACAATATTTCGCCAACAGGGAGTGATGAGAAACAATCTTGTTTTTCATCAGGTCCTCAATAACATAAAGCAGAACTGAGTTCTTGATTATTGGGAGTTTCATATATCGCGGGGAACGATATCGGGTTGCATCCTAGAGAAAGGGATTTATTTAATGCGGCAGTTCATATGTTTCCAACAAATAATTTGGTCTCCTTCCATAACGGGACATATGTTGAAATCATTAAATTCTCCAATTGCACGATGTGCTATGTGTGACTTCAAGACGTTCGGAAATCGAGCAGTGCGATGATGATCAAGCTGGGAGCTAGTGAAGTTTTGTTGTGCGTGAGCAGCGTGTTATGTTGACATGTAATTTGTGGGTTGAAGTAGGCTTGGTGAATGGTGCACTTGGGTATGTGAAGGAAATATTTTATATGCCCAACTCTAAGCCACACAGAGCTTTCAATGTTCACAAGCTGTTATTTTTTTGATAAGTATGTTGGTGTTAGGTTTGATGCAAGCAAATCCGAATATTGTGCCTATCACACCAATGATAAGAGGAAATCGAAAAACAAATTCTTTAAAGATGGCATGGGCTCTTACAATTCACAAGTCACAAGGTTTGACTTTAGAGCTGAGCTTCAATTGATATTGGGAATAGAGAACAAAAAGGGTGACCTATCATGACCATATCGAGAGTGAAATCAATAAATGGTTTGCGCATTGCACCACCTTTCTACTTATCGGTGGTATGCCAAGATGAATAATGAGTGCGTATGTTACAATTAGGAAGAAAGAAGGAGAGAGATTGAAGTCCATATCACTATGATATGGAACTATTTATATAATAATAATGCTTTTGATATATTAATGACATGTCTACATTCATCAAATTCATAGTAGTATTTTGGATTGTTGTTTACATCGTTTTTTCTGTTCTTTAATTTTCTTGTTTTTATAATGTCGTTTTTTTGTTATTTTTCTTACAATGAACCATTCACGGGTAGAAAATTAGTTACACGAGACAGCCATTAAAAATCAATATGGAATTCCATATCAACTGCACATGTAGCTAATAGTGTTTTGACATATTTATATAATGTTTTATAATTGTTTTTTTATTATCGTCTCTTTTTTCATTTAGTATAGGAATTCTTTTGATGTATTAATTAAATGAATACATTCATGAGATGCAATATAGTAATATATGAGAAATTCAGGACATCATTTTTTCGTAGTTGTTCAATATACCTCCATTTTTTAGTCGCTATTGTTCTTTTATTTATAGTAAACCAATCATTAGCCAGATTATTTATAGTAAACCAATCATTAGCCAGATTTTATTAGCTAAATCATTAAATTCAAGATTGAAGTCCATATCCCTATTGCATGAAATTAAAAATATTTATCAATGTGGTTTGCTAAATGTGTTGTGGGTTTGGTTCAATGACAAGATATTTGTATTTGTTTCGAGTTTTTAAAAAAACAATAGAAACGAAGTGTTATATAGTGTTATGTATTAATTAAATGAATACATTCATGAGATGAAATATAGTAATATATGAGAAATTCCATACATCAGTTTTCAGTGTTGTTCAATATACCTCCGATTTTTAGTCACTATTGTTCTTTTTGTTTATAGTAGACCATTCGGACATATACGGTTTCGATTATATTAGCCAATCATTAAATTCAATATTGAATTCCATATCCCTATTACATGAAACTAAAAATATTTATCAATGTCGTTTGCTAAATGTGTTGTGGTTTGGTTCAATGACAAGATATTTATATTTGTTAATAATATTAGACTACGGTTAATATATACATTGACATTAATTTAAATACAAATATTGAATTACTAAAATTATTAATATTTCATTATAAACATTGAGTTTAGAAATTTTTGTGCTTTCTTGTTGATACTGTAATATGGGTCATATCACAAATTTATTTTTTTATCCTCTTTTCATCTGCGGTATGTATTCCTAATGAGGTTTTTATAGTATCACATTTTTAAGATTCATTTTTAAAAAAAAATAGAAACGTGGGTGCTATATATATATATATATATATATATATATATATATATATATATATATATATATATATTGTGACAACAATTGTCTCAATGTTTAAATCAATTCCCTTGGGTTCACCAATAACTTTGGTTTATAATTTTTTCGGTAATGCTTTTCCCTTGGTTCACCACTTGCTTTGGTTTATAATATTAAACCCTTGGGTTTATTAGTTTTTTTTGGTTTATAATATGAATAATCGATCAATGTCATCCATGATCAAGTTGACACATTATGAGAAACATTGTCTCAATATGGAAATCGCCCATGGCCAACCATGGTCATAGTTGGTCCAACGTCGCATTGGGGGCAACCAATGTCTCAATGTTTAAATCAATTCTCTTAGGGTTCACCAATTCCTTTGGTTTATAATATTAAACCCTTACGGTTTATCTAGTTTTTTTGGTTTATAATACGAATAATCGATCAATGTCATCCATGATCAAATGTCGCATTTTGACAAACATTGTATCAATATGAAAATCACCCATGGCCAACCATGGTGATAGTTGGTCCAAAGAATCGCATTGCGAGAACAAATTGTCTCGATGTTTAAATCAATTCCCTTGGGTTCACCAATTCCTTTGGTTTATAATTTTTTGGGTAATGATTTTCCCTTGGGTTCACCACTTGGTTTGGTTTATAATATTAAACCCTTGGGTTTATTAGTTTTTTTGGTTTATAATATGAATAATCGATCAACGTCATCCATGATCAAATGACACGTTATGAGAAACATTGTCTCCTTATGAAAATCACCCTTGGCCAACCATGGTCATAGTTGGTTCAGCGTCGCATTGTGACAACCATTGTCTCAATGTTTAAATCAATTCCCTTGGGTTCACCAATTCCTTTTGGTTTATAATTTGTTGGGTAATGGTTGTCCCTTGGGTTCACCAATTCCTTTGGTTTATAATATTAAACCCTTGGGTTTGTTAGTTTTTTTGGTTTATAATATGAATAATCGATCAATGTCATCCATGATCAAATGTCACATTCTGACAAACATTGTATCAATATGAAAATCACCCTTGGCCAACCATGGTCATACTTGGCCCAACGTCGCATTGCAACAACAATTGTCTCAATGTTTAAATCAATTCCATTGGGTTCACCAATTCCTTTGGTTTATAATTTTTTGGGTAATGATTTTCCCTTGGGTTCACCACTTAGTTTGGTTTATAATATTAAACCCTTGGGTTTATTAGTTTTTTTGGTTTATAATATGAATAATCGATCAATGTCATCCATGATCAAATGACACGTTATGAGAAACATTGCCTCGTTATGAAAATCCCCCATGGCCAACCATGGTCATAGTTGGTCCAGTGTCGCATTGTGACAACCATTGTGTCAATGTTTAAATCAATTCCCTTGGGTTCACCAATTCCTTTTGGCTTATAATTTGTTAGGTAATGGTTGTCCCTTGGGTTCACCAATTCCTTTGGTTTATAATATTAAACCCTTGGGTTTATTAGTTTTTTTGGTTTATAATATGAGTAGTCGATCAATGTCATCCATGATGAAATGTCACATTCTGACAAACATTGTATCAATATGAAAATCACCCTTGGCCAACCATGGTCATACTTGGCCCAATGTTGCATTGCGACAACAATTGTCTCAATGTTTAAATCAATTCCATTGGGTTCACCAATTCCTTTGGTTTATAATTTTTTGGGTAATGATTTTCCCTTGGGTTCACCACTTGCTTTGGTTTATAATATTAAACCCTTGGGTTTATTAGTTTTTTTGGTTTATAATATGAATAATCGATCAATGTCATGCATGATCAAATAACACATTATGAGAAACATTGTCTCAATATTAAAATCCCCCATGGCCAACCATGGTCATAGTTGGTCCAGCGTCGCATTGTCACAACCATTGTCTCAATGTTTAAATCAATTCCCTTGGGTTCACCAATTCCTTTTGGTTTATAATTTGTTAGGTAATGGTTGTCCCTTGGGTTCACCAATTCCTTTGGTTTATAGTATTAAACCCTTGGGTTTATTAGTTTTTTTGGTTTATAATATGAATAGTCGATCAATGTCATCCATGATGAAATGTCACATTCTGACAAACATTGTATCAATATGAAAATCACCCTTGGCCAACCATGGTCATAATTGGCCCAATGTCGCATTGCGACAACAATTGTCTCAATGTTTAAATCAATTCCATTGGGTTCACGAATTCCTTTGGTTTATAATTTATTGGGTGATGATTTTCCCTTCGGTTCACCACTTGGTTTGGTTTATAATATTAAACCCTTGGGTTTATTAGTTTTTTTGGTTTATAATATGAATAATCGATCAATGTCATCCATGATCAAATGACACGTTATGAGAAACATTGTCTCAATATGAAAATCACCCATGGCCAACCATGGTCATAGTTGGTCCAACGTCGCATTGTGACAACAATTGTCTCAATGTTTAAATCAATTCCCTTGGGTTCTACAATTCGTTTATATTAACGATATGTTGGGTAATGGTTGTCCCTTGGGTTCACCAATTCCTTTGGTTTATAATATTAAACCCTTGGGTTTATTATTATTTTTGGTTTATAATATGAATAATCGATCAATGTCATCCATGATCAAATGTCGCATTTTGACAAACATTGTATCAATATGAAAATCACCCATGGCCAACCATGGTCATAGTTGGTCCAAAGTCGCATTGCGACAACAATTGTCTCGATGTTTAAATGAATTCCCTTGGGTTCACCAATTCCTTTGGTTTATAATTTTTTGGGTAATGATTTTCCCTTGGGTTCACCACTTGCTTTGGTTTATAATATTAAACCCTTGGGTTTATTAGTTTTTTTGGTTTATAATATGAATAATCGATCAATGTCATCCATGATGAAATGACACATTATGAGAAACATTGTCTCAATATGAAAATCACCCATGGCCAACCATGGTCATAGTTGGTCCAATGTCGCATTGTGACAACAATTGTCTCAATGTTTAAATCAATGCACTTGGGTTCACCAATTCCTTTGGTTTATAATTTTTTGGGTAATGATTTTCCCTTGGGTTCACCACTTGCTTTGGTTTATAATATTAAACCCTTGGGTTTATTAGTTTTTTAGGTTTATAATATGAATAATCGATCAATGTCATCCATGATCAAATGTCACATTCTGACAAACATTGTATCAATATGAAAATCACCCATGGCCAACCATGGTCATACTTAGCCCAACGTCGCATTGCGACAACAATTGTCTCAATGTTTAAATCAATGCACTTGGGTTCACCAATTCCTTTGGTTTATAATTTTTTGGGTAATGATTTTCCCTTGGGTTCACCACTTGCTTTGGTTTATAATATTAAACCCTTGGGTTTATTAGTTTTTTAGGTTTATAATATGAATAATCGATCAATGTCATCCATGATGAAATGTCACGTTACGTGAGCTTGTGTATCAATATGAAAATCACCTCATCATGTGGTCATACTTGGCCCAACGTCGCATTGCGAAAACAATTGTCTCAATGTTTAAATCAATTCCCTTGGGTTCACCAATTCCTTTGGTTTATAATTTTTTGAGTAATGATTTTCCCTTGGGTTCACCACTTGCTTTGGTTTATAATATTAAACCCTTGGGTTTATTAGTTTTTTTGGTTTATAATATGAATAATCGATCAATGTCATCCATGATCAAATGTCACATTCTGACAAACATTGTATCAATATGAAAGTCACCCATGGCCAACCCTGCTCATAGTTGGTCCAACGTCGCATTGTGACAAGAATTCTCTGAATGTTTAAATCAATTCCCTTGGGTTCACCAATTTATTTTGGTTTATAATTTGTTGGGTGATGGTTGTCCCTTGGGTTCATGAATTCCTTTGGTTTATGATATTAAACCCTTGGGTTTATTAGTTTTTTTGGTTTATAATATGAATAGTCGATCAATGTCATCCATGATGAAATGTCACATTCTGACAAACATTGTATCAATATGAAAATCACCCTTCGCCAACCATGGTCATACTTGCCCCAACGTCGCATTGTGACAACAATTGTCTCAATGTTTATTAGTTCTTTTGTTTTATAATATGAATAATTGATCAATGTCATCCATGATCAAATGTGACATTCTGACAAATATTGTTTCAATATGAAAGTCACCCATGGCCAACCCTGCTCATAGTTGGTCCAACGTCGCACTGTGACAAGAATTCTCTGAATGTTTAAATCAATTCCCTTGGGTTCACCAATTTCTTTTGGTTTATAATTTGTTGGGTGATGGTTGTCCCTTGGGTTCACGAATTCCTTTGGTTTCTAATATTAAACCCTTAGGTTTATTACTTCTTTTTGCTTATAATATGAATACTTGATCAATGTCATCCATGATCAAATGTCACATTCTGACAAAGATTGTCTCAATAGGAAAGTCACCCATGGCCAACCTTGGTCACAGTTGGTCCAACGTCGCATTGTGACAACAATTGTCTGAATGTTTAAATCAATTCCCTTGGGTTCACCAAGTCGTTTGGTTTGTAATTTTTTGGGTAATGGTTTTCGCTTGGGTTCACTAATTCCTATGGTTTATAATATTTAAACCTTTGGTTTATGATGACATTGGGTTTGTATTATTAATTATCCGTTGGGTTTATTAATATCTTCACTTTCAAATATTGATTGTTAGGGTTTATTAATCTCTTGGGTTTTTTGTTTTTAAATTTTGTTTCATATGGTTTATTACTCTCTTCAGTTTAATAATGATTATTAGTAATATTATAATATTATAATAATATTATTAATATTTAATAAATATTATTAATATATTATTAAATTTTCTGGTTTATTCATAATATAACCATCTATGATATTAAATTATAAATAAATATTAAAATATTAAATATTATTTTTATTATTTTTATATTAATAAATATTATTATTATATATTATATATATTTGAAGATAATTTATAGTATGTATATAGTTAATATTAATAATATATTAATAAATATTTTTAATATATATTATTAATACTTATTATAATAAGTATTAATAATGAATAAAAATATTATAATATTATTAATTTATTTTTGTATAAATTAATAATATTATAATATTACTAATATTCATTATAAATAAATATTCAAATATTTATTAATAATGCTTATTTCTAATATTTTAATATTATTAATAATATATATTAATAGTATTATAATATTTTAATATTTATATAGTAATATTAATAATATTATAATATTACTAATAATAATTATAAATAAATATTGAAATATTTATTAATAATGATTATTAGTAATATTATAATATTATTACTATTATATATTATATATTATAAATATATTTTGAAATCTTTATTAATAATGATTATTAGTAATATTATAATATTATTAATATTCATTATTAATAATATATATTCATAATATTATAATATTATAATATTTATTTAGTAATATAAATATTATTATAATATTACTAATAATTATTATTAAAAAATATTAGATTATAATGTTACTAATAATCATTATAAATAAATATTCTAATATTTATTAATAATGAATATTTGTAATATTATAATATTATTAATAATATAACTAACTATGATATAATATATATTATTAATATATTATTAGTTCTTTTGTTTTATTAATAGTATAGCCATGTATGATATATTAAATTATTATATATTATTACTATTTTTTTTATTAATATATATTATATATATTTCAAGTTAATTTATAGTATGTATATAGTTAATCATAATTTATAGTATGTATATATTATTATTCTTATTAATATAAAATATATATTTTTCAAATTAATATAATAAAATTATTATATATAATATTTATTTATTGATATATAAATTAATGTGATGGGTAGTGGATATAGGCCTATCGGCGTATATCAATCACATTGGTAAATGTGGTTGTAAATCTATTTTATATACGCCTATCGGCGTATATCAACCACATTAGTTTTTACTAATGTGGTTGTGCTAGTCATAACATAATAATCAAAAACCTAGATGACCCGTGGTATTATGATTTCCTTTCCTCGTCTCACTCTTTCTATCTTTCTCTTCTAGGTATTGGGTCATGGTATGTAGAAAAACCTATTTAGAAGTTAATGATATCCATGGTAAATATCCATTATTAAAAATATTTTTATATTGTAAATATCAAATTTTTATCCACTTATTAATTAAATTTAAAAATAGTTATGGAATCATTATTTTAATTTATATGGTAAAATGGATGTTAATTTAAAGTATTATTTATATGTTATATATTTTAATGTGATATGTATATTATATTTTCTTTTATCTAAAACCAATTTTTTATAATTTTATTAATAAAAAAAATTAAAATATAAAAAAATAGAATTTAAAAAATATCGCATATCACACATGTAAAATCTCATGTAAGGTCACACCTCCACCCTATACTAAATTGTAGAGTTCCTCTCAATGCAATGAAATGTTTCATCAATACAAATACAAATAAAAATTATATTAAATTAAATAAAGGGATTAATGTAATGTAAACATTTTAAGTTCGTCAAAATAAAATAAAAGAATAAAAGTAAAAATAACCCTATAAAAATAAAATAATAATAAAAGTAAAAATGCCCCGGATGCGGGTGACATAACTGACACGAGGGACAATCATTTCTCACACACCCCGAAGGATGGAGATCTTCTATGCAGAGCCTCACCTGCTGTAATCCTCAAACCGTTAGTCATCCGCACGAGACTAACAGAATCAGGTATGATGATGAGACGTTGGGAACTGCGTCACCCTATCGAGGGCACCCTTCCGCATCTATCACCATGAATTATTATCATGATTAACCTGTATATCAGTCATCCCCCTTCCCTCGAGCCTGCTAAGGAAATCGATCATGGCATGTAGTTGCGTGCGAGGCATACTCATTGCCATCCTCCTTGCACATGTCCAAGCTCCTTTAAAAGGATGAGCTCTCAACCCCGAGCAACCCACAGTATTTTCCCTCTGCCTTTTGTATTTTTAACTATGCTCTGGCACTACCCTGATTTCAAAAGGCTTCATAGCCCTCTTCTCAGTATTGCGCTGCGCAGTCTTGTCTGGGTTGTTACATCCCATTTTGCGCACCTCTTTCCCAGCCCTTCCAACCCACCGAGTACTAGCGTTGTTTATCCCTCTGCTAAGTATCCCTCCCTTGACATCTCCCCCCTGTCTCATTGTGCAATGGACCCCAGATTACACTAGAGAACCATCCGAGGTGGACAGAGAGGGGCTTTCCCTAGCCATTATCACCATGGCAAGGAAAATTGACTAGAGTCGATGAAAGGCTCCTCCTCCGGAATTTTTTCTCAAGAGAGACCCGACCCCCTATGCAAGCTACACAGAGAGGTAGGAGCGGCCCACAGAAATCCACCATAATGCACCACCCCTAGCTCTGCAAGACTATCTTGTTGTTGGTTCAGGAGAAGGAAGATGATGATTCAGATATCTAGGAGATGGATTCCGATGGCAACTAGATGGGTGTCCCTGATGGAGAAGATATAGAGTCACCCATCCTCTACGCACCAGTCGACAAACCCATGTGTTCATTGGCAAATTCAGAGGAAGCAGTTGTGCAGGCACCTGCTTGCCCCATTGAGGAGGAGGTCCCCAACAACGATGATGAAGATGAAGATTGAGGCCTACGTAGCTACACAAATCTTCAATGTTTTTTGTCAAGCATGCAACCATTAGTGTTTTTTTGCTTCTGTTTATTTTGTGCTAGTTAGATACATCAGCGCTACTGCGTATATTGTAATTTTATGTCTTAAGTTTTTGTTCGGGTTTGTTTCCTCCTCTGAGGCAGTCCAGAAACCAAGTAACTAAGGCTGGGATTGGCTAAGCGCAGCATGGCAACCCCACTTGTAGCATATGTAACATTTCATTTTTAGCCTAACTTACTAAGAAAATAAAATAAAAATGACCCAGGGTATTGATCTATGGTATTAGTGTGGAATATAACCTATTTAAAGGGGTAAAGTAAACCAACCTAAATGCATTTTAACTTTCGATTCACCAAGTGCCCAAAGGGATTAAATTTTTGTGGTGAAATCCTCAGAGTGAAAAGATTTGATTTCTCTTGCCCTTGGTAGAACCAGAGTTAAAAAAGACTTGGAAATGATTTAGTAAAATTATTACACTTGAATTTCTTTGAGGTACTTCACATTAATTTTTTTTTTTTTTTAAATAATGTAATGTAAACATTTCAAGTTGGTCAAAATAAAATAAAAAAATAATAGTAAAAATAACCCTATAAAAATAAAATAATAATACAAGTAAAAATAACCCATAGTACTCATCCATGGTATTCCTAGAAGGTAACATATTTAAAGAGGTAAAATAAACCAATCTAAACACATTTTAACTTTGGATTTACCAAATGCCCAAAAAAATCAAATTTTTTATAGTGAAATCCTCAAAGTAAAAATATTTGATTTTTTTTTTCAAAAAGAAAAAAACGTTGTTTTATATCATGAAAAATTAAAACAGTGCATAATACAGCATAAGAAGTGTAGTGAATAATCACTTCCAAAAATATGCAACATTCCCCTAAAACCAAATGTAATGTGATCTGGCAAAACATACCCATCACATGAGACTCATAATCAAGCAGAAAATCGCTGATAATGTCTAAAAAGATCCCCCAATTGCCAATTGGAAAAAATGCAGCAAAAGTAGCATGGAGAGAAATGAGAAACATATACATATCATGGGGACAGTGCAGCACCATATAAGTGAACCTCTATCCGCCAAATCGAAAAACAGAAATGGAGGATCAACCAAATCCATAGATGCAAACCCACAGTTCATACACTACAGTGGTGTCATCAAGAAAAAAGATTTGATTGCTCTTGCCTTAATAAAACTAGAATTTTAAAAAATATAAAAATGATTCAATAAAATGATTACACTTGAATTTCTTTGAGGTGCTTCACACGGATAGTGTTATCTTAGGCATCTAACTGTAGGAATTATGTGTTGAGACAAAGAGCACTATTTAAAAGCCATATCTGAATCGTATATTCATGTAATTATTTTAAAATTGGTTCCCATTTTTATTTATGCTATTGTTCCATGTTGTGATGTGACACTTCAAATTTTCAATCTAACACAATATGTGTCGGAGCTTTCAATCTAAAAGTAACTATTTTTTTAAATTTTTTAAAGTGGAAATAATCTTTCGATCACAAATCCGAACTTATTTATACGTATTTAGTGAGGTGGCAATCTCTAGAAAGAATGAAATGGAGATCTCAATTCATGGGCTTACGATCTCTTTCCAGAAAAAAATGTTGAAATAAGTTTCACAATTGTTCTTAGAGAATGTACATGTTTAGGGTCAGATACATTTAGTTAGTCAAGTGATTATATGTGAAGTGGTTAAAGCTCAAAAGAAAATATTTAGCTAGTAAAGTGATTATATGTAAAGTGGTTAAAGTTCAAAAGAAAATATATCATATGAAATATATTTGAAAGTAAGAATGATAAATGTAATAATTATATATTACTAAATATAAAGTTGATAAATACAAGTGAATTAATAAAATTTATATGAATAGAATTTGTAATTTTAAATAAGAGAAAAAAAAATATTTTTACTTCGAAAAAAATCAATACTAAATTTTATATATTTCAAAGTAACAATAACTCACATAACACATCATCATATATTTTGTCCTGGGATAATGAATTTGAGATGTCAAATCACATGCTTATGATTGCACAAAATGTGCAAATGAGAGGTTTATGAGAGAAGGAATTTGTTTTAATTATTTTATAATGATAAATTTAGATTAACATTAATTAATATTTAAAATGACACAATGATTATTATGTAGATATCTATGTATTAATTTAATTAGTAATAATATAAAGTAAATAGTAAGCCTATAGGGTTTCTGTATATGAACATGATTTTGGTTCACAACTTCTCTCTGAACCCTATTTAGGATGAATTGATATATGATCATTATATATTAGAGCTTATCATGAAATACTAGGTTTAAGGAGAAATTAATTTACTTAAGATTATCATAATAAATCACTATAAGATCCAACTCAATATCAAATCTCCTCACAAATTACTTAATTCACATCAATGTACTAAGCCTCTACTAAACAAAATGTCATTCAAATCTTTATTAAAATTCTTATTGGCATAAACAAACAAATTACAAAATTTTATTATTTCATAAGATTGAATTCTTTATAAATTTGAAAAATACTTTTAAATAACATAAAATAATAATCAAATTATCATCAAATAAAATAAAATAAAATAATTTATACAAATTTTTTAATTGCATGCTCTAACTTTCTTTTCATTCTTCCCTCACCATTAAATCCAAATTTATGAGTTCCTCTGGTCGGTGATGCCGTTTCATTTGGAAACACTAAGATATGAGAGTGATTCCCACTAGGTATTCCTTTCTTACCACCCCAACAACAACAACAACAAAATTGCTTAAAATTGGTGAATTTGACGCAGGGAAAGGAGGATTTTAAAAGAAAATTGTTGGGAATCTAGGGAAGATTTAGAGTTAGACTATGGACGATCTTTTCATTTCATCGTCTTCTCGCATTGTCATTATCATCTTTTCATAGGATATAATAAAACCTAATTTTCATTATAAATTTTCTATATGATATAATAACACCTCATCAATGATCTGGTATAAATTTAATTGAGTTTGAATGATATAATAGCTCATAAATTATGATGAAAAAATAAGAGTACAACATGGAAGAGTAAAGAAAATGAATGCACTTTGAAACTAAATGCAACAATTAAAAAGCACAGGTGGATGGGTCACCTTCGACCCAAGCACAGGTGGATGCTATTAAACCTTTGGCGGCGTCATATGTATTTGCTGCTTCTTCGCTTGGGTCGGATATCTCCATCCACTTGGGAATTTTTTTATTATTTTATTGTATTTTTTTTTTTTTTTAATGTGGCAGTGTTTTTTCATTTTTTATATTTCAAAAGAGCAGATCGCTATACATGTATCATTTCTTTTTGTGGCTTCAATTTGTTCGAGGGAAACCAAGTTTGTTGGCCACATGAGGGAATTAAAAGCTAACGAGTATTGAAATTTCTTTTTCCTTCTATTTGCTGCTATGTCTACTTTAAGATGTCCAAAATAATTACAGTTTATTCGCTATAAAAACTTGCCACTAAAAACATAGAAAACTAAAACATAATGAAAGGAGGCATCACCCATCAGAGGAATCAACTGGCGTCGAGTCTTTAGCAATAGACCCGGCATCTCCACTTGTTGCATTGCTTGGATTTGTTTTTCAATTCTTCCTATTTTGACTCTTGCAAGGCGCTGGGACACGACAATAACTTTGATTTCCTTCCTAATTTGTTGCAGCTCTGATATCATTGTCTGGTTACCTGCTTTTTCTTGGGTGTTGGTCATAGACTTGGCTAAGACACACTTGATCTTCCAGTATGTATTGATCGATTGATGGAAGAGGGATAGCCTTCCTCTAGTATTTCTTGGATCATAGATGAAGTCCAGTATGGCCTCTTGTTGCTTAATGTCTTCATCTTCATGGTTGCTTTCTCTAGTTAGAAATAATTAATTCCTACTTGTCTATGGTTGTAATTCTCCATTTGAGGAGTTTGTTCCTACATAATAGGAATTAGCTAGAATATAGTTTCTCCTAGTTTAGTGTGTGGTTGAGAGAATCTCTCAACCACACTACTGTACGTCTAAGATAGAATTCCTATCTTAAGACTTTTGCTTGTATAAATATGTGTGTAATTCCCTTGATTCACAATATAGAATTTGATTAGAGAGTGTGCTATTTTATCTTGGTATCAGAGCTTCAGAGCCCGTAAGGGCCTCTGGCCCTTCCTGGGCATGGGAAAATAAATTATTTATATTAGTGTTAAGTTTGGTTGTCCATCTAGTGCTTGAGCGCTGCTGTATGCAGAGAGTTGTGATGTTTGAGTGCGTGCATAAGGAAGATTTGTGAGTCTGGATCATTTGGTTCATGGATCGACAGGCGGATTTGTGCTATTAAACATGGTGTGGTGACTGGTGTTGTGAGCGTGACAGCACCCTGTGATTAGCGAAAGCATAGTTGATATTTATTGAACGGATCGGTAGTCGGACGGAATTGTCAGATTTAACCTTTGATCCTCGGACAGAAGTGAGGCATGCAGGAAAGGATGGCAATGTGCCTACTTCTGGAGACCATTGGCTTCCTGAAACATGCACATCACAATATTAAAGACTCAAGAGCAATCTGGTTGCTGTATTGACCATGTTAATGTGTTTTTGGAGGTCAATTACGTGCTGCGCAGCGGAAGCGTGGATCGAATCTATGTACCCACCGCTTGCCAGGAACCCTTTGTTGAAGTAACGAGCTCCAATTAGCATTCTGTTGCAGAGCGAGCTATTAAAAGCCATGCCCGGCTGGCATTGGCCTTTCCATTGGGCCAGGATCTCGCTCATTCTGGTGTCTCCGAAGCTCCGGCTCTCAGGCCAGATGCCAGATTCTATAACTCCGATGATAACATCTGAGCTATTGCCGAATTGTGATTGCAGCCATATGCCGGACTTTTTGTCAAGGCCCAGGATGTGGTACGAATATGTGCAAGACTTCTGGTTTCTTGTTTGCTGTGAGAGATGAAAGAGATGGTTTCACGGCGTGAAGTAGTTGGATCAGTTCCTCCATGGTAATGCCGGATTGTGTTCAGTGTCGCATTGCAGAACCGAGCCATGGCTGCATCGTCCAAGGGATTGTCTGGCCTGCATGAGGAATTGGTTGTGCTTCTATATGTTGATCATCCACGATATCTGATCCTTCTACGCCATCATCTTGTAGTAAGGATGCATTGGAAGTCATGTTTGTATGTGGGCTCGGGTCAAGAACACGATCTGGTCCAAGGCAATGAGAAACGTTATCATTTTTTTTCTTTGCTCGGTGTTGCGCAAGTTTCTTATGCATTATTTGGATACTTGCATTCCAGTTTTCTTTTCATTAATTGTTGACTGTTGTATAAGGCAGCCAGAGCTACAAGCGAACCTGCGTGGATCGATGATGGATTTGTTGTGATCTGTTGACTGCGTAGTTAAAGGGCCGAGTGAAGCGTGAGGCTGGCTGGGTGAGGCAGTTTCCAGATCCATGTCTGTGTGAGCCATGATGCAGATATTCCTGCGACAGTGAGGTCGACGCGTTTGTCCCGCAATCACAATTCAACTAGTGGTTTTATCCGTTGGCTGGCTGAAAGAGGAGCGTATGGGAAAAGTTATGCAACTCGACTGAGAGCAGTGACGGAAAGTCTGCTTAAATTCCATTTCAGAGAAGAAGTAATGGATGCACTGTTCTAGAGATGCGGAGAAACACTGGTAAACAGATTGAGTAAAATTTTTGAATTTGAGATACAGGGAGGATACCTCGTCATGGTGTTGGAGCGTAAATGAAGTAGTTGACAATTTACACAATAATTAACTAACAATTTATTTTATATAAGCCGAGATCAAGATGCGTTTCTAAAGTTTTGTTTATATATAAGGTCAAAGTGCCTCTCCTTGCTAGGTCCATGTACTACATGTATATTTTTATTATATTGTTGAGAGCTTCAGTATGGCCAAAAGTCCCAGGTTCCATGGATTTTTTTTTTTGTTCCTCATCCGGAACTTTGCCAAGGGAGAAGACATCACCTAGTCTAGATGGTGGTGGCAATGGATTAGAAGAAGAAATGAATGCTGGAATCCGTCCAGTATCTGTGGCAAGGGAATATGATGTCAACAAATAGTCTGCGTCTTCTTGGAACCAAGATCACAGAAAGTGTGGCTATATATTATTAAAAATGATGGCTCGTGTGTTGGACCTACTTTCCTTGCTTCATCTCACTCGATATATAGAGGGAGAAGTTTATGCTACTGTCGAAATGTATTTTTTTAATTCTCTGATGATGTTGCAATGTATTGATTAACTGTCATGACAATGAAATTGGTTGTAATTTAAATGACAGTAGTGTGACCAACTATTGTCACAATTTTGAGTGTGTGTTGGAACTGGTCATTCCAACACTAAGAAGAATTGTAGGGAATGATGAACACATGACAATGAAAACGACATCAATTGGAGCTACAACAGAGATTGGAGGATGATCGAGATCGTGTTGCAGATTGTCAGCGAGCATGAGGCAGTATGCTTGAAAACAGTGACTAGCCTTGATACTGTGAATAGGGGAAGTGGCATTACGTTGCAATACCGGGAAAATTGGATACTGAAACGCGATGGAGGATTGGACCGTGGAGTCCTGGATTAATGTTGTTGAAGGGAAAATTGTGTTCTCTTCGTGTGGCTGTGAGTGCCTATGTTCCGTTTCTTTATCAGTGGACCCCTCATAGGTATCATTGGAATGGTTACTGGTATGTTTGGGAAATAATCATCTTTGGGCAGAGAGGAAATTAATGTGAAGAGTTTAATTTGTATTTTCTTGGAATCATGTTTAAATATTATTGAGCCTAGCTAACTCAATGTAGGCAAAGTTATTTTGTTAGAATTTGCAACTCTAACGAATGACAGGTTAAGCATGGAGTTCCAAGAAGTTATTTGAACAGACAAAGATGCCCAAGATGTAAACAATGAACAAATGAGGTAAAGGAGCAGCAATAATGTTTATAGTGGACAACAAAGTATATGTTTGTTTGAGTTAGTATTGTTTGTGGAATAGACTCCGTAGCATGTTATAAGCAAGTCCAGTTGTTGTAAAGGTCATTATATGTACCCAGAAACTCCAAATGTTGAAGTATGAAATGTAAGCCTTTTAAAGGTATTTGAAAGTTCGTGGTGATCTTAAAACCACTTTGTAATGGGTTGCCTTTGTGGCTGGTTGTTGGTGAGCCAGAAACCATCTATAGAGCCTTTGTGGCTGGTTGTCTTTGTGGCTTGAGGTGCCTTTGTGGCCGCATGTACACGAGTGGCCGCGTGTACATGAGAGTTGTGTGCTCAACAGAGCTTTGTGCTCAATCGAGCAGGTGGACTGTAGTAACACCTGGCTCAGTCTCAGATGATTCATTAATCTCTGAGAAGAAGGGGGTTGGTGTGCTTTCTTAGCTGATAGTCGTGCTGAGAAGCGCAATTGGCGCAACTGTTCAGTACATACTCATGCCAACGTGCCAAATCACGGGAATGGCGCCGAAGCACACGATAAACTTGCGCCAGTATTTTTATTCTGGGCGTGGATTTTTTATTCAGGAAGACGCCAACTCAACTTCATGGGGATCCGCGGGAAGCCTCATCTTCGTTTGACGATTTGCGAGAGGAGCAGATCGGAGAAGTTGCGGATCTATCCGGAAGAGGCAGATTGGAAGATCCGCAGGAAGCCTCAACTTTGCTGGACGATTTGCGAGAGGAGCAGATCGGAGAAGTTGTGGATCTGTCCGAGAGAAGCAGATTGTGTTTTTTGGAGGTTCTGCACATGTAATTCACCTGATGGTGGTGGATTTGTAGGTACATATATGCAGTGATAATGGTCGACAGAATCATGTATGCGAAGGACATCCTACAGGACTAGCGGTTGCAGCAGTTGGTACCCATGCATTCCGGTGGATGGTTGCTCTTTTATATGGACGTCGACATATTCTTTGTTATGTTTGACCACAACCAGACTTTGTGAATCACTATCATGACAAGTAGTCATTAAGGGGGGGAGTTAGAAATAATTAATTCCTACTTGTCTATGGTTGTAATTCTCTATTTGAGGAGTTTGTTCCTACATAATAGGAATTAGCTAGAATATAGTTTCTCCTAGTTTAGTGTGTGGTTGAGAAAATCTCTCAACCACAACGTCTAAGATAGAATTCCTATCTTGAGACTTTTGCTTGTATAAATATGTGTGTAATTTCCTTGATTCACAATATAGAATTTGATTAGAGAGTGTGCTATTTTATCTTCTCTTTCCCATCCATATATGGTGTCTCTTATGTGGGTTGGATTTCCATTTTCATAAAGATTATAGATGTTTTCCATGACTTCTTTTGTTGTTTTTCTACCTAGCTTGTTGAGTCTTTCATTCCTCATACGCTAGTTTAGTTTTCCTTTACCAGTGCCTTTACGTTTTCCATACTATCTCTTTGCCATTCTGTTACTTTAACGGAGAAAGATCGACTGTGCCTCTGGTTGCCTCAGATTTCTCTGTGGAACTCCTGCAGCAAAACATACCTCTCTGAGGTTTTCTTTCTTCACTAGATGGCCCAGTTTCCAACTTCTGCATTCTTAATGTTTGATCGTGTGGCCATGTACGCTCCAGGGTTTTGCATTTACACGTTCTCGTGGATGGCACCGACCTTGGCCATTCCTTACTTGCTGGCACCCGGATAGAGAGTATTGCATTTAATTTTAAAGTGTATTTATTTTTTTTAATTTTTTTATATTTTATATTTTAATTGATTTAGACTTTTATATCAACCATATTTATTATATTGTTGTGGAATTGTTTCCTAATATACTTTTATTTATTTATGTCAATCTTATTCACTTATATCAACCAGATTGATAAATATAATTTTATTAATAATAAATATTTTTAATCTTATTACTCTATCATACCTCAGTATACGCTAGTTAATTAACAGTTAGCGTCACGAATTGACACAACGAAAAGTCACTATTACTGATCAAATGCATTAATGGAAGTATAAATTTCTGGATTGTGTAGAGTCCAATAAAAATATGGTGAGTGAAATATTCTGCAAGTAAAAAGCAGAAGAAAATGGATAGTAATTCAGACAGCAAAAGCCAGAAACATGAATTTAGTGACCAGTCGGAAAATAGGACTTCAATCAGTAATAATAGTACGTATAATATCAGTCAAATTTAATTGATTTTCCTGCTTTGTTAGTGTTGTGGTGGTATATTTTGAGAATATTTTAGAATTGAATTGACAGCAGTCAGTTAACTTTCAATCGATCACAGTATCGGTTATTTCCAAAATATTCTAAAAACACTATATTGATTTTGTTACATCAACGCTTTTGCTTTTCCTCAGTCCTTGGAGACCTTGGAGACCTTTGCGATGACATTGTGTTGGGCGAAGTGGTCACTCAACTTCCATGGTATAAGCGTCCGGCCCTTAAGCTGCTCAGTCGATGGTGGGCTCATTCCATGACACACTCCTTCCCATATTACGCCCGTCTCCAAAATACCAGAATTCTTTCCAAGTCCCTAGTGTTGTTCCACACTCCAAGCCTGGAATACCCTCAGTATAACACCTTCTGCATATGGGTTTACAGCGACGACGAAGGCACTCTGCGGAATCTTCCAGTACCGGAGGTCCCTGAAGAATCAAGAAGACATGTAGAATTTGTGCGCGATGGCAATGACGAACGTATATATTCCTTCACACCCCTCAATAATCACTACGACGTGAGGATGGTGGATCTGAGAGACGGCAACATTCGGTGGAAGAAACTCCCGCAGTTGCCCTTCATGGAGGGCCACCATGTGTTCAGTTGTCGTTCCTTTGATAATGGCGGGCGTTGGACAACATATGATGTTGTATGGATCCCCAATGACATTTACCACGATGATTTTTCTATAAGCACGCTACACGTAAGAAACGACATAACTGAATTGGAATTCCAACGGCAACCTCAATTGGGTATCACTAGTGATTTAATCGATAAATTACTTGGCAATAACTCAGAGGAGTCACCCCCAGTAAATCTAGTAATTGACCTACCGTTAAATTCTGATGGTAGAACTCCCAAATGTTGTTACCGCATATGTGAGGCCAGCGAATATAATACATTTGACAGCGATAGTTCGGAAAACCCTAAGTATTTGTTGATGCAGCTCGAGGATGACAGGCTTAGTCCCGCACAACAAAGCAGTAAGTCAATTTTATATTACGTGATTGCTTCTGTAGAAGCAGGGGTTTGTGAACTGAACATTTTCAAGCTGAAGTTAGATGATGAGAACAGTAGGAGAATTGGAGAGTCGGAATGGAATGCATTCTTGAACACCTGGGTTCCTGTTCCTATCTTTCAACGTATGGAAGAAACAGCAACAAGAGTTTCTTCGGAGAATTTTTTGGAATGGGAGAAAAGTAGGTTTAAGATTGACCAGGTTGTGGATATCGACGAGATCAAAGTGGCGCCAAAGATTGATCTCCTAGTCTACACTTTACAAAGAGTTTTGTTGAGATAGCAGCCAATATATTTGTCTTGGAGTTTTATAGCAGCCATATATTTGTGAAGTTCTGTTGGGGCATTAAAAGAAAAATGAGTCAAAACTTTTTCATTATTATTTTATATACAAATAAATTTGTATTTTATAACTTTTTAACCTAATCACATTTTAACGTAATCACAAATATACACAATTTAAATCATTACTAATAAATATAATGTGGAGCATGTTGGCTTGACTTCACAGAATATCATCGGCAAAGCAACTACTTTAATAAGAAAACTTTTAAATATAAATTCACTTCCCGTTAACTTGATGTAATTAGTATTAACAATATTGAGAAGTTCTAATGAATCAACTCTTCGTGGAATTAGGAACACTGGAAGGACCTCATAATTCAAAAGGAATAGATGTGGTTTCAGTAGGGGTAACTGCTTATCGTTTAATATTTACTAGTTTTTTCTGGTTAGCTTTAATTTAATAATCAAAATAAATTAGAAAACCATAATAATATAAATTAATTAATATTATCCAAATAAACAAAAAAACTAGATTAATTAACTTTTGGATTTAATTTGTAGATTTATAATTATGTTTCTTTTTATACTAAGAACTTTAATAACTGATTGTTAATACTTTTTTAACACTTTCATGAACTTGTAAATGTGGACCTTTGTCTATTATTATTGGTCTTTCTCTATATTTTGAGTGCATATACATTTTCTTCAACTTGAATGGTTCTTTCCAATTCAAAAGCTAAAAACTTGATTGTTGATATTTTTAACACTTTCATGAACTTGCAAATATAGAGCTTCCTCTTCTACTATTAATATTTCTCATGTTTTAAGTAAACATACACTTTCTTCAACTTAAATTTCTCTTTCCAATTCAAAAACTAATTCATTTACTAATATAGTTCAGAACTTATAAAAACTTTAATAAATAAGTATTAATAATTTTGAACATTTTCATGAACTTATAAATGTCGACTCCCTGTACTACAGTTGTCCTTCTAAATAATTTGAATGCACATGCACTTTCTTCAACTTGAAATTTCTCTTAATGATTCAAAAACTAATTCATCTAATAAATGTACTTCCAGAGAAAGTGTTGACTCTAAAACCAAAGGAGAACCTACGAAACATTAAAAAAAAAAAAAAAAAAAAAACTGCATATAAAAAGCTAATAATATGCATTTTATCTTAACAATTTAATGGTGCAATTATTACCGTTGGTTTAAATTTTTATTTGACTTTTGGTTATTTTCTTTTATATATTTTAATTTGAATTATAATTAATATATATTATAAATATTAATTTAATTTGAATTATAATTAATATATGTTATTAATATTATTTTAATAAAATAAGTTTATTATCGGAGATATATTGAAGTGAAGCATTAATGGGAAATTAAATCTAAATAAATAAATAAAGATATTATATTAATTTGATAAAAAATAAAGAATAGAAAAAATAATAATAAAAATAATAAATCTATTAAATTTAATTTTCTTGAAAAAATCATGTTTAAATTTAGTTAATAACTATATAACTATTCTAGATCAATCTTAATTTTAAATCTATCAAGTGTCTTTCCAAGTGTGATTCTCTTTATTGTGTTTAAAATTTGACAAAATGTTTGCAATTAGAGATTTTTGATTCCAAGGTTTGATAGATTCCATGTTAAGATAGATCTAAGTTGGTTTAAAATATATCATGATTAACTTCCACTAAGACCAATATGATGTATCGGGCATTAAGAAAGTAAGAGATTAATTGAAATATTTAGTATTTTTACTCATAGTCTTTAGTCCCAAAGTGTTTTTGGAATTGACAAACCCCTAGTTTCTCTTTGATCATGAGAATTAGTTCTTATCTTGTCCATGTTCATTTTCTTCCTAGAACTGGGCAAGACAAAAGGATAATTCCGGTTATCAAAATTTCAGGTTGTTTTTTTTACTTTGAATATTGTTTTAAGCCCATAATAGTCTTTCCATCCTTCAATAATCCTTTTCTTAATGTTGTAATTCTAGTTGAGCGTTGATGAATGTCAATACCGAGAAACTTTCTCCAAGTAGTTAATATCATAAATGAAATTATCATCTATATTTAATTGTTATTTTTTAATATATATATATATAATTTGATATTTTTAAAATTTTATTTTTATGTGATTTAATGTTATCATAACATATTATTAGAGAGGAGTAATTTTTTTTAAAAAGAATTTGAATATTTGGAAAATTTTGTTTAAATAACAATATAATTTATTAATGATTGACTAATCAAAGAAAACTTATTAGCATATCTCACTTGTTTACATGTTTGAGGTAACCTTTTTTTGCATCACAACAATAAAATAAATTCAAACTCATGAAGTAAAAATAAATAAAAGAAATTCTTATACATTTTAATCATTTAATTTTAGATGAGATATTTAAGCATAAAAGATTTTAAATGTTTTTTTGTTATGCAAAATAGGAATTTTATTATAGTTGCTAATTATTTTGAAAATTTCATGAACTTGTAAATGTAGAGCTGAGTTTCCTTTATTATCATTAATTTTTCTCCATGATTTGAGTGCACATACACTTCTTCAATCTGAGGTTCTTTCTCCAATTCAAAAGCTAGTTCAAAAGTTAGTTTATTAACTACATGTAGTTCTAGAAAAGTTATTGGCTCTAAAAAAAGACTACATATAAAAGGATATTCATGTAACACTTAAATGTTTACTATATTAATAATTTAATCTTGGTAGTAAAATAATTGGATTAAATTTTGGTTTGACTTTGGGCTTTAGACCTTTTCATGGATTTGACTTTGATTTAGGTGGAGTTATAGGGATAATTTTAGGTATAGCCATTTCATATACTAGAAAAGAAGGTAACAATGCTATGAAACAAATCCATGAGTTAGGTAAAGGTTCTTTGGACATGCTCAACCCTAAAGAAGTAACATGGAAGTTGAAAGAGAGGGCTCATGTTATGGTTTCTATTTTTTATTCATGGTGCTTGAGCATGATACCCATATTGAGGGCACTAACATCCTTTTCGAGTCAAAGAATAAGGATACCATCCAAAGGTTTTTTTTTTTTTTTTTTTTTTTTTTTTTTAATTATTATTGTAGGAGTTTTCCATGGCTCTAGATGTCTGTAAGATTTATTTGATAACTAAAGTATTGAGTTTTTTCCAAAATCATTTTCAAGGACTTATGAATTAAACAAAATACTCAAAAACATATAGTGTCATTGACAACCTCAACCATAGGCTAAGGATACCGTCAAGAGACCATGTGTAATTTTTTAAGGCATCTTTCCTATATTTGGATGCATGGAAGTTTCCCTTATCACTTTAGATTCATGTTCCCTCCCTTGACCATGTATAAGACCCCAAGAACTTTCGTATTTAAAATCTCATAATGTTTATCATCCACATTGGAAGACCAAGGATACCTGGAAAGATACTTTATTCTAGCTTTACATGTTAATGATGGCCTTATATACCTAAGATTTTACTCTACAATTTAAGTCCTAGGTTTCCTCTTTTAAATTTTTTTTAACAAGAATGAGTAATGATTTGTGTTAAATTTTTGTCTAGTTGCAGAAAATACCCGAGAAAATTACATAGGAAGTTTTCTCATAAACATTTGGGATTTCAAATTGTATCTAATTGCTTCTACTTAGATTACAACAAAAAACCCCAGTTCTAACTGTAATTTTATTTGTTAAGAGAAGATGAGGCAAAATTGGAACAAAAAGCATCTGTATTTGAGCCAAACATTACAATTATGGATCATCTATAGGGCTTTGTTGGCCCGTTAAGGTCAATGTTGTGAGAGGACTCTATGGGTTTGTTGGCTAGATGAACAAACTATAACTGGAGTCCCATCAGTATACCTCTCAGTGCACCTTGTCTTCCAGATGATAAATTTGATGCTCTAGAGTTGCAATTATATGAAGCGAAATTCATTCAAAGAACTTTTTTTGATAAATCAAAACATGCACATAATAGATTTCCAAATTAATTACTTCATTCTATTTTTTGCAGTGACAACACAATGTGGAGGGTGAGGAATCTAAGGTTGAGGAGTCAAAATCCATTGAAAGGTATGAATTATGTAGGAGTCAAGTGAAGAGGACCACATATTCTGAGTGACAGAGGGTTGTGAGCTAGGGTAACCAGGAGAGGCTCGATGATTGGGATGTTCCAACATAGCCACTAGATAAAAAAATTGAAATTGTAATGGTAACTTATAATAGCAGGACTGAGATAGAGGGAGGGAGCCACCACCAAATTGGAAACTTGAATGAAGGTTTATGAGAGGCCCAAAACATATAAATTTTCTTTTCTGAAGGAAAATATTTTGGAACATTGGATAGCAAGAATGTGGAATCTTACCTCTAACTCTAAAATATCGAAGCTCCAAAGTACCTAGCTACAATGATGTTGCACCCACACAATATTTCCACGGTAAGAGGATTCCCTCTGAATTACTCGAAGCTCATTGTTGAGATTCCAATTTTTCTAGTGCTTGGATGCCACCCTTGAAATAGGGGATACCCACTTTGAAATATACCAAAAAATCCAAGTGTTGGAAAAAATCCACTTGTAAATTATGAATGAATTGGAGCTCCCCTAGTCGAATTTATTCCCATCTCACCATGGGAGTGGTAGCTTGGCTTTCATTTCAACGTTATTGCTTCTAGTACCCTGAGGAAAAAAAATCATCATGAAGCAATCCAAGGTGTGCAACAATAACTACCTCAAAGATTGAGCTTGCAAGAAATTCTATTTCACATAGAGGAAATCAAGGAAGGCACGCTTGTATGGAGCATGAGGCCTGCATCTGCCATGCCTATCTAAAAACGAAAAATCATGAACATGCTTGGGGACTTAGTGTTATCACTGATATAGATTAATTCAGGAGGAGAAAAAAAGGAAGGGTGTGGGGTGGGGCACAAGGGTTCACGAGGGAGGGACAAATAAGAGGGGTGCATTAGAAAGAGAGACATATATTTCTTAGGGGATTAAGACCTGGCCTCTCAAAACATTGAATTCAGTTTGTATTTCATCCCAAAGACAATATTTATTAGCTTGATCATCTGCCTCATAGTTTAAATTTGTAAGAATA
This sequence comes from Pinus albicaulis, assembly GCA_034641835.2. Taxonomy (NCBI): domain Eukaryota; kingdom Viridiplantae; phylum Streptophyta; class Pinopsida; order Pinales; family Pinaceae; genus Pinus; species Pinus albicaulis. Next base: position 518,811,515 of record CM076575.1, on the reverse strand, counting down.
TGAAAGAAGTTTTAGTGAAAGAGAGAAGATATATTTTAATATAGTGATACAAAGGACTTAAGGTATTGCCTTTTGGAGGAGTACTAGTTCTCAAGTGATAGATAATTATGAGAGTCACCTAGAATGATAATGTCTCAAATTCCTCGTTCTTGGGCTATAAATAACCCCCAGGATTAGTCCATACATTTCTATATGGTTATTAAATTTTTTACCAAGGCCCCACAGGAATTTATCCACAATATTTTCTTATGGATTGAGTAATATCCCTCACCCTCCTACTGCCCCTATATTGTGCTTGGATGCGCCATCAAATTGGAGAATCCACTTCCGAGCTTAATGCTTCCAATCCGCAAATTCATGAGGAGAAAGACACAAATTCCAACTGAGCGAGGTATTTCCTATATCAGAGGGGAGGGGATGGGAAATCTAAGGCAACAACCATTGCTACTTTGGGGAGTCAAGGGAAGGATCCAATGAAGTATGATTGAATTCAAGGAAAAAATAAAGAGCTTTAAGAGTAGTGGTTTTGGCTAAGATTGATGTGATTTTGAAGATGTAATTATTTCCAGTAAGCCAGATCTACAAAAAAGGGTATAAAGGGATAGCATTCCAAATAAATTTTAGGGAGGATTTAAGGGATCCCATATAGGATTTATACCAAGAGGAGAAAATGTTTTGAAAATTTAAAGGCCACCGAGTTTTTGGAAATAGAGGGCCAAGATTGATGGCCCAAACTACTTTTGAAAATGGACAAGAAAGGAAAAGGTGAGGTTGACTCCTCCAATTTCTCACATAGGGGACATCGAGAAGGGCCAACTATGCCTTGTTTTCGAAAATTTTCATAAGTTAAAAATTTCTTATGCATCAACAGCCAACAAAATGTGTTTACCTTTAGAATAACAGTGGTACTCTGAAGCTTTCTCTAAATAGAATATTTTGGAGGAATCTAAGAATTAAAAAGAAGGGTATTATAACCTTCCTGAATAGAATAAGGGCGATATTTCCAACCTAGCTTGTCAACTACTGAGAGACTAAGCAAAAAACATCCAACAAAATTGCTTTACAAGGTGTATCTAAGTGGTTCATTTTTTTGGAACATCATCTAATTTCCAACCCTTCCAAAGAACTATATCATCCTAATCTGAAAGCTGAGCAAGGGTGACTATACCTTCTTAGTTCAAGTGCTCCATCAAAGGTCTAATAAAATTTTAAAATTTTATTTTAAAAAAAAACCTCTAAAAAAAATCTCCAATATAAAACTATTATATTCCATTATAATTTAGTAATTGTTTCAATACTCTTATAGGACTTCTATAAATACGCTTAATATATGATGTGTCTCTCATTTTAAATTTTGCAAATAAGGAATTTGTTATAATTATTTTCAATATTGTAAACCATCTTTCTTAAATAGAATGAAACATGTTTTGTAAAGACAAATTTGAAAAATCAGTCGGGAGAAAATCCGCATTCTCCAATGTGACAAGAACAGTATTCAATGTAATCGCATCCCTTCTCCGAATTGCAATGGACTGAATCAATGTAAATTTTTTAATAATAAATATTTCTAATCTTGTAACTTTACCATATGCATTCTAAATACTAGACATTTGTTAATTTACAGTCTGGGTTTTAGATGAATTGACACAACGAAAGGTCAGGTTTACTCAAATGCATTTATGAAACTATAAATATCTAGATTTTGTAGAGGACAACAAAATATTTAGTGGGTGAAAGCTTCTGCACCTGCTATAGAATTTCTCTCCAAGTATATAGATTAGAAACAGTTTTGTTGAGATACCAGCCATATATTTTCCTCTTTAAAGCTAAAGTTCTGTTTTGGCGTAAAAGAAAAATGATTCAAAACACTAAATGTGATGGAAGGAGTGTTTTTCATTATTATTTTATATACAGATTAATAAATAGTTTTTTATATGTTGTTATGTCCATTAATAATGTAGTTACATATTCATCTTTCATGGTTTTTGCAAATAAATTAAATCCATTCACATTTTAACATACTAAAAATTAGCAATTGTACCAAATGTTGCAAAAGAAACACCGTAAGACATAAATTTGAGAATAATCCTCATATATTAAAGTCATTGAAGTTAAAAATAACTTACACTATTCTAATTTTTTTGAGATTCTATAACCTTTAAGAAAAAGATAAATCACTTACATTGTGCCAAATTGCTAAAACCTACCTACATAAAAACTAAATGAGAGTAATCAATTTGAGATAATGTAAAATATTTCTTTTTATCTTCTAGCTTTGAATGATATTTTGTTTACTAATTTTTATTCTCAAGGATTAATTGATATAATATGTATATATAATAAATACATACTCAAAATACAGTGAAGCAAATGAGTTTTTATCTTTGAGTGGATCACATACAAGCACTTTATTAATAAATTAAATACTAAGATGTATGCTCTTTCCAGAGCACTTACTAGATTTATATACTTTATTATTTTACATTTTAACTTATTACTTTACTTTATTTTATATTCTATTATTTTATTATTCAAATATATATATTATATTCTTTTAAATTTAAACATATCTTAAATAATTCAAAAAAATATTTGAACTCGTTATTATCAAAAGACAAACATATATTTTAATTAAAAAAAAATTATTTTTAACTATTAATCCTTTTCAATCTTATTTTTATATATTACATCTTATTTTTATATATTTGTAATACATAAGATATAATTTATTTACTTATTTAAATTAATCAAAATTTCTTGCCATTTATCTCTATTTTTAGATACATTTTCTATAATTTTATTTGTATTTAACCTATTATATCTAATATATTGTGAATGGTGATATAAATAAGTTTTAATAGATGACTAAAAGGAAAAAATGACATTTTATCAATTTCTCTTACACTCAGATTGTTTTGCCTTTAGAGAAATATGATTATTACAAATTTACAATGGATGCATTTTTACCTGACTTATTTGCAGTAAATATCAAAATTTTTACCCTTACTCAATCTGGGTCAGCATTCATTGTTATGTTGATGCATTGTGAGAATTGGTAGTTTTAGACAGAATAATTCAATAATGTTAATTTGAAGAAAAAGTTGTGGATTGGTAATTTGTTATTCATTCCATTGTGAATAGACTTTAGTTTATATGCTAAAACTAATCAATGTTCAAATCTATATTTACACTTCAGTTATGTTTTACTAAGGTATTATAAACATTCAAGGCATGTATGACTGGAGATTTCATTCCAAAATTTTCACACTCAAAATAATACAATAAAAGTTATTGTATTTTAGAAGTAGAAATGATTTTAAATCTAAAATCTATAATTTACTAGAATTTTCTAGAAGTAAATATGGTAAAAATGATTTTTAAAGATAAAATCTATAATTGAAGTACCTCTTTTAGTGCATGTGACCTTCTCAGCTTTTTTGTTTGATATATCATCTTCAAGTTATATGACTTCCTAATTTTATATGTCGACAACTCTGCTTTTGTTTCTGCTACCTAAACCAATTTAAGAAGAGTCTAATTTGCAAATTGCAACCAAGACAAAATAACATGGGAGCCTTGGAAGTAAAGACTTCACAACAATTTTCACAGTTCAAACCACCATTTACTGTCCCTGGAGCCGCTAGGAATTAATGTAGAAATTAATATAGACATTGGGAATCAGATTTTAAAGCTGAACTTATATATATAACTGATCAAGTTTTTATATGCCAGTCAATGTAATTTTCTAAAAACATATTCTTTAACGTGCATATTTTAAAACAAACCGTATTTGTTTCTTAAAAAAGCTTGAAAACTTAGATTCAATTTTAAAGCCTACCTACTATCTTTTCCAGCTTCGTGTAGCTCACTAAACAACAAAACGATTTTTAATTTCTCCTTCAATTTCTTTTAATGAAGGACACCTTCAATTTCTTTTATGCGTTTATGTAAACATTTTTTTTCTTGGGAAACTCAAATGCACACAAACCTGTAAATTTCCCTCTCGTGTTTAATATGAAGACAAAGACTCTCTTGTTTAATATGAAGTAATAGTATTTATATATTGTAAAAATATATAAAATAGTTGGTATTATTTTAAAAATGGATTTTTTAGACTGCGGCAAAAATTAATGGAAATTTTGTCGCTGAATGTTTCACAATATCGATATCGAACCTGTGGGCATCTAGCTCTGAAGATGCGAACCCAATACAAACTAGTCCACCAGTGTCTTCCTCATTTTATATGAACGAATTCTCTGGTGGCAAAACATACTTCGCCCCTTCTGCAAAGTGAAAAGTATTACCCTGAAATATCATACTTACAATTTTAACAGATATTGAAACCAGGGAAACCCAATTGAATCAACTCCCTTGTTTCGGCCAAATTCTTCGAAAATATTTCTTAATGTGAAAAAGTATAATATTGTTCAGATGGAAGCTTCCGAGTAATTCAAATCCGAAAGAGAGGAAAAACATATAGGATGATATATAACAAAACATGAAAGAATGTTAGGCTAGCTGAGGAATCTGAGTATCCTGTCACCTTTGTGCAACAGCAGGGACATTCAAATTGAATCAACTTGGCATCGCTTTTTACCTTAGAGGAGGAGGAGAGATCTGCGTGTCTACCACTCCCTCGGACAAATATTAATAACACTCACTCTTTTCAATAAATATCTTTTTCACTACGCCCACTCATCACCTTTCGGCCTCCATCATCTGAGACCCCACAATCTCCTCTAGCAAACACACCCCCATCAGCCACTACTGCAAAAGATGAACGATTCCATATTTTTAGGAATATATTGTCAAATTATTTTAGGTCATGAATTGCTTGCCCAAACTATGAATTAAGGTCACCGAATGAAGTTATGAAGATTAGTTATATATCCAATTTAAAAAATGATAATTATGTACCTAGGAAATCTAAATGCCCAGAAATTTTCGAGGTAACTAATAGAGAATTATTCGATTAGGAACACATCAAACTGTAAAATCCAAAAGAGGAAATACAAAGCATGAATATATGAAATATTTTTTCCATTGTGTAAAAGAAGTTCAATACTTGGGATTGAAACAAATGAGCGTCCATGATCAGATTTTGAAATCGAAAAATCATAGCTACTTCATATGCAATAAAATTGGGGGAGTTGATAATTTTGTAGACTCCATATGCCAATTTTCACCCAAATAAATAATTGGTTGCATTGAAAAAATCAGTAATAGCAAACTAACAAAATAGAATGAACTAAAGTGGATCGATTTCTTAACAAAATATAACAATCGACCCCAGCTGCTAATGCTTCATTCCAATAGAAATTTAAATACCGAATCCAAGAGAAAGAAAGAGGGGGCGGTTCTCATCTTTATCATCTTCCTGTGCTAAAGCCGGAAGATTCAAATCGAATATTGGTGGCATCTCGTTATCCATTTCACAAAGAGGAGAGATATTTGTGTCTACCTGCACCCCCAAGAAAGCAAATGAATCAGAATACGTGTTTGGCGATACCAATTGTTCGAGCTTCAATGGCAGAACGGAGAACAACAACAAAGAGCAAAGGGCATGTGTGCAAAAGTGAAACCGTTGCAAGTTGCCCGGGAAGCTTTCATGTCGCACTGAAACCATGGGAACCAGAAAACCCTTCTCTACTAAGGAAAATCACCTCGCTAATTAGAAAGCAGTTAGAGAGTATTGAAGGAAAGTTACGCACAAGTGAATAACTAATAATAAATCATGAATGACAACTGTCACAGCTGAAATCAATGGATAATAATAACTCAATTGTCTAACAAAAGATCTAATGGCACATATTAGGACAGGAAGACAGTTAGGGGAGTTGTTTTCAAATAATAACGCCTTACGGCGTAATAAATATAGTAAATTTAAATAATTGTTAAAAAAATGTAATCTGGAGCATGTTGACTTGACTTCACACAAATATCATTAGTACAGAAACTGCTTTTATAAGAAAACTTTTAAATATTGATCCAATTCCCAATAGCTTTATATAATTAATATTAATGAATCAAGTCAAGAACTTCTGGTTAAGTATAACGTCAAAGAAAATAGTCACTAAAAATTTTTGAATTCAATTAAATGTAGATTTATAATGATGCATAAGAATTTTTTAGATGTTTCTTCTTATACTAAATAGGAACTTTAGTAGTTAGTTGTTGATAATTTTGAAAGTTGATTGTTGAGCTTCCTCAATTACCATTGGTCCTCTTTCATGATTTGAATGCACATACACCTTTTTTAAATTGAGCCCCCAATGCTCTTATTTAAATTTCAAAAGGTCATAAAGTTTATTATTCTCATTTGAAGACCAAGGATATCAAGGATACTTGGAAATATCCTTTATGGCGGTTTCATATGTTGATGGTCCTAGATACCTTAAAGCTTACTTTACACCCTAAGGCCAAGGTTTCTTCTCTTGATAATGTCCAAGAACCCAAGATTAATACATAGTGCCCAAAATATCCACTTGAAGGATGAATATGTTGAAATTTGCAATCAGAAATATTGAAAATGGCAACAAGAAGAGGTTTATAATTTAATATTCCCTTGAATTAAATTAGAAGTAAATTATAATTCCACATCACATGCCAGCTTATATGAGTTAACTAAGTCGGGAAGACTTAGTTCAGTTAATTCGAGCAATCAGAAATATTGAAAATGGCAACAAGAAGAGGTTTATAATTTAATATTCCCTTGAATTAAATTAGAAGTAAATTGTAATTCCACATCACATGCCAACTTATATGAGTTAACTAAGTCGGGAAGACTTAGTTCAGTTAATTCGAGTTGAGGGTCAAACTAGAGGCATGCAGAGTGTCTCCTACTTTTTAGGAACCGTGGTTGAGTTTATTTTGAGTTGTAATTAATTAACTTAATTTATTTGAGTTAAAATTAGTTTAAATAGTTTAACTAATGGAGGAACTAGTGAGAGCTCAAGTGAATTAAATTGAATTTAATTCACATGTAGTGATCAATAGATAACTGATAATTCATTCATAAATTACTCATGCATGGTAGTTCTGAGAAAGACCCAGTTGAGATTGGAGTTAAAGGGAAGTGTACTATCAGTTGTATAATCATCCAATTGTAAAAATGGTGCATGGACTTAGAGGAAGAGCCTTGATGTACTGCGCAACTATTATTAGATAATTTCCTCATTAAATAGGGGCTTAATTCCTCATTGAAATGTGCAAGGAAGTAGGAGCTTGAAAGGCTAGGAAATTGGCTAAGTATTGGCCAGAGTCAACCAAGGACGTAGTGAGACAAACATAGATAGTGCAGAGAGATCTCAATTTGATTTGAATGGAGTATGATAGTGTTGTTGTGCTAATTACTCATTCAAATTATAAATTCAATGCCTTATGTGAGCTTAAGGGTTCAATTCTTGCAAATTATCAAGTCTCATGAGTGTTTTTCATGTCAATTTAGTGAGGAATTTAACATAAAAGCAAGTTCTTGACAACAACAAATAAAGTACATAACATCACCACACATAACATTAACACGGGTATTTTATGAAGGAGTTCACCCCTCCTGGGCTACATCTCCTTGGTCTAACTTCCATGCCTTAGGCCTCTATATTATGGTCAAATTGTCAAATTGACATATTTACAATCCTATTTTTCTCCTGTAACATACTCCAATGAGTACAGAATGGCACAAAATGGTCATTTAGCCTCTTTATGAGCTTGAATTGGTCCAAAAATGCCAAAGTTATTGCCTCTTCAAATTTTCCCACTATTTTAGGCCCTAAACAAGTTAATTGTAACTAGATCTGGTAGCTTCTGCCAAATTCGAAGGTCTGCCAATTAAAATGTCATTAATTTAAGTGGGAATTAGTGCACTAATTAAGCACACTTAATGCGCTAATCCCGCACTTAAGATAATCTGCATTTATAATTGGATTATGTGCATTAAACTTAGATTAAATGTTAAATAAACGTGGCTTAAGGTTAAACCTTCGCATTAGTTCGGAGCTCCTGTCAACGGTCGTGGCATGTCGGTTCTATGGACTGGGGGCTGGCCCTTTGAGGCTAGCCTCCGCTTTCCCCCATTGTAAACATAGTTTGAATTCAAATATAAACGGGTTGCTATGATAGTTAAGGTTTGTGGTGTAGGAGGAACGGTAGGCCGTGGCTTTGTGTGGTGGGAGCTCACGGGGTCGAACCCTAGTGCCTCCACCTAGACTTTGACCATAAAATTTTATACCAACTTTCAACTTGGGGGGCACGTGGTGGCCCCAGGCTACACCATGTGTCCTCACTTGGTTGGCCCCCAATACGAACCAATAAAACTTGGACACGTCACCTAGAATACAAACTAGTGCATGCTAGCACTTGGCAGCTTACCATTCACCTGAAAATTGTCAAACAAAATGACCTGCATAGTCAGTATGCCACGTCATCAGTACGGACTGCTGACTGGGCATCTGACTGTCATTTTTTTTAAATTTACCTATTTAGAAAAGTAGATAGAAGTCCTTTCCAAGAGCATACGGCAACCATTTTTTGTGAAATGAAGTGTGAAGGATTTAGAATGGAAAGAACTACGTGCTTGTGTAGGTTCCGAGCCAATGTGAGAGCTTTAATTTTTTAGTATAAAACTGAGCCATTGATCATTCCTCCCCACTGGAAGCTTTTGGACCCAAAAGATCATATTCAATTGTTGAATAGGTAAGGGTAAAATTCCCTCACCTTCCCAATTTCAATCATTTTTTCCTTTGAAGGATTTGTTACTTTAAGTGCCACTTGAAGATAGTCAACACTTCCTCTTGTCGATGTCCTTGTCCTCCTGTCAAGTATGGTGTCTTGTTGTATCCCAAAAAATAAATCTGGAGAAAAATCTTCAACAGATGGCAGTTGAACATTCTCTCCTTGATCTTCAATCAAAGGAGGCTCATACAATCTCAAATTTTTGACATTAAAGACTAAATAAATTTGCATGTATGAAGACAAATAAAGCTTGAAGGCACTGTTACCAATCTTTTCCAGAATTTTGAAAGGACCATAACGGATTGGTTTCAGATTTTTACCTTCTCCTTGAAGTCTTTCCTTGCTAATGTGAAGCCAAACTTCATCACTAACTTGAAACTTATGATCCACCCAACGTTTTTCATGTCTTGCCTTCTACTTGCCTTGACTTTTCTCTAGTTTCTCTTCCACTGTGTGATGAATCAACTAAATTTTCTCAATGACTTTATTTTCTTTATCTATGTCTCTATGTCCATCGATAGCTACATATTTCCCAAAGATGAAATCCAATGGCGACTTTAGCAAGTAACCAAGACATGCCTCAGATGGCGATGCTTGAGTAGAAGAATGTTTGGCACAGTTGTAAGCATGTTGAATGTAATGTAACTGTTCATCCCACAAATTAGGATGTTTGTTTCAATATCCTCTAAGAATATGAATGACCATTTTATTAACCACCTCAGTTTGAGCATCTGTTTGCAGATGAAAGGCTATACTCTTCTTCAACTTAGTGTCCATCAAGTCCCACAAATTTGGCCAAAAATTCCCAACAAATCAAGAATCTCGATCACTTATAATAGATGTAGGCAACCCAAAATTAACCCAAACATTTTTAAATAAAAGATGAGTTGTTTTTTTAGATGTAACTTGCTTTTTACATGCCATCAAAATACACATTTTCCTGAACCTGTCCACAACTACATACAAATAATCATGACCTCTTTTCGACAAAGGAAGACCTCCTACAAAATCCATAGAGATACTAACACCCTATTACTAGGCTTACTGACTGCACATAAAGAACAACCTTTAATAAAATATGACACATGTTCAAGCATACGAGGCCAATAACAATGTAATTGAATATATGCCACTATTTTGCTAACACAAAAATTTCCCGCAATAAGAGAAGTGTGTGCTTCCCTTATGACATTCACTCTCTCACCCTGTGGAATACAAAGTTGTCCCAAATGATACAAGTTATTGTGAACATGATAATCTAATTCCTAAACTTGGCGACCTTGACTCAAGTTTGCATAAACATCTTGAAAGTCATTGTCAAATGAATATTGTTCAATGTAACTTTCATGTAAAACATAAGTATTCTTAAGTAAAGTAGCTGCATTTATAATAGGCCCAAAAATCATATTAGCAACCTTGTTGTATATACCTTTCTTATACATGATAACCAAGTGGAATTGATGCAAGAATCCCATCCATCAAAAGTAACTTGACTACTGCAATTTGGTTTTTGATTGCAAGTATTGCAACGGTTGGTGATCGGTGTGAACGATGGTTTCCTTTCCCATCAAATAATGTTTCCATTTCTTCATACTTTGTACCAACACATATAGCTCCATGTCATATGTAGGATAGTTTATCAATGGACCATTAAACATTTATGAATGGAATGAAATAGGCTTACCATGTTGCAAGAGAATTGTGCCCATGGCATAGTCACTTGAATCTGTCTAAATCTCAAAGGGTTGTCTCAAGTCTGGTAATGCTAATATTGGAGCTAAACTAATCTTTTTCTTCAAAGCATAAAATGCTTTTTTCTGATTGCATCCCCACTGGAAGAATTTCTTAACACTCTTCAATGCATGTAACAGAGCTGCAATAGAGGAAAAATTAGCAATGAACTTCCTCCAATATTGTGCTGCTCCTAGAAAACTTCTTACCTTTATGACTAACTTGTTTGTAGGAAAATTCACAATGACCTCAACTTTAGAGGGGTTTATCTTTAGCTCACCTCCTCCAACAATATGTACCAAATACACTAAAGAAGTTTTTACAAATTCACATTTCGACATTTTCAAAAAAAGTTTCTCTTTTCTCAAGACATCAAGCACCTTTTTCACATGCATGACATGTTCTTCTCATGATTTGCTGAATATCAAAATATCATCTAAGTAGACATTGACAAACTTATCTAGAAATGGTCTTAATACATCATTCATAACTCTCATGAAAGTAAATGGAGCATTGCAAAGACCAAAAGGCATAACAAGCCACTCAAACAATCCTTGCTTATTTTTAAATGCAGTTTTCCATATGTCCTTTTCAACTATTCTAACTTGATGATAACCACTTGAGAGGAGATTTGTTTTGTATATATGGAGAAAAATTGATTGCTTAAGCCCATAATTTGGAAGGAAAGGACCTTGCATGTAACATAGAATTATTCATCTCTTTCAAGGATCTATTCTTCCTCTCAGCTACCTCATTCTACTACAAATTGTAAGGAGCTGGGTGTTGCAATTGTATTCTTGCTTCATCACAAAAATGTTGGACATCCTTATTAACATAATCTCTCCATTATATGTATGGGGTATCTTAATCATATTTCCAGACTATTTTTTCTAAATGTGCTTTGAAAATATTCATATGCTCAAACACTTCATATTCGAGTTTGAGAAAGTACACCCATATGTATCTCATGAAATAATCCATGAATATGAGCACATACCGAGCGCATGGGATTTAGAACTTTTCAATGTGCCCATATTTATGAGCTTATCTTGCTCATGTATCAAGGACTCAATAAAAGCAACGAGTGTGGGCATCATCTAGGTTTTGCGTGTTGCAAGCCTGATTATGTGAAAATTGGAGACAAATACAACGTACTTTGGACCTAATTTTGACACTATGGCAAGAATTAATTGATTTTTTGCTTGGATTTGCTTATTCCACATTATTTCAACTGGAGTAACAAGGCTTTGAACCTTCTGAAGAAATCTAGATCATTTTCAAAATTGCTTGGATCTAATCGATTGAGCTCATTTTCAAGGATATGACCCCACATCTCATCTTGTTTCCCAAAGAGTGTCTCAAATATGATCGAAACTTGATTTGGAGTCATGCATGCTTCAACATGAAACAATGATTTTAGAGAAATTGATAAGCATAGGAGAACGAAGGCCTTGTCCATGCGGTTGAAATATTTGGATTTTTCAACTCTGGAATTTGGTTCAAGTTTTGTTTCCATGGAAGTTGGATACAACTTCTAATTTTGAGTTGAAGTAAATTTTTTAGCTTCCATTTGAAATAGTTACATGGTTTGAGAAATGTGGAAGGCGGAAACTACATTCTCTCGATTAGTTCCAATCTTCATACTAGTATACCTTTTATGCTCCTTCGTCCCAACTCTCATGGGCTCTATACCATCTGAAATTGTAGCTAAATATGCACAAGTTAAATCTAGCTAGAAAACAATAAACAATACTTGCAAGGAAAAAACAAAGAAAATTGATAAAACAAAGAATTAATAAATTCTATTAGTACACAAAAAAAAAAACAATTATATAAAATATATTCTAGTAGCCAAACTAATATAATAATGAATCTAATAATAACTCTAAAAAATGTAAACATACAATTAAGAAAATAGACAAATATAAATATGCACTAAATAAGATTGACATATAATCCTAATTAGCTAAACATACAACCATTAATTAATTATCCCAAACAATTATCATTAGTTAACTATCTCAAGCAACTATAAATAATCCTAATTAATTAAAGTACAATTTAATATATCTTATTCCCAATAATTTCCAATCTTGTAACCCCCATTAATTAACGGCCCGGCAAATAATTCTGGAAAGAGAATGAACGGACGAATGGACGCAACCAAAAGTCACCTTTACTCAAATGCATTTATGGACGTGTAAATTTGTGGATTTGGATTTTCGTAGAGGCCAATAAAATATTTATTGAGTAAATCTTGAGCACATTAGGCCATAGACAGCCTCTCTCTCCATCTCTCTGTGAAAAGTAAAGAGCACAGAGAAATGATAGTAATTCAGACAGGAAAAAGCCTAAAACGTAAATTTAATGACTAGTCAGAAAATGGGACTTCAACAACATTTGATAACATCACATAACTCCAATGCACTGTTTTTAATATTTCAAAATATTTCAAATTTTATAATATTTTAAAATATTTTAAGAATCATGAAAGTTATTTATATTATATTATTAGAGATTTTCGGAAGAAAAATGTGTAATTAATTTAGTTTTTCCAACATCAAAAAACGATTATTTCATTCATCACAAGTTCATGGATGAAGTAATTATCTCATCCTATTAAATTAGATTAAATCAGTTACATAATTATTTTCTGAAATCCCTAACAACTATAATATATTGTAAAATCTCATCCTATTAAATTAGATTAAATCAATTACATAATTCTTTTCTGAAATCCCTAACAACTATAATATATTGTAAATAAACAATTTGTAATTTGTGTTATAATAATGTTTTTGCTTTTTCTTAGTCCTTGGTGGCCTTTGCGATGACATTCTGTTGGGCGAATTGGTCCCACAATTTCCATGGTATAAGAAGTGGTGGGCTCATTCCAAGTGTTGGAAAAAATCCACTTGTAAATTATGGATGAACCAGAGCTCCCCTAGTTGAATTTATTCCCATCCCACCATCGGAGTTGTAGCTTGGCTTTCACGTCAACATTATTGCTTCTAGTACCCCGAGGAAAATAATCATCATGAAACAATCCAAGGCAATGCAACAATAAATACTTGGAATATCGAACTTGCAAGAAAGTCTATTCTACATAAAGGGAATCAAGGCAGGCACGCTTGTATGGAGCATGAGGCCTGCATCTGCCACGTCTATCTAACAACGAACAATCAAGAACATGCTTGGGGAATTAGTGTTATCCTTGATATAGATTAATTCAGGAGAGAAAAGGGAAGGGTGTGGGGGTGGGGCACAAGGGTTCATGACGGAGGGACAAAGAAGAGGGGCGTATTAGGAAGAGAGACATAGATTTCTTAGGGGATTAAGACATGGCCTCTCAACAAATTGACTTCAGTTTGTCTTTCATCCCAAAGACAATATTTATTAGCTTGATCATATGCCTCATAGTTTAAATTTGTAAGAATGTGAAAGAAGGAAGTGTTAGTGAAAGAGAGAATAGATCTTTTAATATAGTGATACAAAAGACTTAAGGTATTGTCTTTTGGAGGAGTACTAGTTCTCAAGTGATAGATAGTTATGAAAGAGTCTCCTAGAATGATAATGTCTCAAATTCCACATTCTTTTGTTACAGATAACCCCCGGGATTAGTCCATTCATTTCTATATGGTTATTAATTTTTTGACAAAGGCCCCACAAAATTTATCCGCAATATTTCCTTCTCAATTAAGTAATATCCCTCCCTCTCCTACTGCCCCTGGATTGTGCTTGGATGTGCCATCAAATTGGAGAATCCACTTTCGAGCTTAATGCTTCCAATCTGCAAATTCATGAGGAGAAAGACACAAATTCCCACTGAGGGAGGTATTTCCTAGATCAGAGGGGAGGGGATGGGAAATCCAAGGCAAAAACCATTACTACTTTGGGGAGTCAAGGCAAAGATCGAAGGAAGTATGATTGAATTCAAGGAAAGGATCGAAGGAAGTATGATTGAATTCAAGGAAAAAAGAAAGAGCTTTAAGAGCAATGGCTTTGGCTAAAATTGATGTGATTTTGAGGATGTAATTATTTCTGGTAAGCCAGATCTACCAAAAAAGGTATAAAGGGAGAGCATTCCAAATAAATTTTAGGGAGGATTTGGTCTAAAGGGAGCCCATATAGGATTTATACCAAGAGGAGAAAATGTTTTGAATATTTAAAGGCCATCGAGTTTTGGGAAAAGAGGGCCAAGAGCGATGGCCCAAACTTTTTTTGAAAATGGACAAGAGAGGAAAAGGTGAGGTATTGATTCCTCTGATTTCTCACATTGGGGACATCGAGAAGAGCCAACTATGCCTCGTTTTTGAAATTTTTAATAAGTTAAAATTTTCTTATGCATCAGTAGCCAACAAAATGTGTTTACCTTTTGGATAACAATGGTCCTCCGAAGCTTGCTCCAAATAAAATATTTTGGAGGAATCTAAGAATTAAAAAGAAGGGTATTATAACCTTCTTGAATAGAATAGAAGTGATATTTCCAACCTAGCTTATCAACAACTGAGAGACTCAGCGGAGCACATCCAACAAGTTTTCTCTGCAAGGTCTATCCAAGTGATTTAATTTTTTTAATAACATCATCTAATTTCCAACCCTTCCAAAAGCCTATATCATCCCAATCTGAAATATGGGCAAGGGTGATTATACTACCTAGTTCAAGTGCTCCATCAAAGGCCTAATAAAATTTTAAAATTTTATTTTAAAAAAATCTCCAATATAATACTATTATATTCCAATAGAATTTAGTAATTTATCAATACTCTTATAATCTAATATAATTTAGGACTTCTGTAAATACGCTTAATATATGATGTGTCTATATTTTAAGTTTTGCAAATAAAGAATATGTTATAATTATTTTCAATATTGTAAACCATCTTTATTAAATAGAATGAAACATGTTTTCACATAGTTTCGTAAAAGACAATTTTGTAAAATCAGTCGGGAGAAAATCAGCATTCTTCAATATGACAAGAACAATATTCAATGTAATCGCATCCCTTCTCTGAATTGCAATGCACTGAATCAATGTAAATTTTTTAATAATAAATATTTCTAATCTTGTAACTTTACCATAGGCATTCTAAATACTAGACATTTGTTAATTAACAGTTCGGATCTTAGATGAATTGACAAAACGAAAAGTCAGGTTTACTCAAATGCGTTTATGGCAAACAAAATATCTAGTGGGTGTAGAGTACAACAAAATATTTAGTGGGTGAAAGCTTCTGCAGCTTATGCTATAGACTTTCTCTCCAAGTATACAGATTAGAAACAGTTTTGTAGAGATACCAGCCATATATTCTACTTTTTAAAGCTAAAGTTCTGTTTGGCGTAAAAGAAAAATGATTCAAAACACTAAATGTAATGGAAGGGGTATTTTTTATTAATATTTATACTGAAGGTGTTCTTTTATGAGATTGACTGGGAAACACTATTCATCTCAGCCAATCTCTGTGCTCCACCTATCGCCCTTCTACTCTCTCGAAATTTGACACTTGGCGGTTGCTCCCACTCTGCTGCTCTCAGCTCCTTCCCGCGCGTCAGCTCCTTCTCCTCTGTGCTGCTGTCCAATCGCTTGAGACGACAAGACAACACGCCTTCGGTGTTTGGTCGGCTCATTTTAATAAATGAGCAAGTATTAATTTATACACAGATTAATAAATAGTATTTTATACGTTCTTATGTCTAATGTAGTTAAATATTCATCTTCCAAGGATTTTGGAACGAAATTAAGCCCAATCACATTTTAACATACTCACAAATATACCAAATTTAAATAATTGTTAAGAAATGTAATCTTGAGCATCTTGGCTTGATTTTACACCTATACACTTTTATAAGAAAAATTTTAAATATAGATTCTTGGCTTGATTTTACACCTATACCATACACCTATAGCATTAGTAAAGAAACTACTTTATAAGAAAATTTTAAATATAAATTCAATTTCCATTAGATTTATGTAATTAATATTAACAATACTTATGAGAAGCTATAATGAATCAACTCAAGAAATTCTTGTCAAGTATAACGTCAAAGAAAATAATGTTTTCTTAAATATATATTCAATTTCCATTAGATTGTAACAATACTTATGAGAAGTTATAATGAATTAACTCAAGAAATTATTGTTAAGTATAACGTCAAAGAAAATAATTGCTGACATTTTGAATTCAATTAAATGCAGATTTATAATGATGCGTAAGATTTTTAGATGTTTCTTCTTATACTAGAACTTTAGTAGCTAGTTGTTGATCATTTTAAGCACTTTCATGAAGTTGATTGTTGATCTTTCTCAGTTACCATTGGTCCTCCTTCATGATTTGAATGCACATACACTTCTTTAACTTGAGGCCCCAATAACTTTACTTGATTTTCAAAAGGTCATAAAGTTTATTATTCTCATTTGAAGACCAAGGATACCTTGGAAATATATTTTATATGGTTTGACATATTGATGGTCCAAGAATCCAAGATCAATACTTAGTGCTCAAAATCTCCACTTGAAGGCCAAATACGTTGAAATTTGCAATAAAAAATATTGAAAATGGAAACAAGAAGATGTTTCTAATTTCATCACATGTAAATTGTAATTCCACATCACATGACATATTGTACGAGTTAACTAAGTCAAGAAGACTTAGTTATTTAAGTTAATTCGAGTTGAGCGTGAAACTAGATGCATGCAGAGTGCCTCCTACTTTTTAGGAACCCTCGTTGAGTTTATTTTGAGTTGTAATTAATTAACTTAATTAGAGTTAAAATTAGTTTAACTAGCTCTAACTAATGGAGGAGCTAGTGAGAGGTCAAGTGAATTGAATTGGATTTAATTCACATGCAGTGATCAATATAACTAGTAATTCACTCTTAAATAACTCATGCATGTCAGTTCTGAGAAAGATCTAGTTGAGATTGGAGTTAAAGGGAAGTGTACTATCAATTGTATAATCATCCAATTGTACAAATGGTGCATGGACTTAGAGGAAGAGCCTTGATGTATTGCGCAACTATTATTAGATAATTTCCTCATTAAATACGGGCCTAATTCCTCATTGAACCATTCAAGGAAGTACGAGCTTGGAAGGCTAGGAATTTGGCTAAGTATTGGCCAGAGTTAGCCTAGGAAACAGTGAGACAGACATAGATAGTGCAGAGAGCTCTCAAGCCTCAGAGAAGCATTGCATTGTTCTCATATTCTTTGACTTATTTAATATACAAATAGTAGGGTTTTCAGGTGAGGCTTTCGCTAGATAAATCTTTGTGTTGTGCAATTGAAGTTATTTTTCTTTCTTGTTCATGTTATTATGTGATTGTAATTGTTTTCCATAATTTGTAGAGTAGATTCAAGTATTTTTTTTTATCATATTACAAATATCAGTTTGAATCTACGTAGATTTTATATAAAATATACTCTTAAAAGGTCATCTATGGTCATCTGAGGTGTCATTTATGACCCTGAGCTGAAGAAGCTACCTATAACCTCAAGAGTTAGGTGTGGTGGTTTAAGGTGTCGTGTTTGGCTCTAGATGCCTAGTAACTTTATATTTTTTCAAAGAAAAAAGATATATCTTTTATTTATGACGAATAAAAATTGCAATCATGAGTTGTGATAACCACTTGTTTAAAAATTAATTACCATAAGAAACTAAATACCACCTAAAGAATTAGCTAACTATAAATTCAAGGAGGGTCTTATAAATTGATCTCCACTAAGTAGTGTAAATAACATACGGATATGGGTAGTAATTTTGATAGTAATTCAGACCCGAAAAGCCAAAAAAATGAAATTAGTGACGATCAAGAAAATAAAATTTCAACAACAACTAATAACGAAAATACTTTTAACATCACTCAACTCCAATGCACTGTTTATTTACTTTTTAGTATGTGTGTAACATATTTTAGAAATATATGGGAATCTGATTGGATCAACAAGAGTGAGGTCAATACAGATGAATAGTAGCTAAGTTCAACAATTGATTCAATGTATTAAAATTCTAGAATATTCTAGAAATCTATTAGTCATTTATTATGGTGTTGTTTATGGATGCCACAATTTCACCCAGATGGAAAATTTCTTGCCATAATTTGATAAGAAAATTTAAAAAAAAAAATTCTTGGAGAATTTGAATCAATTTTTTTATGGTGGAAATGGATTCAACACCATCAATTATCCTTGAGGCACCCAAAATCCTAAAGCTTGACAGTTGTAACCTAGATTGCCAAAATATTCAACAAAATGTTTTCAAAATCTGATTGGAATTTCCATTATTTTATTGTGGCCTCATTAGACTACTTTGGATAAAAATTCCCTTTTGATTTGTGGTACATTAATGCTTATGAATAAAAATTCCATTCATGTTAGACTTTGATTTTTGTTCCATTAATTCTTTTTCTTTTCCTCGGTCCTACGTAGCCTTTGCAATGACATTGTCTTTAGGATAATTGATCCATGAACTGACATGGTATAAGTGGTTGACCCTTATGCCACTCAATCGATGGTGAGATGATTCCATGACACATGTGTTCCCATATTACACCCATCTCCAAAATACCTATATTCTTTCCAACTCATGTGTTCTCTTCCACACTCCACGCCTACAACCCTCTGAGTATAACAACCTATGTATATGGATTTATAATTATGAAAAGGGAACTCTGCATAATCTTCTAGTATTGGATGTCCCTCCAAAATTAATAAGTAATGTAAAATTTGTGCGTGATGACAATGATGAACATATATATTCCTTCACTCCAATAAATGACGACCAAATTGTGTACAACTTCAGTGTGATCGATCTAAGAGAGGGAAACATTTGGTGGAAGACACTCCTGCGATTTCTTGTCATGGAGGGGAAAATTTTCATGAGTTGTTATTTCTTTGAAAATCAAAGTTTTTGTACTACTTATCATATTTTACAGAACATCCCAAATAACATCGACTAGATTTGCAAAGAAGATTTTTTTGTTTCCACAATCCACGCAAGCAACGTCATAACTAAAACGCAATGTCAATTCCAATGGAAACCTTAATTGGGTGATACTAATGATTTAATCAATAAATTAATTAGCTATAAATTATTCAATTCTAACCAAGCTATGGTATAGTTTTTTAGAAAATTGAACGAGTGATTATGCTTTAATGATATGTCACAAAGTCAAACTTCAACACATCAACACCTTACTGAGATCATGAGAATAGGGAATTGAATCACAAAATTCGAAATTAAACACATTAATAACTTACCAAGATATGTGCACTGAGAATAAGGGCTTGAATCACCCACCAGATTAGACTCCTATACACTTGGACCAACTACCAGAACTTTAAACATTCAAAAGTGTTGTAGACTTACGCACCATAAATCAGAAGGAATAACACAAAGTTCTTAGACATGGATTCTATCCACACAATATGTGGTGTATTCTTCAAATATACATCAAGGATATTACTTGAACTACTCAAAAGTACCTCAGTTCTGCATTAGTATTATATTTCTTACCAGGAGGAAACTACTTGACTGAGATGAATACAAGTTATGACTATATTCAATGACTGATATGATGAAAAGGAGGCTCAGATTGTGTTACTCAAATCAATATTGTGCATGCAATAGAACTCTCAAATGAAGACCAGATACTTTTAAAGTGGAGTGTTAGGTTCCTATAATACTAATGTAGCCCCCATATTGTTATTGTTATGCCCCATAGAATCCCACTATTGTTATTGTTGTGTCCTTACATTCTTATTGTTATGTAGGCCCTAGTTATATTCTGACCCCTTAGAGTCTTATATATACAAAAGAGGTCTTTTCATTTGAATCATCCAATAATTACTCATTTTATGATGTATAAGGAGGTTTCCCTCTTGAAGAGGCTTATTCTCAAGTCGCTGATCTATATTTTTTTCTGCTTTTGTGATCTCGTTACATAAAATTTGGTATCAAATTTTTGGATCCTAGGTTTTTGTTATTTCAACAGGCCATCATGGTATTTTCGCTATAAAAAAAAAATTCTGCGAGGCTTCAAAAGCTAAACGTTTTACCATGTGGAGTCAAAATCTTGGTGAACTTTTTATAGAAATTTCAAATAATGGTTTTTTTTACTTTTTGAAATATGGTCCAATAAATTTGGGGTTTCTACAAGCTCCAAAATTTAGTCTCAAACATGTGACCTAGGGAAAATTGTCATTAACTTCTCTTCGAGTATCATAGAATATAGGACATGTGCGGAAGTGAGATAACCCTTTTTTCCTCATCAGAATGTGTGTCTATATTACTACTCATTGAGTTTGTGTGCCATTATTCTAACAAAATTCAGTGCCATAGGTATTGTAAGAACCCTAAGAAAATTTGAACCTCATAGTTACTTCAGAATAGAGTTTGAACTATCTACAAAGTGCTACAAGGTTTTTCCCTATAAAGGGTCAAAAGCTACAAATTGAGTAAAGACCTTGACTGCTTCATACTTTCCAATGTAATTGACCCTTCATCAACATAAAAATTAGCTTAAAAACACCTGAAAATGAGCTCAACAAAACCCTTACCAAATCATAACTCAAGAAGATCAACTACAAGCCAAGAACCCCTTTCAAAATTTCCTTCTCGTTAGATCTTCAAAGCTCCTCACAATCACAGGAGATTTCAAGACTTTACTACTCTTGGATCGACATTAGATTTATGCCTTGATGAGGGAGATGTGACCCTTTATATAGCTTTTGAAGATCCATATTTGCAGATAGCCAACTTTCAGTCAGGAGGGAAAATAATGAAATTGAAAATTAAATTTTGATTGGAGCCAAAAATAAATTGAGGTTGACTTGATGAAGGAGGGGAAATGAAATTTGAATTTCAAATTTCATTGTTTGGATCCAAATCAAATTTGAAATAGTTTATCTTGGATAATCATCCCTCCAACCATAATAATTTTTTTCTAAGCCCATGATTCAATGACAAGCTACCATATCAAATTGTTGGGGAGGTTTGACCTACAATATGGGGGCTTCATCTTTGAATAAGCATATCTCTCAATTCACGAGGACCATTGTGATGTGCCATATACCATCAAAATTGACATGACAAGGAGAATATAATAAATGTGATTTTGACTCGAGAAACCATGATTTTCCATGTCATTTTGTTCAATAAAGGCGGAGTATATTCTAGTGCCAAGTTAGGTTGGCATCAATGACAACCAAGTTTCAACATTCTCCCCCTTTTTCATTAATGGAAACATATGTACATCCCTTGTGATAATTTCTCCCCGTAACACCATGCTTATGTACATCCTAAACCATTTACTCATTGCCTTTGACATCAATGGCAAAGGGTGACTCCCCCTCACAAATTGTTTGATTCTCTTTTCCTGTAACATGAATGTGCTCCTCATATATGTTTGGATGAATGAAATTAATATCAATGTGAACCTTGTAGAATTACAATCTTCTTTCAAAGATACTCAAAAGTCTCACACTGTAGAGGTTTGGTGGATATTTCAATTATTTGCTCCTTTTTCCCAATTCATTCCACCTTTTTTCTCTTTTTAGCAACATGTTCTCGAAAAAAGTGGTATTTAATATGATTTTTTTTGTTTAGGAATGCATGAAAGGATTATTGGATATGCTTATGACATTGGCATTGTCACAAAACATCTAAATGGGCTCATCAAAGTTTTCCTATAGATCCTGCAAAGTTTGTTTCATCCAAAGGACCTAAGTACAACAGAGTCTTTAGTTCTATGTATTATGCTCCTATTCTAGATAAGGAGATTGAAGACTTATTTCTCTTAGCCATGATACAAGACATCAACCTAAGTAGAAATATGCTCCACTAGTACTTTTACGATCATTAAAATTTCCTATCCAATTTGCATTTATAAAGGTTGTGATAGTTAGATCGTTTCCTGTTCTATATCATAGCCCAGAATTTGTTGTTTCGTTGAGACATCGAAAAATTCTCTTCACTGCAACAACATGGCATTTTTTATGTGCTACTTGAAAATATGCTACCTATCCAAATCACTACATCACATCTAGCCTGGAATTTGTCATATATAGTAGAATTCCAATCATTGATCTATACATTATTCTGTACACATCCTTGGATAATGCTTAACTTGCAACAAATCACCATTGGAGTGTTAACTGGTTTGTCATCTTCCATCTGAAATCTCTTCAACATTTATTGAATGTACTTGATTAGAAAAATGAATATACCATTGTCTTCCAGTGATATCTAAATTTCCAAAAAGAAAATTAACTATCCAAGTAATGACATTTTGAGCTCACTCTTCACATCTGACACAAACTTCTTTCTTAGCCTATAATCATCACTTCCAAAGATGATTTTGTCCACATAAAGTTCAACGATAGTAAAACTGATTTATTCAAATTTTACATAAATATTGTTATTGACATTTCCTCTCTTGAACCCTTATTTCTACAAGTACCTATCTAGATGAGGATACCAAGCTTTAGGAGCCTGTTGAGCCCACATAAAGCCTTATTTAACCAATAAACATAAAGGCCTTCTTGTCGGTAAGTATAAATCATTTAAGTTGTTCTATGTAGACATCTTCTTCCAATTCTTCGTTAAGAAAAGTTGACTTCACATCCATCTGATACACCTTGATATTTATTGAACAAGCATATGCCAAGAATAATCTAATGGATTCCATCTTGGCGATGGGTGTAAATTTCTCAGTATCGAAATATATTCCTTCACCCTATGCATACCCTTTATAAACCAATATTTCCTTGTTTCTAGTAACCTATACATCCTCATTCAACTTGTTCTTGAAGACTCATTTTGTGCCAATGAAATTTTTGTCCTTCGGTCATGTAACCAATTCGCATGTGTTATTCTTTTCAATCTTACCCAATTATTCATACATGTTTTTTGACACCTAATCCTAAGGTATTTAGAAATTCATGTAAATAAAGTAAATAACAAAATAAAGAGACACTGGAAGATGAATCCCAATAGTATCCTCTCCTTGTATATATTCATGTTTTCTCTTAATGCAAATTCAATTTCATTCAGAGTTACAAACATGGATTGATAATGGTTTCTATCTAATGTTCATCATGACTGGATTCTTAAAATTTTCTAGTCTCAAATGTGGATAGGATCACAATATTTACTTATTCTAGCATGTGTATCTATTGATTTCTTATATTTCCTATATACCTGCATTGATGTACCCAATCATCTAGTCTAAAGGATAGTTATTTTGATACCACATTTTGGGAGTCTTAGTTGAAAGCGCCTGCTGATCATTTCATGTCTCATCTTGGTTGGAAGTTGTTACCTCGTTCGATTTTTCTTCCTCCTGGTCTTCCTCTTTAACCTTTTCCTAGTTTTATTATTTTGTCTCTAGTTCGGTTGAGGATGAAATTATTTGTTTGGTCGTTGGTCCATGGAATTCATCGAAAGTGAAATGAATGATTTCAACTATCAGGTTAAGTATTAGATTATAGAATTTGTATTCTTTACTTTTATGTGAGCTCCCAACAAAAATTCCTTTGTCTATCAGAGAGTCAAATTTCCAATCTTATGGTCTTCCATTTTCATGTAGCATTTTCTTCCAAAGACTATCAAGTGTTTGAAATTTACTAGTTTTCTCTTCCATAGTTCATATGGATTCTTATCATTGTTGCTTCTAAGCAATCCTTTGTTCAGAATGCACACTTATATATCTACTGCTTGAACCAAAACTACATCATTTAATTTTAAATAACTCAACATAGTTCTAGCCATTTCTTATATTATTCTATTCTTCCTTTCAATGATCCCATTTTTTTGTGGTGTCTTGGCTACTGAGAATTGTCTCTTTATTCTTTGTTTCACACAGAAGTGTTGATATTATTTGGATGACAATTCCTCTCCTTTATCTAATCTCAAACATTTTATGTTCAAATCTGTTTCATTGTCAACCATTTCCTTATATGTTTTAAAACATTCAAAGGCCTCATAATTTTTCTTTAGAAAACAGACTGTTGTCAATTTTGTATAATCGTCAATCATTAGCATGAATTACTGTTCATGATTTAGTCCTTTGGTCTTCATAAGTCCACATAGATCAACGTGAACCAACTCTAATGGTTTTGATGAGGAGTTTTCCTTGGTCCTGAATTCAACCCTTGTTTGAAATTTGTGAATTTCTCACACTTTTTTCTTTTCATTCTATCCCAGACCCAAATTTCCTCCTTTCGTCCCAGAGCCAAATTTCACCTCTTTTTCCAAGAGAAAATGATGCAGGAGAATTCTTCAAAGTTTATAAGACTTAAGAGTCTTATCACACATTTAATAAAGGGAGTGGGCTCCCTTAATTATTTTGTTTATTTTCCTAAGTTTAGTTTGAGTTTTAAAGAGATTTAAATGTAATTTGATCAATGAAGAATATCTCATGAGTTTTAGAGATCTTAGGAATGAGTGAGTAAACCTAGGAAGAATGAGGAATTTAGGGATCTAGAGGTCCAATATAGGATTTTGGTTGAGCAAAGAATGGAATTGGGAGAAGCTTTAGGAAATATTGAGATATTGTTGGATCTGAACTAAAATTGGTTCATGATTCCTTTTTTGTATATATTGGTAAGAATTTTTAAACATCAGGGGTTGTCCCAGAGTTAATATTTTGGGCCTTATGAGTCAGGATTTAATAGTTTTATGAGTATAGCGTTAGCCTTTGTAAATATACTCTATTATATTAATAAAAAAACACAGTGTGCAGTGAGATTGATGAAATGGGGTTTTGATATTTGTGTTATGTGAATAATCCTATTTCGAAAGGTTTATTTCTATATGTTCAATGGTGAATTGCAATTCATTTTTTATTGAGTCACAATTGAGTATAAAATGAATTAAATTGAGAATCTACGTAGTTAGAAGATTTCTATGTGTTGAGCAATATTGATGAAATTTCTAAAGTTTTCCTTTGTGGAATCGGTGTTTAGAAGTTTGCTTAGAAATTTGTGTGCAAGTGTATATGAGTTGAGATTTCCTTATTGAAATGGAAGATGGATCTGTTTCGGGGTAATTGCAGTGGTATTACTGTGGACAAAAGGAAAAACAAATATATTTTCCGAAGGCAAAACTGTGTTTTTCCCCAAAGTTCCAGAGGTTTCAGAACAAAAGTGTAAAGGGTGAATGGATGGCAGATATTAGATCGCAAGGGTGAAGCTGGAGAATGGATGGTTGAGATTATATCGCAGATTTGAAGTGAAAACAGTGGATGGTTAAGATCCTATCGCAAAAATGAAGTGGAAGGTGGACGGTCATGATTAAGTCACAGAAATGACAGCGAGGGAATGGAAAATCCAGATTACATCGTATTGGGCATAACATGGTTAGCGCACATTGCAATCGACGATTTTTATATTTACATGTTAAGACATCGCAAGTTAATTGGTTTAAGTTGCGATGATATAAGAAGTGGAGTTGCGATGTGATGCGATCACATATCACACATGATAGAGGATCCTTGTTATTGCTATTTGTTAAGATGTGCGACATGCGATAAGTTATTCGTTGTGATTTGCGAAATCGCAAACATTGCAATATGGTTAAACTTGTGATATTGCGATGTGGTTGAGTTGCGAAGTGCAATAGGGCCGAAAGTCCTAGTGATGCGATTTGTGAAAGAGTAGAGTTGTGATGTGATAAAGCTACCTCAGTTAATGTGAAAGGACACGTGCAAAGTGATGTACAAGCAGAGAAAGGTAAGTTGAAGTGCTAAGGTTAAAGCGCCTATAATAAAGGTTTAAAAGATAAAGGTCATATTGAAGGGAGCTTCTGCCAATGAATTTTATGATGCATAAAGTGGGTCTATAAAGGGTTAAAAGCTTTTATGAACCGAACTTAACTGAACAAATTCAGAACATATACTTTATTACGAGTATAATCCTGGGTTAAGGCGGGGTTAGTAGCTAGCCCTGCATCAAAAAACATTTGTTTTTAATCTTATCCAATGTATATATATTGTTTGGAGTTCTGGTTGCAATAAATTTTTCTTTTAATTTTCATCCAACCCATATATATCATTTGGAGTCCTAATTGTAGTTCCCACCATCTTTCTAGACTTTTCTCTCCTTATTTCTCATTTCTTTATGTCAAATAGTAACATGTGACTTTGATCACACATTTGACTTACGCTTAGCACACTGTGATTTATGTCTTCTATGAGTAGCACATATTTTGCTATAGCCTCATTCCCCCAAGCTCAATTTTTCATTTTCCTATAATGTTTGTAGAATCAGCATTTCCAAAAGAGATTTTTACATCACTTTTTTTTTAGAGATATCAATTTGTTTCTATCTTGAGTCATATGCGTTGAGTAGCCATTATAAACATACTGTAAATGCTTATTGCTTTGAGCTTTTAGAGAAAGTGCACAATTTTCATTTTTATTCTTCCATCCTTTGCATGAAAATTGTAATTTTGTTGTGACTCTCTTTGAGGAGTGGTTTACCTGCAATGCTTGGAAAAATGTCCAAAATTTTTGCATTTATAGAATTCTACTTCATTCCTCAAGTATCCAAACTTGTTATAACTTTGTTTGTGATTTTCTTGAGAATTTCCTAGATAATAATTCTTGGAGTCAATTCAAAATTTGCTTCTATTCCTAACATAGGCTTTGCAATTTACAACTTTATGTCCAAATTATTACAGAAATAGAAAAACCAAGAAAGATGGTTTGATACCTGAGAAAGAGAGATCTTCTTTGTGATGTTTTTCTCTAAGAACCTTCTTATTGAGAATTATTTAATGTGGACTACAAATTCAATGTCTTTTGAACCTTTTGTTTTGTTGAGAAACTTTCTTCCTTCTTGACAAATCCTTTAATAATTTGTGCATAAGTTTTCTATTTGTATTCCTTTTATGCTAAGGAATTTAAGGCCTTCATGAATTTTTTCCTGTAGCCTAATCCTATCTTGTCACTACATGGCCTTTTACTCCTTATGATTTCTTCCAATGTAGTAGAGTTGTTTGTAAACTTTTGTTGGACATTTATTTTTTGTGCTTCCTTCCATAGAGAGATTGTCTCTACTTCTAAATCTTCCCTTGACTTGTTGATTTCTTCCAACTCTCTTTGAGTGTTTCTTCAGTTTTCCTGGAGTCTTCCAAATGTACCTTAATATTGATGATGGTTTCTTCTAATTCTTCAATCTTCTTATTGAGGATTTTAGCATGTTCCTTCAATTGTTTCAGACCAAATTCCAATGTTTTTAAATATCTTCTTTACACCTTGATATCCTTAAAAATGTTGATATTATCCTTTGAAGATCAACCTCGTCTTCCTCTTCTTCATCCTCTTCAGGAGTTTCCTTCATATAGTCCCGTGCCATGAATAATACTCTTCTTGTGTGATTTTCTTTGTCACTTTCGCTCTCTCTTATGATGCAGAGTTGTATTCTTTTGAATAGAATATTTTCTTAAAGACTTTCTTTTTGCCTTTCCTTTTTTAGTTTCTTTTATTCTTCTTTTCTTTCATAGGGCTTCTTCTTCATCATCAAAGTTCCTTCCACGAGGAAATTTTGAGTCAAAATGACCAATCTCATCACATTTGAGACATATTAAGGGGAGCTTACCCTTGTATTTTCCTATTCCTCTTTTCAACTTTCGCAAAAAGTTAGTTATCTCTTCATTTAAGATTTTGTCATTACAACAATCGGAGCTTGGATTTGATTGTTGTTTTTTCCCCAATATTATTAGATGTTGTGAAGGATACTTCTATGATGGGTGGGATTTCGTATTCCCTTCTCATTTTGTAAGTTGTAAGTATTCCATGCAACTCACCCATACTGACCTTTTCTAAATTCTCTCTTTCTTCTAGCACTAAGACTTTAACATCAAATCTCATCAGCATTGATCTTAGTATTTTTGTTGAAGTTTTCAACAAGAAACGATGAAATTGGAATTTGGAAACAACATCCTTGATCCTAGTGAAAATTAAGCACCTACACTAGGTGGGATCCACACATGCTATTTTTAGGTGTATGTATATTTATAGATGCATGAAAATTCTATTTATAGATGTATGTATAAAATGTATTTATTAAATTTCATGTATATTTATAGATGCATGTCGACTATTATTATCCCTTAATAATAGTTGGACAATAAACAATAATCTATTCTTAATGATCACTTGGAAATAGTTAACTGAAGTGGAAAATCAATTAGGTTTAGGAATTTCAAGTTAAGAGGTTGGTTGGTGGGACATGCAAGTGGAATTAGTTTTAATTGAGTGATTTGAAGTTGCAACAGAGTTGGATGTGTAGTTTTGTGAGTTGTAAAGTAATTTAACTCAGTTAAGTGAGTTAAACTCAATTGTGCTAGTTGTAACTGAAGATACACTAGTGAGAGATCAGTGAATAACTATTTAATTAATTCACAATCGGTGGTGTCACATGCAACTCAAGATTTACTACTGTTAACTACATGCATGTCAGATCCAGTGGAGACCCAATTGAGATGTAGGTGAAAGGGACAGATTGACTATCAGTTGTGACATTAGTGGTTGCACACATGCGACCACACACACATTGGATGCGCCTATGAGGACTGAGTAGTCAAGGTAGGCCAACATCAATCATTCAAAGCTTATTGACCATCAGGGATTGCGCAGCGGAGGCAGGCTATTAGGAGGCAGTAAATTGGCGCATGTATTTGCCAATTTTTGTATGATAGTGTGAGACGATTGTATATTGTACTGAGATATATTCGATTAGAGTTTTGTATGAGATTGTTTCATGATCCATGGTATATACATAATATATGATAGTGGGGTTTTTAGCTTTATGCTTTCTCGGTAAAAACATCTGTGTTATGTGTGATTGATCTTTCTTCTTGATATTGCAATTGGCAATCTTGTTTTAAATTTCCGCAAGAATTTTTTATAGAAGTGATTTTGTATTTAACAGTGGCATATAATCATTGGATTAGTAGAATCCAAGAAAAACATAATTTGTATTAAAATTTCTACATGGTATCAGAGCACATGAGATTGCAGTAGTGAAGAGGAGCTGAGTTTGTTGGTGGAAAGAATTTGAATTTGCAGAAAGGATTTCTTGATGCTATAGCTAATTCAAGATCGAAATGGCTTTCAATGGCTTGAGGTTAGAGTATGCACTCGAGGGCAGCTCGAACTACATTTCTTGGAAGGACAGGATGGAGGTAGTACTTGAAGACAATGGCTTGAAGTAATTCATTGAAAAAGATGTTGCAGATGTTGCAGATGCTGCAAATCTTGATGCATGGCAAAAGAAAGTGGCAAGGGCGAGGGGGATCCTGTTGGAGGGAGTATGGGACCACATTGTCTCAAGCCTCCCTGGGAAACCCACACCATATGCTATGTGGAAGGCTTAGATGGATCTATTCCAAAGCAGTAGCGACCATAGGAAATTGGCGCTTAAAGATAGACTTAGGAAGATCAAGATGGAAAAGAACGACACTATTCCGGTATACTTAACAAAGTTTGTCCAATGTAGGGATGAGATTGGGAGTGTAGGAATAAGTGTTGCTGATGATGATTTGGTGAGTTTGGGTCTCTTGGAACTTCCTAAAAGTTTGCATAGTTATGAAGACTCTATCAACGGATGGGAAAAATTGCCGGAATGGGAACAACTGTGGTCAGATCTGGTGTAGGAGGAGTTCAAGCGGAACACCAGAGATGGATCTTCATCAAAGAATGATGATGAAGAGGATCGTTCTTTGGCTGCCAAGGGGAAGAAGGGGAAGGGGAATAAATTCCATTCTAAATATGAGGCCGGTGAAGATGGAAAGGAGAACAACATGTCCAAAGTGAAGTGTTTTCACTGTCACGAGTATGGACATATTGCCACAAATTTTCCACAAAAGAAGAAGAACAAGATGTTTGTTGGAGCTGAAGTTGGTGAGGCCCTTGCCTCTCAATTTGAGCTTGACTTCTCATTGATCGCATGCATGGTGTCAAGTGCATTGGGATTGGGGTGATTCTTGGATAGTGGTGCTTCCTTTCACATGACAGGAGATAAGAATCTTTTCAATGACTTGGAGGAGAAAGATCTTCAGATGCATATTGAGTTGGGAAAAGATGGAAGATACAGTGAGACTGGCATTGGTACCATTAAATTTCAGAGGGAATCGGGTAAACTCTTTCATTTAAAAGATGTAATGCATGAACCAGGTTTGAAGAAAAATTTAGTCTCAGTCACAATGTTAGAGGATAGATTCTATGATGTTGTCTTTAGTGAAGGAAAAGTTTTCCTATGACACAAAGCAACAGGGAAAACCAAGAAGGTTGGGATTCGAGTTAAGAATCTCTATAGAATTTATGTATATGGGATTTCTACAGAGCTTCCTACTATTGGGAAGTGTGATAAAGACATGCAATTGACGCTTAAGAGGGAGTTGGATTTGCATGCAGGCAAGAGTGAACCTCAGGATGTGGAGTAGCCACAAGATGAGGATCATGGAGTGGGAGAAACCACTCATGCAGAGACATTTTGAGCCAGATGAGAAAAGGGAGTGCATGCAGCTATACCACCAAGTGAGAGGTGGGGTGACATGCATGAATAATCCTAAGAAGAAATTTTTGGGCAGGATTCATTGAGATGGTGTGGATCTCATGAATCGAACCTAGCTATGAGGAGCCTATAGAGCAGTAGTAGCAATATTAGTTGGATTGATGTAGTCAGATGTCATGAGGACTTGAAATCAAAGTGAGAGTGTTGGATAATGGAGCGCGGATCAGAGATGACAGCAAGTGTAGAGTGCATGGATGCAGAGGTCAACATCGCAGTGGATCTAGAAGACATGTGAAGTTGGTACCAACAGAAGTCAGAAGACTTTGATGATAGATGCATTATACTCATTCAGTTGTTTGGAGGCTATTCAGTTTCAGAAATGTTACATGCAAAGGGTGCATGGCACATGCATGAGTTTGCATGGCACATGCAAGGGTTGCAGGGCGCTTGCATTGAGTTGCATGGCGCATGCAAAGGTTGCAGGGTGAATGCATGGAGCTACATGTCGCATGCATGGAGTTACATGTCGCATGCATGGAGTTGCATGTCGCATGCAAGAACATCCCTTTCTTTTTGAGATGGAGGGTTGAAGTTTGCAACAAGAAATGGTGAAATTGGCATATGGAAACAACATCCTTGATCCTAGTGAAAATTAAGCACCTACACTAGGTGGGGCCCACACAGGTTATTTTTGGGTGGATGTCTATTTATAGATGCATGAGAAAATTATATTTATAGATGATTTCTATTTATAGATGTATGTGAAATTTCTATTTATAGATTTCATTTCTATTTATAGATGCATGTTGACTATTATTATCCCTTAATAATAGTTGGACAATAAACAATAATCTATTCTTAATGAGCACTTGGAAATAGTTAACTGAAGTGGAAAATTAGTTAGCTATAGGAATTTCGAGTTAAGAGGTTGGTTGGTGGGAAATTCAAGTGGACTTAGTTGTAACTAAGTGATTCAAAGTTGTAACAGAGTCAGATGTGTAGTTTTGTGAGTTGTAAAGTAGTTTAACTCAGTTAAGTGAGTTAAACTCAATTGTGCTAGTTGTAACTGAAGATACACTAGTGAGAGATCAGTGAATTAATTATTTAATTAATTCACAATCAATTGTCTCACATGAAACTGAATATTTACTATTATTAACTACATGCATGTCAGACCCAGTGGAGACCCAATTGAGATGTAGGTGAAAGGGACAGATTGACTATCAGTTATGACATTAGTAGTTGCACACATCGACCAAACACACATTTGATGTGCCTATGAGGATTGCGCAGTCAAGGCAGGCCAACATCAATCATTCATAGCTTCTTGACCATCAGGGGTTGTGCAGTGGAGGCAGGCTGTCAGGAGGCAGTAAATTGGCGCATGTATTTGCCAATTTTTGTATGACAGTGTGAGACGATTGTATATTATAGTGAGAGCTCTTGGATTAGAGTTTTGTATGAGATTGTTTCATGATCCATGATATATACATAATATATGATATTGGGGTTTTTAGCTTTATTCTTTCCCGGTAAAAACATCTGTGGTATTTGTGATTGATCTTGCTTCTTGATATTGCAATTGGCGATCCTGTTTTAAATTTCCGCAAGAACTTTTTGTAGAAGCGATTATGTATTTAACAGTGGCATATAATTATTAGATCATGAGAATCCAGGTAATACATAATTTGTATTAAAATTTCTACAATTTTTTCAGACAATTATCTTTCTCTCTATTGATTCTCCCAGTCCTTCAATGGAATTTACTACTTCATCAACATGGAGAGGATAGGTTGCAGTATTTTCATCTTCATTTACTTTCAGTTGTTAAAATTTTCCTCGATAGGTTTGGAGCTTCGCCTCCTCGACCTTCTTGTTCCCTTAATATATATTTTGGAGCTTGTCCCAAAAATATTTCACTTATTTTTAATGCATTATCTTAAGATACATTGATCCTCACATACCACTTAGGATAACATTTATAGCTTTAGTATTATTGTCATAGAACTTTTTACATGCATCAGCTGCTCCATGTGTTTACAGTTCTATCTATCCAATATTTACGAATTTCCAGACACAATATCCTTGTGCTTTCACATACACTTTTATCCTTCCACCCTAAAGAACATAGTTCTATCCATTAAATATTAGAACTCCAGTCTTTGTGCACTCCATGATCTCCCTTTGAGTGGTTAAACTACTTACTTAAGGAACTTGGTCTGATACCAATGGTTGGAAATATTGAGATAAAGAACAATAAAAAGAGAAATAAACACATCACAAGAATATTACACAATAAATTTTAGGTGGAAACAATTTTGAGAGAAAACCCACAAAATGCTTCTCTAATAATTTATGAGTAAAAACATTATGCTTCAACTTCAATTGAAAAGGGAAGCCCCAATTCCCTAATACTCTAGAAAAGTGTTCAATTTACCAGCTCCAATTGGAAGGATGCTCTAACACCTTGGTTTCATTAGTTTCCACTGATAGAAAGCTCCAACACCCTGCAAGCTCCAACTTGCCCTAACACCACCTTGCCACCCTGAAGTGTTTTCAGGCTACAACTTGAAGGGGACATTAATCTCCTTCCTTTCACAACCCTACAACCATGAAAATGATAATAAGATACAAAATGGTGGTGGGCTCCCATACCAAGGATAATGACCCACTTACAGGAATATTCAATGAAACCCTTACTGCTGATATATTCTTCAGATATACAATAAAGACTAGACTTCCTCAAAACTTTAGAATTACAATTTCACTTTATGTAGCTTGTGAAATCTAGCCCTAATGTACTTGAATATGCCTTGAATTTTCTGTTTTCCAATAATATGCCTGAATACGTCTTCTTTAATATGTTGATGCCTCTTTCATTATACCCACTGTTGTTTGCGAAGCTTCTTTTAAGACGTTTACTGATGCCTTCAAACTGATGATGTTACTTATGTATCAAAGAGTATCTTTTACAACAATTATTACATGCCTTATGCTTTTGTTCTTTCTCCAAACCCTAGCCAATGAACTTTAGTAATCAAATGAAATTATATAAAACATAATGCTTCAATTGTTCGCAATTTTCCAAATAGATATGTCAATGCCAACCAACCTTTGCTACAACCTTTTAGAAAATTGAATTATTGATGATGATTTAATGATATGTCACAAAGTCGGACTTGAACACATTAATACCTTACCAATATGTGTGCGCTAATCATGATATAAGGGTTTGAATCAACAAAGTTGAACTTAAACACATGAATACCTTACTAATATCTGTGCACTGAGAATAAGGGCTTGAATCGTCCACCAGATTAGACTTCTAAAGACTTGGACCAACTATTGGAACTCCAAACATTTAAAAGGGTTATAGATTTATGCACCATAAATAAGAAGAAATAACACAAATTTCTTAGACAAGGCTTCTCTCCACAGAACAACATAGTGTATCCTTTAGATCTACGTCAAGGATATTACTCAAACTACTCAAAAGTACCTCAATTCTATATTAGTATTATATGTCTTACCAGGCTTAAACTACTTCACTAAGATGAATACAAGTTATGAATATTGTTGGGTTTGTGTTATATTCTTTCCATGATTAGTCGCACGCACGAGGGGGTCATAGGGGGGTGACAATTCTCCTTATATGTTGTGTCAGGTGCAGAAGAGGGGTCACAGGGGGGGCGACAACCCCCCCTATTCGGGGTCTGGGGCAGTGCCTCGGGAAAAAAAAATGGACCCTATTTTTCAGTAGGCAGACTCGCCCATGGTTTTGTGCATGGGTTTGCACATGGTTTTGGGGCATGATGGTTTTCAGCCCTTGGTATTTTGTAAATCCGGTCAAGGGAACTACGGTTATGTTCTAATCTAGGGTTAATGGATTGGGGTTTATGTATGCTTCTACATGTATATATATGTGTTGTAACACTAAAAGGTATATAATGAAAAATCAAGCTGGTAGTCTTGATTTGGGATCCAGGGGAAAATATCTGTGTATATATGTTTTATGTTTTATGCTCTCCATATTGTTTATTTTGTGATTTTAAGATTCGTTTACAGATCATTTCTATACAAGGTTAAAACCTACAACTATCTTAAATGATTGATAGGGTGAAATGGAGGCTCAAATCATGTGACTCAAATCAATAGTGTGCATGCAACATACCTCTAAAATGAAGACCAAATAATTTTCTAGTGGAGGGAAAAATTTGAAAAGAATAAAGGACAAGTGCAGGACTGACAAAACCCTTTTTTCTTCCTGAATGCCTTCCCATGTTACTGCTCAAGGAGTTTAGGTTCCATTATTCCAACATAATTCAAGGTTGTAGGTATTGTAAGAACCCCAAGTGAATTTGAACCTAAAACTTACTTGAAGAAAGTCTGAACTATTTACAAACTTCTCATAGGTTGCTCTATAGAGAGCTAAAAGCTAAAGATGGAGTAAAGTCCTTGACTACTTCAGACTTGCAAATGGAATTGATCCTTCATCAACATACTGATTACCTTAGAACCACATACAAATGAGCTCAATGAACTCCTTACCAAATCATAGCTCAAGAAGAAAAACTATAATCCTAGAAACCCTTTGAAATTTTCCGTTCCATCAAATCTTCAAAGCTCCTCAAGGATGCAGGAGATTTCAAATATTTACTACACTTGGATCAACATTAGATTCATGCCTTGATAAGGGATACATGAGCTTGTACATAGATATAGAGGTGCCATCTTTGAGGGTAGATGACTTGAATTTAGGATGGAAAATAATGCAATTCAAATTCAAATTTTGTTTGGAGCCTAAAATCAAATGAGGTCAATTTGATGGAGGGAAAATGAAATTTGAATTTGAAATTTCATTGGTGGGAGCAAAATCAAATTTGAAATAATTTATCTTTTGATAATTATCACTCCAAGCATACTGAGTTTCTTCTAAGCCCATGAGCCAATGACAAGTTTACATGTCACCTTGTTGGGGGGTTTTGACGTACAAGCTGGGGGCTTCATTTTTTAACAAGCATATCTTTCAAACCACAAGGACCCTCGTGGCGTGCCATATACTATCAGAATTGACATGATGAAGAGAATCCAACAAAGGTGGTGTTCATTCTAGAAACCATGATTTTCCATGTCATTTTGGTCAACAAGGGTGGGGAATCTTCTGGTGTTGCATGGGTTAGCATAAATGACAACCACATTTCAACAAAATCAAGAGAAAGGTTAAGCAAATTTTTTGTTTCTTAAATAATTTGTGAAATTTGTAGAGGCAAATAAATTTTCTTCTATCATGAAGTTGGGATCACAAGAAGAGTCCACACCTAAGAGCATAAATTCGCTATGTTCGAATAACTATGGTTACAAATATTTCAACCCAATCACATCGCTAAAGGGTTTTGAATCTCAGTGGATTTGAACAAAAAAAAAATGGAGATCCTAAGTGAGTGGGTCTCAATTCAAATAATTAGAAAACTCACAGAAGTCAACGTATTTAGAGGCGGTGGTAGTTGACCCTCTATAAACCTTTGCCATAGTCTAAAAAAGTAACAGAATGGCCCAGAATCTAGCAGAGATTTTGAAAAAATCCAGCAAAGATTTTATCATAATCTTGTTTACAGTTGTTAAACTTCAGTATTTTGGGTGCCCTGAGGGTTTTTGATAGTGCTGAATCCATTTCCACTCTAAAAAATGGATTCCAAACACTGCAACTACCTCATTTTTTGAATTTTATTGAACCAGATTCCAGCAAAAAAACTGCCGTCTAGACTATTATGTTGCCTAGATAAACAACTTCTAAACCTTTGGTCGATGATTACCAACTAGTACCTCAACCCCAACAAGGTGGACCAGTCAAACAAGGTCAGGTCTCAACTTTCTGCCCGCTCTAAAATAACGGGGGTGAAACACACTTCCTCTTCGTAATAAAAGGAAAATATCGTGTAGAAACTATTAAAAAAATGGTTCTGTGGAATTGGGGAATTCACGCCCCACTACGTCAAAAACTATAATAAACACACATTTACAAACGTATATATAGCAGGACTAGAAACAACTTTAAGAAATAGCTAAGAATCCCAAGTAGTAGATAATAAAGGAACATAAGTTCATAATTCAATTGAAGGCAAAAGGTCATGCTTAATGTCTGCTTGAACAAAAAATTTCCATTTTTTGAAATGACACCTCGATTGCACCTGCACAAATAAGAGGGAACCATTGACCAAAGTCTCAAAGTCAAATTCATTATCATCTGTGATTTTGTCGCCTTATCTTGAAGGGAAAGGAAATAACATATTATTATTTCTTTGCGTAATTTCAGGAACATAGCCCCACCCATGAGGATAGGCTTCCAATACCTTTTCCTTGTATTCCAAATATTTCCAATCTCTAACGAGTTCATAGATTCTTTCAGAAAATAACGATGGAGACTCAGATTAATCAATGCCAATTAAACGTCTGTGGAATAATGTGCATGATCTTCGTACACATGCTAGAAAGGAATAGACTATACTCAATGTGTACAGGTACGTGAATAGAGCATTAATTCTAAAAGCTATAAGATTTTTGCAAAAAAAGAGGAGGGTTAATCTTATGAATTATTACAGTAAAAAAATATCTCACATAATGGGGGTAAATGTGAGAATTGGCATGGTCTTCTTCTTGTATTAAATTATAAAATAAAATATAAGCTACCTTCAAAGAATTTTAATGATTATCAATTGAATTTAGCTTGGATGGTTGAGAGAAAAAAAGATTTAAATTTTGATGATTGAGAGAAGAATGTTAGTCTCTTCACCCATATTTAATCCTCACAAGTGTTTGCAACATGTTCAACTCAAGTATCTTGTTATAACATTATCATGCATGCCCATGATATTCTAAATCAATGTTGAAACATAGATCTGAAATATGATTTTAATCACAAGATGCATCATCACTTATAGATCTTAATGACAAGATGCATCATCACTTAAATTTGCTATAAGAGAAAACACAAAAGTTTCTACATGTTGTTTCTTATATTCATGTAGGGGACTTTTGCCAAAGTAGAAACTCTCAATGAAGATACTTTCTGTTGAAAAATATAGTAGTCTATATCCCTTTACACCATCTAGATATCCAACAAAGATGCACTTTTTACTTTGAGGCTCCAAAAATTTCCTATTTTTTGAAGGAATGTGGACCCGTGTGCGATATTGGAAAATGCGGAATTGTGTAATTTCTTGTAACATCCCTTGGTTAAAAATTCATGTAATAAAATTTAATAAAGGTAAAATGAGACCACTGGAAAGGGACACTTATTCCAAGTTGAATGTTGGGAAAAATATCCTAGTGGGCATCACTTGTTGTGTTTATGGCTAAGGGGGAATTAGCAAAGGCAATTGCTAAGGTTTTGGAAAGGCAAAAAAGTATTTTTGGGGCATGATTTATGAAAATAATGGAAATTAGGAGAAAATGGAGGTGAAAGGTCACATGTTGCATGTGAGGAAGAAAATTGAGGAAAATAATGGAAAATTGAAGAAAATAAACACATCATCAATAAAAAGACCTCAGAGCATCAATTGGTAGTCTTATGTCAATTTAGTTTTGGAATAAGTTTCAAAGAGGAGAAGAGCACCAATAGGATAAAGAAAACAAGCAAGTAGAGGAAGGACAAGGAAGGGAGAGGAAAATTAAATGAAGGAAAAGGAAAGAAATTATGAGGCATCCAACCTCGACTCAGTTTTGTGATCTTGGCACCAGTTTATGTGGGATCACGGTATGGAGAGGGTGGAGGTTGTTTAACCTTTGGATTCCATTGGGTTTGTTTGAATTACTTTATCCCATGAGATCTCATATTCATGCTTTGAATATGGCACGCAGTTGATTAACTGAAAGAAGGATTTGGTTCAACCAATCTATGGCCGAGTGGAACGTTGAAGTCCCAAATCTGGTTGGATTTTTCCTATGTTTAATAAGAGAAAATTTCTCTTTCTTTGATGAGGAAATGTACTTGATATTATGTGGTTTTAATGTTTGTTCTCTTATTGATGTTTATCTTGTTATAAGAATGGTTTTATGACATATCTTAGTCATGACTCTTTTCATGTTTTTACTTGTAACTGAATGAATAATTAATGCAAGACCTAACTGGTGTTATGACAACTAATGTGAGAAGGTAGTGACCCTTCTTGTTAAACTTCAGATAATTTTTCATTCCCTTATGATCATACTTGCATTCATGACCTGTAGGTTGCATATTTACCAAGTGTTTGAAAAAATGTCAGTCCCAGTTGGGGATGGTCACATCAAGTCTTGGTTTTAGTTTTTGGTTTACAAGCATTGTCTCTATGTAATTTATCTTCTCTGTAAGTTTCACTGAGCTTTAGGAAAAGACTTGAGTCCTAGCCCTGAAAACGTACTACAAAATTCAGAGTCTCTGGCATAGAACTGAGCAGAAAATTCCATAGTCCCATGGAAGCAGGCCTATGGGAGTGACTAGGGACCCATAGTCACATGGAGGCATTGGAAAGGGAGAAACTAGGGCTCTAAGTCAGGGAAAAAGTGATTTGCCTTAGGGGTTGGACATCTGGAGGGGTTGGGTTACTCCTGGAGGTCTTGTGGCACTTGAGGGAAGTTAGTAAGGTCTTAAGTTGTCGACTCCATTTTCGTAAGGTCACATATGAGGTTGAAACTTATGATAATGACCCCCAGCTAATGTTTACCCTAGGAAAGCCGCTGAAAGTGGGTAAATGTGGGAGGAGGCATTACACTTCTAGTTGCATCCAAATCCATGCTTCAAAAGGTGTTTTGAGTATAACATATTTGAGGGGAGACTTGTTTTGTATCTACGGAGCACAATTTATTGCATAAGGCCACAATTTGGAAGGAAATTACCTTGCATGCAACATGAAACTTTCCATCTCTTTTAAGAATCTATTATTGCTCTGAGATACCTCCTTCTACTATGGAGTGTAAGGAATTGGGTGTTGCAATTGTATTCCTACTTCATCACAAAAATGTTGGACATGCTTATTAACGTACTCCCCCCATTATCTGTATGGGGTATCTTGATCATCTTTCTAGACTGATTTTATAAATGTGCTTTGAAAATATTTAGATGCTCAAACACTTCATATTTGAGTTTGAGAAAGTGCACCCATGTGTATCTCATGAAATAATCCATGAATATGAGTACATATCTAGATTTTCCTATGGAAAGATCTAGAAATAGCCTCATAATATCAACGTGAACAAGCTCCAAGGGAGAGAAGGTTGTCCATGCATGCCCCTTTCCAAAAATTTCTTATGGACGTTTTCTAAGAGCACATCCTTCAAAAACTCCATTAGAAAATTCTATGGTAGGCATACCTTTCACCACCCCATATTTTCTAAGTTGTTGCATGTATATGAAGTTTAAGTGTTCAGAAGTGTGACGAACTTGAGCGACCTGATAGATATCTTCTTCCCGATTCTGGCGCCGTAAATGGTTTGAAAAACTGACACTGTATGAATAAGTTATCGCAATTTGAAAAGTCCAGTAAACTGCAAAATTTGGACTTTGACCAAGTTTGACTTGGATTTGGGAAAATTAAAAAGAGAATATTCCAGGGAATATTCCTAGAATATTCCA
Source organism: Pinus albicaulis (assembly GCA_034641835.2). Lineage (NCBI taxonomy): Eukaryota > Viridiplantae > Streptophyta > Pinopsida > Pinales > Pinaceae > Pinus > Pinus albicaulis. Next base: position 518,770,932 of record CM076575.1, on the reverse strand, counting down.
GGGAATATTCCTAGAATATTCCTCGAAATATTCCCTAGAATATTCGTTGGAATATTTTGTATGGACCAGTCAATTTTTTCTAAGTGACACGTTATGGTTCATTGAGAAATAGCACGTGTTTTAATTCGGCCAATTAGGAGCTGCCACGTGGCAGGCCCGGAGGCCGCCAAGTGGCCTTGGAATGGTCTATTACATTTTTTTGGAGGGTCGAAGGATCGAACTCGAGACCTGCTGCCAAACATGCCCGTGGCTTACCATGTGCGCTATAGTGGTTCTTAACCATATACGCATTGCAGTTTTATTTAAGGTTGATGGTTTTCGTATTTGGGGTTTCAAAGGGGCCAACCCCTCCCCACATGGTCAATGGCCCATGACCCGGGCCAAAGAATTAAGCCCTAACCGTCAAACAAACTCCCATTTTTTACATTGAGTTGTCACATGCAAATTAAATACCAACGGCTAACATTTTATTGTGCAGATTGGAGGCGACGGTTAAACCTTTTGAGTTGTCACATGGTGGGGTTAACAGGAAGTTACTGCCAGCAGTCATGGTTGTAGTTTTGAATAAGACCGTGCGGGTATTGTGGAGGCATGTGAACGTGAAGATTTAAACCATCGCATTAAACCTTAACCCCAACCACGAAACCTCCGCTAGTAGTTATAGTTGTCACATGCAACGGTGAAGTTTATTGTTGCAGTTATCCTGGTGGAATGTTTGGCGCGCCACAAAATTTTGGAACTTGCCAAAATTATCTTCAATTTAAGTCTAGTTCCTCCACATTTAGTGGAGCTTTGTAGGGGTCACTGGACAAATGGAGTTCAATCTCTATCTTGAGATAGATTCGACCAATTTTGGAGTGCCAATAGTCAATTTCAACTATCTCAAACATTCTAGACTCATTGGTGAGGGTTGTAGAGCCATCAAAGGACTTTGAGAAGGTTTTTTATTCAGAGAATTTCTAGGGGCTATCAAGGCCACCATGGGCTAGCAGCAGTTTGAGGCTTAGCGAGGGGAGCTAGAAGCCGTATTCATAAATCCAATAGTCAATTTTGGATTTTTTAGATGTTCTGGAACTAATGGTGTGGTTTACAGAGCATATAGAGGAATTTTGAAGGCATATATTCTTTAGTGAAGTTCTAGGGGCCATCAGGGCCAACAAGTGCCAACAGTAGTTCGAGGCCTAGCCAGGGTAGCTAGAGGCCTTATGCAGCGAACCAATAGTAATTTCTGACTGTAATGAGAATTATGAATCCATTGAAGGAGGTTGTAAAAGATTTTGAGGACATATAAAGGTATATAACACATCAGAGAAGTTTTAAGTGACCCTATTGCCAAGGGGTGCCAACAGGTGTTGGAGGCGAAACCAGAGCAGTCGAAGGCCATTGTCAATGAACCAATAGTCTATTCTGAATATTTTTGGCATTATGAATCCATTACAAGGATTTAAAAATCCATTTGAATACTTCTGAAGGTCTAAGAGCTACAGGGAAGTTTTCGGCAGCCCTGGGCCAACCGTGGAGGGAGGCCTAGTTTGGGGATGCAGTGCTCGTTTTGTGAAAATGATCAGTCCATTTTGGAGGTATGATATGTATTGGAGATAGTAGGTGAGGTTTCAGGGATAGAAAAATAATTCTGAAGGATTTAGTTCCATAGAGAAGCTCAGGGTATCTCAAGAGCACCGACAAAAGGAATCAAGTCTAAGGGAGCCTAGATCTATTTGCAGAGTGATGCCAACCATAAAAAGGATATAGATGGTATTCTAAGCCCTTTGGTTTAGTTTAGTAACTGTTGGCACCCTGTAATTAGAAATATTGGCAAAAGTCCAACTGTAGGGAGAACATTATTTCAACCACTTTGGGATTCTAGGATCTAGCCCTCCTGAATCCGGATAGGGATCTCTCCAATAAGTGCAAAGATGGATTTGTATTTGAAGTTTTGGGTAATAATATTAGGCTAGTTATGAAGGCCGAGGGTTTTGTTTTGTTTTGGATGGTTGACCATGAATATGGCTTGAGTGGAAAGTTCTAAATGCAAAGAATTTCAAAAGTGTGAAGTTGCAAGAAAATAGAACAAGCTTTGGCCAAAAAGATAGATAATTGCAGGTTTTAGTCCATTGGGCTATGGAGTCATAATAGGGTTTAATTGAAACAACAAGAGGCAAGAGTGGTCCATGGGGCAAGTCATCTATGTCTAAGGATCTCTTTAAAGTTTGATTTTATGGGATGAAGTGTTACAAAAAGAGGGTATTTAAACAAAGGAAGAACAAAGAGCAGCCTAAGATCAGGCAAGTACTTCTAAACTAGCCTGCTTTTGCCATACACTTAAGAAAGACATTAAAGTAATCTAAGATCAGGTAAGTACTTCTAAACTAGCCTGCTTTTGATGCACTTTCAATAGAAAAACATTTTAAAACAAAGGGAAACTTGAAGGCAACTGTTGGAGAAGAAACTAGAGGGCCAGGCTCACCACAAATCCTCTCCTAGCTTTGCTCTACTTGGTAAATTTCAGGAAAAACACAAAGATAACAAAGAATGGCCTAAGATCTGGTAAGTGTTTCAACACTAGCCAACTTTCAACACATTCCAAGGGAAACATTCAGACAGTCTTTGGGGATAAAACTAGGACCAGGGCACACCATGTCTTCCTTAGTTCATCTCTACTTAACATATACTAAAAATAACATTTAAGAATAACAATTAGCTAAGGCAATAGGATGAGGGAACGCCAGCATTCCTATGCTTAGAACTGAATTAAATCATTCCTAAATAACACAAATTGGAAGAAAACATGTAGATAAAGATTTTCAGTCAGAGAAGGGTACTTATATACAATAGGTCCTAACTCTATGCATGTTGTTCTTTATAAGAGAAGATGAACATAGTGAAAACAGAAATAAAATAACAATTTACAATAAGAAATAACATCACCATCGACATAGACCAGGATCCCATAAATCAGCTTGTATTGATGCTCCAAACCAGTTACAGCTTCAAGTCCAATGCTCTAGCTTAAAAATCATCTACACTTCCCAGACTAACTTATCTATCACAGCAAAGCTTCAAGAGCCAGTGAACACTATTTACAAGTAGAAGTCTCAAGCTCAATTATATTTCAAAGTTCAGCAACCAACGTTTTTGTCATCTTCTCCAGTAGTATTTATAGAAGAATGAGGAGGTGATATCTGATAAAAGATCTCCAAAGATAATTAATACAGACTTAATGGCTTCTCGGCCTTTGGGGGGCTCGATGAAGAATTTTACAGGTGTTCTGTCTGTATTAATGTTTTTCATTTAAGATTAAGCTCAGTGGGAGCTCTTATTTGCTTTTGAGGCTCTGTGTTATATTAAAGTAACTCTGTTGATATTTTGTCATTAAGTTTATTTGCAGAATTAACTCTCTGGTTGCGCTGAGGCAAATATATGATCTTGATCAATAACTTTGGCCTCTGTCTACATGCTTTGAGGCACAGGTGGCTTTGTGGTAGCTGGGAGGAATCAATTTTCCTTAGATGTGGTGATGGAGGCCTTGCTGTTTGATAAAACACTTATGATTTTCTTTTAACTGTGTCTTAATTGGGAGGATTAGGCTTTTGATAATCAATCTTAGCCGTAATCCCCACAGATCTGTCTTCAATCTCCTGTTCTGGTGCGTTCTGTCTTCAACACTGATACTCTTTGTTTGTGATTTATTCATTGTGTCTTGTTGATGTGCAGTGCTGCGCAGGGCTCGTGAGGCATCAATGCCTTTGAAGCTGATCCTGGGACCTATAGGTTATGGGCCCACATACACAATCGACGAGTTTTAATTAAATTTACATGCCATACCTTAGTTTATCCCTCGATCTCCTTTGAGTGCGATCACCATTCAATGAGCCAGCCTTAGATCAGACGGTGCACTTCAATATCGCGCTGAGCCCACATTTGACATTTAACCCGCGATACCTTAGTTTATCCCCCGAGCTCCTTTGAGTGCAATCACCGTTCGATGAGCCAGACTCAGATTGAATGACGCACGTCAATATCGCGCTGAGCCCACAGTCAACATTTAACGCGCGATGAGGGAGCGATGAGGCGGTATTGTCCTGTCGACGTGGCGGCTTTTCACAGGATCGCTTGCTATTGAGTGGTTTCCTTTCCGTACCAAAAGCGGTGCGATCAAAATTGCTTCCGTCTTTCTCTTTAATATAATGGAAAAACCTTTTAATCACCCTTTATCATACCCCAGACTTCAAAACTCCCGATAAAACCAAGCTGCATAACCATTTCGGGTGACAAAAGGTGCCTGCTAATGTCAGCCCAAGTGTGACTCGAAATTTTTATCAATTCTGCCCTATAAATATTATCGAGTTCGTTTTGGGGCTTGCTGACGTCAGCCCAAGTGTGACCCAAAATTTTTATCAATTCTGCCTTATAACAATTTTGGGTCCGGATTTCTCGACTATGCGAGCAACCAAACAAGACCCGCTCCAAACAGTTGTTGCCGCGTGTGTGCAGATGTGTAAGCTGACTAGGCATTGGGAACCACCGGTTCTGTGGAACTGCTGACTGTTGTCATGGCCGTAGGGCCCAGGATGATATATGAAAACCCAAAATTTCAATGTAATACAAAGTTTTAATGCTTCGAGGGTGGGATATATATTTATGATATGGTCTGGTGCCCGACTACGGGGCCATGGTCTATATGAAATGCCATATGATCGGGGGATATAATACACAGGGCTAATCGGCATCAGAGTTTGGTTTAAACAAAAACAAATGCGCTCCGTGAGTTGCTCTGACGCGATAAGCGCTCAGGACCCTATCACTTGGTTCTAGCATTGGGGCACATGGAGGGGAAGTGGTTTAAGACTAAGCCCAAAGGGGCTTAAGCCTTTGGTAAACAAAACTTATTTTTTATGAATTTTTTCAAGTTTTCAATGTATTTTGGGGGTTTTGGCAGAGTTCAAAAATGAGTTTTAAACATGGAAAATGATTTTCATGAATGGAAGAAGGGGAATAATGAAAAATAGAGGATTTTTATGGAGAAAAAGGGGAGAAAAATGGAGGTTGGTTTTTCAAGTGAGGAAAGGGAAAAAAGGTGATTTTGCAACAGTTTCTTCTCATGAAATCAGCAAAATTCCAGAGTGTAAAATGGGCATAGTAGGGAAGTTTTTGGACAGAGGCATGAGGCCTTCAAGAGTCTTCAAGAGATAACACTTTTTTGCAATAAAATTTGTTCCTTGAAAGCTCCAAAAAATGATTTATCCACCTTTTGGTATAATAAATTGTATAGGTTGCTAACAAGTAACCATTGGAGTTAAGTGTGGAAATTATAAAAGAAATTTTGCCATAATCCCAAAGAGCCAAGTCAAGATGGCAAGAGCTCAAGGAGACGTAGCTCACGATATATGGGTGAACTCATAGATTAAATTTTTTGTTATGTGTGGATATTTATTTTCTGCTTCATAGTGATGTTAATTTCAACAAAAACAAATGGAATTAAGACACTTAAATAGTTAAAAAAATATATACCCGTTTCAAGTAAAAATTTCCGCAAAAGTCAAGTACAAGCTAGATCTTTTATTTTTTTAACTGAGTGGGAGGTTCTTGAAAAGCATAACATGTTATCCAACCCATTTTCATATTAGGTTGGTATCATAGCACTTGGTTGCTTGATTGGCAGAGCAATAGCTTGCTTGTTGACTTAAAATGTGTTTAACAGTGCAAAGATTTGACTGTTTGCAAACTGATTGTTGCTTGAAGGGAAAGCTACTGATAGCTAAGTCCAAGAGAGGACGAGAAGGAAGAAAGGGCTTAAGTCATCTTCCTTACCCAAAGGACCTCAAGGAAACCCTTGAAGCACAAACCCTCTTGACGATTGTTTGTTTGCAAAGGTTGCTTGAAGAAAATATTGACCCTACATCCATTTTGTTCAAAATCTTTGTCAATAGTTTTTGAAAGCTTTGTGAATTTTGTTGAAGTTATTTTGTTCATTTTCATGATGACAACTTCTTCAAGTGAGGTTTCAAATTCCTCCTCCTTCACAAGATTCTTCGATGAAGACATGAAGCGAGACTTCTACATGTTGAAGGATATGGTGTAAATTTTGTTTGAAGATAGAAGAGAAAGTACTAGACTTCATGAGCAATTGGTTGCTATGAAGAAAGAGAAGGAAGAAATTCTCCAAAGAATGCATGAGAAGGAGATGTATCTCCATCAAGCCGAAGAGGCCTTAACCAAGAACATGCATGAAGAAGAGGTAATTCACTCTAATTTTTCTTCAGTTTCCTCTTCAGAAAGATCTGTTGGTTCATTTGAAAAGCACACTAGAGGTATATGGTCCAAGCTAATTTTTAAAATGGGTTGTGAAGGCAAGGGTTTAGGAAAACATGCACAAGGCATGATTGATCCTATTTTTGTTGAGGAAAGACCTAAGAAATTTGGTCTTGGTTATGTTCAATCTAATGGCGAAAACTCCAAAGCCATGAAGGCAAGTGAGACAACTCAAAGAAGAATTTTTTTTCCAAGTTATAAACCACAAACATTTCATGTTTTTTTTTCAAGTTGATTGACATTGTTTGAAGCATATGTTGTAGCAAGATGTGTGTAGACATGCAGCTTATGGTGAGCATGAGAGTTCGGACAGTTTTCAAGACATGAACATAGATTTTAGTCTTCAAGAGAAAGCTGGAACATCTACTAGTTCATCTCCTCATGAAGGTAAAAAATATGGACATGCAAAACAACATTCGAGGTATAATTCTTCCCATAGTCAAGTTGATTATGTTCCTATAAAGCATGACAAATTTGTATGTGTGAATGGAAGAAAGAGTTGTTGTGCATATTGTGGTATGTTTAACCATGAAGTTTCGAGATGCTGGAAGAGGATGAAGGCATAAAGGAAAAAGTTGAGGCAATGGCAACTTGCAAAGAAGGTGCATAAGACTTGCACACATTGCCAAAAGAGGGGACATGTTGTTTCCCAATGTTAGAAATTGCATCCAACTAATCATCCCAAGCACATGCAGCAAGAGGATAGAAAGACTGGCGAAAGTGGAACCAAGGATTCCATCATTGATGTGAGAACAGATGTTTCACATGAAGAAGATTTTCAACAGAAAAATTCATCGTGGAAGTGGCTTGGTAAGAAGTTGTTTGACTTCTTGACACAGTAAGACATACACTCATTTGTACATATGAAAAATTCAGTTATGTATGCATGTTTTCTATTGTAATCTCATGTTTATTTGAGCCACCTTGGATCGATGAGCAAGGAATCGATGTTCAACTACCTTCTATAAATTTCTCGCCAAAAATTTCTGAGTGAGTGCAAGGAAGACAATTCTTGACAGGAGGACAAGAGCATCCAGGAAGGGAAGTGTCGTCTACCTTCGAGTTGTGGTTCAAAGGCACTAGCCATGCAAGGAAAGTGTATGGAGGCTAAAAGGAAGAGGGTGTTGTACTCTCATCTACTTTACAGATGAGTATATCAGTATTTTTGGGTCCAAAAGGTTCCCAATGGGGAGGTGTGATCAGAACTGGATTATGGACCTAAGTGATAGCTCAAAATTCAAAGTGTTCGTAAGTGTACCGAACCTAAGCAACTAGATAGATCTCTTCTTCTTGATTCTGGTGCCATGAACGGTTCAAAAAACTGACATTGTATGAAGAAGTTATCGCGGTTTGAAAAGTTCAGTAAACTACAAAATTTGGGCTTTGACCAAGTTTGACTTGGATTTGGGAAAATTAAAAAGAGAATATTCTAGTTTGACTCCCAATCCGACAATCATCGCACAACAATGGCTCACAATATTTAATGCCTCAAACTCACACGAAAAAAGTGGTTTTTGATTTCTTCCCATGCTACGTGTCAAACGCTAATTGTTATCACGTTCGATCAAGGAAATACCACTTACCCTCCTTTTGCTACGCAAAAACCATTAATGGTTTTCTGAATTCGCTTTCATTGTTCTACTTTGCCTCACGGTTACAAAATGCATAATCCTGTCATGGTTCCAAAAGTGTGTGGTTTCGAAACCTATAATTCCATTATCACACAAATCAAATCACGTTTCTACCTACTGTCAATTCAGAATTCCAATTTCAAAATTCCAAGCATTTAACTTTGCCATTTTCCGATTCCACATTCGATCCTGAAAGGATTTAGATTATAAATTATATAACAAGCTTCTATTTCGATGGATCTCTTAACATAGATGAATTGTGACCAGCTTCTAAACCCCATAAAGACAACAGTTTAAGATTAAATAAATCTCTCACATAAATCCAAATATTTATAACCTTTGCAATTCTAATCACCTCAAACATTCATTCATCTGCGTATTTCGATTGGGGTTTTACTCTACAGTACCTTAATTAACCATCCACAGATTTTTCAAGGTATAGTGGAACAAAAACAAAATATATTGCAATCAAACCTTCATTAATTATGAATTAATCAAATACAATCAAATCTTTCTTACAATCAGGATTTTGGCCTGATATGCCCTTCAATCGCCTTCCTCCTCTTTTGTGTCAAAGCCAGTAGGCTTTAAAATAATATTCCTTTAATGATCTATCTCACTCTCATTCCTCTCTGTCCCCTTAATGCTTCAAAAGCTCACAATTTATAAAAGGAAAGGATTCATGAACCAATTTAGTTCAAATCCAAAATTCTCTCACTGTCTCCTAAATTATCTATTCAGCTCCTCTCTTTATTCAACGGAATCCTAGATTAAATTTTTTGTTTAAATCCCTCAAATCCTCACTATTCTTAGGATTCCTTACTCATCCTTAAGATTTTACAACTCGCGAGATATTCTCCATAAAATTTACAACTTAAATTCCCTCAAAACTCAACTAAACTTTGGAAAATAATTAAAATGATTAAGGGAACCCACTCCCTTTAGTAAATGAGAAATAAGACTCATGGGTCTTATAAGTTTTGAAGAATGCCCCTGCATCAGACTCCCTAGGTTGAAAAAATTCACGGGCTCCTGTTCATGAGTCACCCAACTAATTCTGCTGTAAACTTCATCAAATTCCATCTTCCAACTGGCTTTCTGTCCTCTTTCAATTGCAGGTGCATTTGTTGCCTTCTCTCTTTCTCCTGGATGCCAAAATCTATATTGTGGATGTCCTTTTTCTCTGTTGTCATTATCATCTCTTCTGTATAATGTTTGAATGTTGATATCCTGCATAAACAAATTCTCAAACAATATAAATTTCTCCTCTCTGGTCTGCTGCTGTCTTGCCATTATCTCAATAAAATTGAGTTCCAACTTTATGTATTTTTTCCTGTCCTATACCTGACTGTTCATTCTGATTCTTGACCTGATCATCAGCATTGTCTTCTGTCCCCAAATCAATTCCTTTATGTTGTCATGTATATTCTTCCATCTTTCATTGACTTGTTGATTTTGACAAATTCTTATCATCTTTGTAATTTCCACCATCCACTTATCCAACAATTGAAGTAGCATCTTTCCAATCTCAAAAGAAGATTGTTTCTTGTTTGATACAAGAACATATAACTTTCCAACTACATACTGTCCATCAGCTGCAAATAATTCAGTTTTTGAACTTGGTTCAAATACCTCTATATTCATATAAAATATGCCTGAATTGTTCATCCAAATTTTCAATTGTAAACTCAAGATAAAATCTTGACATTCAAACCTCCTTTGAATTAAAAACAAAATTTGTCTGTGGACTGTACTTTTACATATTATGCAACCTTCGTCCTCTTCTGCAATGATTTGATTAAGAGCTATGCCAACTCTCTTTCCTTCATCCTGAACTTTTAAACCAATCAGCTGCTTACTATCACCTTCTTGTTTCCATAAGTAAAACTGGCTTTCTGCATTTTTAGAATTTGCATATTTCTTCATGTTTGCATAAACAAACATATCTCCAAGGGCAGTTTGTCCTTCATCCTGGAAAACACATTCAAAAATTAATAATTCAAAATCAGAAAATACATTACATTTTCTATCAATTCTACTCCATAATTTCTTTGATTTGTCATCCTCTTGATGTGCATATGATATATCAAAATTGTCATATCTTCCTCCATATTGCCTTGTCTTGAAAAAGTCTGCTTTGTTTTCACTTTTCTCTGAATGCTACCTAATTTCAAAATTTATTCTCTGTTCTTTTCATTAGCCTTCCTTCCTTTCACACTTCTTTTCATTCTTCCTTCTTCTCCCTTACAAATTTGTAAGTTACTAAAATTTCTTTTCCATGCATCTTCATTTTCAATCAAAATCTGCCAATCTATAATCCTCTTTGTTTCTTTACATGAAAAAAAATCATATGCAACAGATTTTTTCTTCCATGATAAAGTTCCTTTTAGAATAAAAACTATTGTCAACACCATGGATATCATTTTCCATTGAAACCCTTTGCTGCTCACTGTAAATGCCTCATTCATGAAAGCATCCTCACCTCCATCCTCTGAGATTGTCTGTCTCTCACCAGCTTGTTGATTACATTTACCTTTATTCTTTTTGCAAGTTGTACAAGTAACATTGTCTTCAAATTTATGTTATGTATCAACCTTTGCCAACTGATCCTTATTTTCTTGATTGTCTTCTTTTTCTCTCCTCTTTATAGCCTTTTCTAGACTAGCTATACTTCCTGGACTGAATTCTTCTTATAAATCCCTGTTCTAGCATCTTCCACAGTATAATATTTAGTAAGATCCTTTTCCATTAATGCTCCATTATGTTCTTCCAAGACAATTTCTTGTCCATTAACTATCAATACAAGTCCATAATTTTTGAGTAAAAATGAAAGAGATAATCCCATTACCTCAAATGTTTGCATTGTACACTTACTTTTTGTTGTTCCTGTCACAAGGCTATCTTCATACCTCTATTCGGCTTCTTCTTTTGCAATTTGCAATTTCCTTTCATCTCCAGACTGTTTGTCATTCCTTTGCAAAATCTCACCAGATTCATCACCTCCAGCTTTCATGGTAGTTTTCAACATTGGTACATTTGTAGTGTCTTTGAACACATGTTCATTCAAGAACTGTTCCATTATAGTCACTTCTTCCAACATATTTATTTCTTCAGCAACCTGCATAGACATATCTTGTAAAGATTGTTCATCACCTGCATACATACAAAAATCATCAGTTTCAAAAATACTAGGCTCCTCTTTCTTTGATGTCTCAATCATCACATCTCTCTGCTGATATGAACTTGTCCAATAGTTCAGAAATTCATCAATGATTCCTTCCTCAGCAAAGTAATCTTCTTGCTCAGGTCTATAATAGTCATCTTTCATCTCTAACTCAACTGTTCTGAGTTCCTCTCTTAATATGATATACATTATTTTGTTTATTTTCTTTTGCAACAGCTTCCACTTTATCTTCTTTCTTCTCATAGTCCAACCATAACTTTGGTCCTTCATACTCTTCTCAAGCAACACTATTATTGCATCAACACTTGCTCTCAATTCTACAATTTCTCTGTCAAATACTTCTTGACTCATTTTCTTACCTTTGCCATTTTCCTTGGAATATTTCTTTTTTTTGTTGTGGCTTCTCTTTGAACCCCTATTATGACTATCACTAGTCACTTTCTTCTCCATCTCTATGAGCTCTTTACACACTATGAGTTGCAGTAAGCCTCTGCAATAGCAAGTCCTCCCTGCTGCCACTTACCTCACCAATCCCCTTTCTGGACTTGGGCTTTTGGTAAGCACTGGTTCTCTATTTCTGGAACCTCTTGAGAATTCTTCTTCTGCTCTTCCTAGGTTTATATCCTCCACTCACCTTCTCTTAAGAACAGTTCAGTTGTTCTCCCTGTCCAACTTTTAGCTGGATATTTAGGTTCACTGCCACTAACACAACTCTTCTTTCTCTTTACACAACCTTCTACTGTGTGTTGCTGCTATCATTTTATTTCTTATAGAAACAATTCAAATGGAACCAACATCAAAATATGGCTCATACCCGAGAGATATCAAAATGATTGATCTCTTTGAGCTTCCATTGGCTTCGACAATACACATGTTGCTTTAATTTTCACTGTCTGCACTTCAATTCTTCTGTCAACCAAATTTCCCTTCTTGATGAGTACATCCATATTCATTTTATTTCCTTACAACATTTTTGTTGTAATTTCCTCCTTCATTTCTTTGTCATAGCTACTTGGCTGAAACTTCTGTTGCTGCTTTCATCACATACACATATCATTAAAATTTTGCAAAGCTTTTACCTGCTCCTTTCTTTCTCAAGTCTTTTTCACAATCTACCTTTGCTGAAGTCCTCATTGTCTGCAATATTTCAGAATTCCTCTTTGCATACAATCTCTTGTGTCCCGGGCTTCCTCTGTATTGGATTCATCACAATGCAAATCATATACATGTTGAGAATAAAATACAATATTTGTCAATCAATTTCACAAAGAATTAGTCTAGCTCTGATACCACAAATGATGTAGCCAAAGGCTGCAAAACCCACATCTACACATAAAAATGTGTTTCCAAATTTAAACCCCAAATAAATCTCAGCATGAGGTAACCTTAATGCGGAAGCTTTCCCATTCTCATAGCTTATGTTTTAAAAACCCACCTTGACATTTTATATTCCCGACCTTGACTTTGGTTCAAAACCCAAACAATAAACATACATGAATATCATCGGACCATGTTTAATATTCCATACTTTGGGTTAAAACCCAAATGTGTCAACATAATAATTTTATTAACCCCAAAACTTACCAACCATCATATACGCTTACCAATTCAATGCCAATAAACATTAATATACATCCGGCCCACTTTTACATTGGTTAAACATAAACCAACGCATATATGTTGGGTCCCATAACATATTCTAGACGTAACTTTCATTAACCTTCGAATGGATCCGACGGGTATCGTATCACGACTCCCAATCTGATGATCATTGCACAACAACGGCTCACAATCTTTAATGCCTCAAACTCACATGAAAAAAGAGGTTTTTAATTTATGCCCATGCTACGTGTCAAACACTAATTGTTATTGCGTTCGATCAAGGAAATACCACTTACCCTCCTTTTGCACGCGAAAACCATTAATGGTTTTCTGAATCCACTTTCACTGTTCTACTTTGCCTCACAGTTCCAAAACGCATAATCTTGTCATGGTTCCAAAAGTGTGTGGTTCCGAAATCTATAGTTCCATTATCACACAAATCAAATCATGTTTCTACCTACTGTTGATTTAGAATTCCAATTTCAAAATTCCAAGCATTTAACTCTGCCATGTTCTGATTCCACATTCGATCCTGAAAGGATCTGGATTATAAATTATATAACGAGCTTCTATTTCGATGGATCTCTTATCACAAATGAATTGTGACCACCTTCTAAACCCCATAAACACAACAATTTAAGAATAAATAAATCTCTCACAGAAATCCAAATATTTATAACCTTTGCAATTCTAATCACCTCAAACATTCATTCATCTGGGTCTTTCGATTGGGGTTTTACTCTACAGTACCTTAATTAACCATCCACAGATTTTTCAAGGTATAGTGGAACAAAAACAAAATATACTGAATTATTCAAATACAATCAAATCTTTCTTACAATCAATATTTTGTCCTAATATGCCCTTCAATGTCCTTCCTCCTCTTTTCTGTCAAAGCCTGTAGGATTTAAAATGATATTCCTTTTATCATCTATCTTACTCTCATTCCTCTCTGTCCCCTTAATGCTTCAAAATCTCACAATTTATAAAAGAAAAGGAATCATGAACCAATTTAGTTCAAATCCAAAAATCTCCCACTGTCTCCTAAATTATCTATTCAGCTCCTCTCTTTATTCAACAGAATCCTAGATTATATTTTTGTTTAAATCCCTCAAATCCTCACTATTCTTAGGATTCCTTACTCATCCCTAAGATTTTACAACTCATGAGATATTCTCCATAAATCAATTTACAACTTAAATTTCCTCAAAACTCAACTAAACTTAGGAAAATAATTAAAATGATTAAGGGAACCCACTCCCTTTAGTAAATGAGAAATAAGACTCATGGGTCTTATAATTTTTTAAGAATGCCCCTGCATCAAACTCCCTAGGTTGAAAAAATTCATGGACTCCTGTTCATGAGTCACCTAACTGCTTCTACTGTAAACTTCATCAAATTTCATCTTCCAACTCGTTGTCTGTCCTCTTTCAATTGCAGGCGAATTTGCTGCCTTCTCTTTCTCCTTGATGCCAAACTCTGTATTGTGGATATCCTTTTTCTCTGTTGTCATTATCATATCTTCTATATAATGTTTGAATGTTGATATCCTACATAAAGAAGTTCTTAAGCAATATAATTTTCTGCTCTCTGGTCTGCTGCTGTCTTTCCATTATCTCAATAAAATTGAGTTCCAACTTTGTATTTTTTCCTGTCCTGTACCTGACTATTCATTCTGATTCTTGACCTGATCATCAACATTGTCTTCTGTCCCCAAATCAATTCCTTTATGTTGTCATGAATATTTTTCCATCTTTCATTGACTTGCTGATTTTGACAAATTCTTATCATCTTTGTAATTTCCACCATCCACTTATCCAACAATTGAAGTAGCATCTTTCCAATCTCAAAAGAAGATTGTTTCTTGTTTGATACAACAACATATAACTTTCCAACTACATACTATCCATCAGCTACAAATAATTCAGTTTTTGAACTTGGGTCAAATACCTCTATATTCATATAAAATATTCCTGAATTGTTCATCCAAATTTTTAATTGTAAACTCAAAATAAAATCTTGAAATTCAAACCTCATTTGAATTAAAAACAAAATCTGTCTGTGGACTGTACTTTTACATCTTCTGCAACCTTCTTCCTCTTCTGCAATGATTTTTTTAAGAGCTATGCCAAATCTCTTTTCTTCATCCTGAACTTTTAAATCAATCAGCTGCTTACTATCACCTTCTTGTTTCCGTAAGGAAAACTGGCTTTCTGCATTTTCAGAATTTACATATTTCTTCATGTTTGCATAAAAAAACATATCTCCAAGGGAAGTTTGTCCTTCATCCTGTAAAACACATTCAAAAATTAATAATTCAAAATTAGAAAATGCATTACATTTTCTATCAATTCTACTCCATAATTTCTCTGATTTGTCATCCTCTTAATGTGCATATGATATATCAAAATTGTCATATCTTCCTCCATATTGCCTTGTCTTGAAAAAGTCTAAATTGTCATATCTTCCTCCATATTGCCTTGTCTTGAAAAATTCTACTTTTTTTTCACTTTTCTCTGAATGCCGCCTAATTTCAAAATTATGTTCTCTGTTCTTTTCTTTAGCCTTCCTTCCTTTCACACTTATTTTCATTCTTCCTTCTTCTTCCTTACAAATCTGTAAGTTACTAAATTGTCTTTTCCATGCCTCTTCCTTTTCAATCAAAATCTGCTAATCTCTAATCCTCTTTGTTTCTTTACATGAAACAAAATCACATGCAACAGATTTTTCCTTCCATGATAAAGTTCCTTTTAGAATAAAAATTACTGTCAACACCATGAATATCATTTTCCATTGAAACCCTTTACTGCTCAATGTAAATGCATCATTCATGAAAGCATCCTTACCTCCATCCTTTGAGATTGCTTGTCTCTCACCAGTTTGTTGATTAAATTTACCTTTATTCTTTTTGCAAGTTGTACAACACTGTCTTCAAATTTTTGTTGTGCATCAACCTTTGCCAACTAATCCTTATGTTCTTCACTGTCTTCTTTTTCTATCCTCTTTATAGATTTTTCTTGACTAGTTATACCTTATTGGACTGAATTCTTCTTATAAATCCTTGTTCTAGCATCTTCCACAGTGTAATCTTTAGTAATATCCTTTTCCATTAATGCTCCATTATGTTCTTCCAAGACAATTTCTTGTCCATTAACTATCAATACAAGTCCATAATTTTTCAGTAAAAATGAAAGAGATAATCCCATTACCTCAAATGGTTGCACTATACACATAAATTTTGTTGTTCCTGTCATAAGGCTATCTTCATACCTCTCTTCGGCTTCTTCTTTTGCAATCTGCAATTTCCTTTTATCTCCAGACTGTTTGTCCTTCCTTTGCCAAATCTCACCAGATTCATCACCTCCATCTTTCATGGTAGTTTTCAAAATTGGTTCATTTGTAGTGTCTTTGAACACATGTTCATTCAAGAACTGTTCTGTTACAGTCACTTCTTCCAACATCTTTATTTCTTCAACAACCTGCATAAACATATCTTGTAAATATTGTTCATCACCTGCATACATACAAAAATTATCTGTTTCAAAAATACTAGGCTCCTCTTTCTTTGATGTCTCAATCATCACATCTCTCTGCTGATCTGAACTTGTCCAATAGTTCAGAAATTCATCAATGATTCTTTCCTCAGCAAAGTGATCTTCTTGTTTAGGTCTATAATAGTCATATTTCATCTCTAATTCAACTGTTCTGAGTTCCTCTCTTAATCTGATATACATTCTTCTGTTTATCTGCTTTTGCAACAGCTTCCACTTTATCTTCTTTCTTCTCATAGTCCAACCATAACTTTGGTCCTTCATACTCTTCTCAAGAAGCACTATTATTGCATAAACACTTGCTTTCAATTCTACAATTTCTCTGTCAAATACTTATTGACTCATTTTCTTACCTTTGCCATTTTCCTTGGCATATTTCTTTCTTCTGTTGTGGCTTCTCTCTAAACCCCTATTATGACTATCAGTAGTCACTTTCTTCTCCATATCTATGAGTTCCTTACTCACTATTAGCTGCACTAAGCCTCTGCAATAGCAAGTCCTCCCTACTGCCACTTAGCTCACCAATTCCCTCTCTGGACTTAGGCTTTTGGTAAGCACTGGTTCTCTATTTTTTGGAACCTCTTGAGCATTATTCTTCTGCTCTTCCTAGGCTTATATCCTCCGCTCACCTTCTCTTAAGAACACTTCAGCTGTTCTCCCTATCCAACTTTTAGCTGGATATTTAGGTTCATTGCCACTAACACAACTCTTTTTTCTCTTTACACAACTTTCTACTGTGTGTTGCTGCTATCATTTTATTTCTTATAGAAATAATTCAAATGGAACCAACATCAAAATATGGCTCATACCTGAGAGATATCCAAATGATTGATCTCTTTGAGCTTCCACTGGCTTGGACAATACACATGCTGCTTTAATTTTCACTGTCTGCACTTCAATTCTTCTGTCAACTAAATTTCCCTTCCTGCTGAGTACATCCATATTCATTTTATTTCCTTACAAAATTTCTATTGTAATTTCCCCATTCATTTCTTTGTCATAGCTACTTGGCTGAAACTTTTGTTGCTGCTTTCATCACATACACATACCATTAAAATTTTGCAAAGATTTTACCTGATCCTTTCTTTCTCAAGTATTTTTCATAATCTGCCTTTGCTGAAGTCCTTATTGTCTGCAATATTTCAAAATTCCTCTTTGCATACAATCTCTTGTGTCTTGTGCTTCCTCTGTATTGGATTCATCACAATGCAAATCATATACATTCTGAGAATAAAATACAATATTTGTCAATCAATTTCACAAAGGATTAGTCTAGCTCTAATACCACAAATGATGCAGCCAAAGGCTGCAAAATCCACATCTACACATAAAAATGTGTTTCAAAATTTAAACCCCAAATAAATCTCAGCATTAGGTAACCTTAATGCGGAAGCTTTCCCATTCTCATAGCTTATGGTTTAAAAACCCACCTTGACATTTTATATTCCTGACCTTGACTTTGGTTCAAAACCCAAACAATAAACATACATTAATATCTTCAGACCATCTTTAATATTCCATACTTTGGGTTAAAACCCAAATGTGTCAACATAATAATTTTATTAACCCCACAACTTACCAACCATCATATACACTTACCAATTCAATGCCAATAAACATTAATATACATTCGTCCCACTTTTACGTTGGTTAAACATAAACCAATGCATATATGTTGGGTCCCACAACATATTCCGGACGTACCTTTTTTTTACCTCCAAATGGATCCGACGGATATCGCATCACGACTCCCAATCCGACGATCATCGCACAACAATGACTCAAAATCCTTAATGCCTCAAACTCACGCGAAAAAAGTGGTTTTTTATTTCCGCCGATGCTACGTGTCAAATTCTAATTGTTAACGCGTTCGATCAAGGAAATACCACTTACCCTCCTTTTTCTAAGCGAAAACCATTAATGGTTTTCTGAATCCACTTTCACTATTCTACTTTTCCTCACAGTTCCAAAATGCATAATCTTGTCATGGTTCCAAAAGTGTGTGGTTCCGAAACCTATAGTTCCATTATCACACAAATCAAATCACATTTCTACCTACTGTCGATTCAGAATTCCAATTTCAAAATTCCAAGAATTTAACTCTGCCATGTTCTGATTCCACATTCAATCCTGAAAGGATCTGGATTATAAATTATTTAACAAGCTTCTATTTCGATGGATCTCTTATCACAGATGAATTGTGACCAGCTTCTAAACCTCATAAACACAACAGTTTAAGAATAAATAAATCTCTCACAGAAATCCAAATATTTATAACCTTTGCAATTCTAATCACCTCAAACATTCATTCATTTGGGTCTTTCGATTGGGTTTTACTCTACAGTACCTTAATTAACCATCCACAGATTTTTCAAGGTATAGCGGAACAAAAACAAAATATACTACAATCAAATCTTCATTAATTATGTATTATTCAAATACAATCAAATCTTTCATACAATCAGGATTTTGGCTTAATATGCCCTTCAATGGCCTTCCTCCTCTTTTCTGTCAAAGCCCGTAGGCTTTAAAATAATATTCCTTTTATCATCTATCTCACTCTCATTCCTCTCTGTCCCCTTAATGCTTCAAAATATCACAATTTATAAAAGAAAAGGATTCATGAACCAATTTAGTTCAAATCCAAAAATCTCTCATTGTCTCCTAAATTATCTATTCAGCTCTTCTCTTTATTCAACAGAATCCTAGATTATATTTTTTGTTTAAATCCCTCAAATCCTCACTATTCTTAGGATTCCTTACTCATCCCTAAGATTTTACAACTCATGAGATATTTTCCATAAATCAATTTACAACTTAAATTTCCTCAAAACTCAACTAAACTTAAGAAAATAATTAAAATGATTAAGGGAACCCACTCCCTTTAGTAAATGAGAAATAAGACTCATGGGTCTTATAAGTTTTGAAGAATGGCCCTGCATCACTTATGCAGCGAACCGATAGTCATTTATGACTATAATTAGCATTATAAATCTATTGATGGAGGTTGTTGAAACTTTTGAGGATTTCTAGAGGTAGAGAACCCATGAGATAATTTTTCAGTGATCCTAGTGCCAAGGGGTGCCAATAGGTGTTGGAGGCGGAACCGAAGCAGCGGGAGGCCATTTTCAATACACCCGTTTCAAGGAAAAATTTCCGCAAAAGTCAAGTACAAACTAGATCTTTTATCTGTTTAACTGAGTGGAAGGTTCTTGAAAAGCATAACAAGTTATCCAACCCATTTTCAGATCAACCATGGTTGCAATAGATACATTTTGATTGCCCCTTCTTGCCTTTCTTTTCATTTGAGCTACTAGATTCATTCGAAGGTTTGGGATTTCCTCCCTTTCTTGGATAGGGTTGTTTTACCTGTCATTTGCCTTTGGATTGCCAATTGGATTTAAAGTTAGCCTTTCCCCTTTCATGCATAATGAGTGCATGGGATTTATAACTTTTCATTGTGCCCATATTTATGAGCTTATCTTGATCATGTATCAAGGAATTAATAAAAGCATCGATTGTGGGCACCATCTAGGTTGTGCCTATTGTAAGCTTGCTTGTGTGAAAATTGGAGAGAAATATAACATACTTTAGAACTAATTTTGACACTATGGCAAGAATTAACTGGATTTTTTTGATTGGATTTACTTATTCTACATTCCTTCAACTCGAGTAACAAGGCTTTGAACCTTGTGAAGAAATTTGGAATGTTTTCGAAGTTGCTTGGATCTAATGAGTTGAGCTCATTTTCAAGGATATGACCCCACATTTCATCTTGTTGCTCAAAGAGTGTCTCAAATGTGGTCAAAACTTGATTTAGAGTCATGCATGGTTCAACATGAAGCAATAAATTTAGAGAATTTTAAGCATAGGAGAATGAAGGCCTCTTCCATGCAGTTGAAATATTTGGATTTTTCAACTATGGAATTTTGTTCAAGATCTATTTCCATGGATGTCTGATACAAATCTCTACTTCTAAGTTGAAGTAAAATCTTTGGCTTCCATTTGAAATAGTTACATGGTATGAGAAATGTGGAAGGCAGAAAATCCATTCTTTCCATTAGCTCCAATCTTCAATACTCACTGATTATGTATGCTCCTTCCTAGCCCTGATAGGCTCTGTACCATGTGAAATTGTAGCTAAATATACACAAGTTGAAAGTAGCCAGAAAACAATGAACAATACTTATAAGAAAAAAAAAATTGATAAAGAAAAGAATTAATAAATTCTATTTATACAGAAAAAATACAATTATAAAATATACAAATACAAAAAAAAAAAAAAAACAATTATAAAAAATACAATTGTATAAAATACATTTCACATGACGAAACTAATATAATAATAAATCTAGAAAAATGTAAACATGCAATTAAAATAAATAAATAAATATAAATAATTAATTAACTATTTCATATGAATAAAAAGAATCTAATGAACTATCTCATGGAAATAAAAACAATCCTAATTAATTAAAGAACAATTAACTAGTTGTTGCCCCAGAAAGTGCAAAGAGAGGCCGATAGGAGTATTGTTTGTGAATTATTAATTTGAAGTAATTGTAGTTTTTTGACATAAAAGGAAAAAAAGAAAACAGAATTTAACTCATGAGACATATTTTCTGATTTAGAGGACCAATTTGATGGCCTGAAGGATGAAGAAATTTGCAATGTAGAACACTATACTATGAAAAAAAACATCATTTTACAGGTTATGAGCTGAAACATAAAGAGGTAGACAATTTATCTGACATAATTTGCGATTCCAGTAAGGCAAACATCATATAGGACTACCTACTAAAAATAGATAAACACTATATCTGAATGTGGTTAGGGCGTAGCTATATGTTAGTTCACAATGATTTGCCTTCCTTTGTAAAGAGAGGCCGATAGGAGTATTGTCTTGAAGTATTAACTTGAAGTAATTGTAGTTTTTGACATGAAGCAAGTCAATGATAATTTAATTTGTTATTTAGTCAATGAAAAGGAATGCCCATTTAAAACTAAAGTTGAAAAACCTGGAAAAATAACCAATCTCTGGAGTTCGAGAAAACTTTGTGATTGGCTTAATCATTAGTGCACTGATCTGTTGCTAGAAATGATTAGTGCAGTCCTACAGTAGATTCATTAACAATAAACTCACAACAATATCCATAGTAGAATATTTATACTCTTCAAGACAAGAATGATTGGCCCTAAAATTGATACATGTGCATATAGAATATGAAGCAGAACTGACCTCCAAAATCTCATCATCCGAGTAGTCTTCCAGAGGATCCAAATTATTTCCTATAGTGCCTTCAAACATTGTGGGTTCTTGGAGAATAACGCATAATTTGGATCTTAGGTCATGGAGGCCTATGGATGATATATCGACTCCATCAATAACAATTCGGCCCTTTGTTGGTTCCACAATGCGAAAAATGGATTGAATAAGAGTATATTTGCCACTTCCTGTTCGCCCTACAACTCCCACCTTCGTACCTCCAGGGAAAGTGCATGTAAGGCCTTTCAAGACAAGCGGAAGATGTGGTCCATAACGCACCTGATTGTATGGATCAAATTTATAGATGCTGTGAATGCGTGAAAAAAATAGTCTATTTGTATTGAGTTCTGACCTGAAAAACTGTTAGATCTATTGTTCCCCTAGAAGGCTAGTTGGAGTTTGGTCTACAATTCTCTATGATCACTGATGACTCACTGGGAATACGTGAATACTGCATTATTCTCTCCGCTGAGATCATATTGGTCTCTACAGAACAAAGGAACATTATTACATAGCCGTGTGCCATGCTCAGACTCTACTTGGGCTAATTACAATTCCAGGCAAGCGAATGAGGAACACCAAAAGGAATGCAAACACAAGATTTGATAGAAAATCTATCCGAATGCCAAGCCACGCACTGGCTCCAACACTGTGGAGACTAGGTCTAGTAAATATATTAGTCAACTCGAGATTTCTTTCCATGAATGAAGACTCCTGGTCAAAAATTCTAATGGTGGTTGCTCCAGAGATTGATTCTCCAAAATGTTGTACGATTGGAGCTATACAAACTGATGCCAACAGTGACAGTTCCCTAGCTGATGGTATGTAATATTTCTGCATTGAAGGAAGGTCAGAGAAGTTACAAGAATTCTCTTATTCATTACCTAAAAACCCAAAAGCATGGAAACAAAGAAATGCAGATAAAATGTTGTCATGATAGAACCTTGATGCAAGTCTATCTATTTGATAACATCCTTTTCAAACATATTATGGGCTCTACCTACACCAAACCTTGAAGTGGAGATCAAATTCTCTTCTCTCCAATTTATGTTCCTCTGAGAAAATTAAATTTGCAAAGTTTGTATTTATTATTATTGAGAAATACAGAGAATACCTGATACCATATACAAGTCGCACCCACTAGTATAAACTCAATGAAGACCTGCCAAGCAGTGTGAGACATATGCAGTGATCCCCAAAAGATGTATCAATGCAACAACCAAATATCCTAGATGAGTAGGAATCGATGTGTCCAGTGCACTCTGATCAGTTGATGCCTGCCAAGAAACAGAGAGATTGTTATTGACCCACTAGAATCAGATGATTTCCTTTTCTCTGAGGGAAGGTATTGGCCTATTAAAACAATAAATAAATGTCAAATGACCCGATTTAGTATTCGCCCAGATGGAGTTGCATCAAAGAACGACATCGGTGCACGAAATATACACCTGTGCAGATTGCTGAAAAGCTGATTGGCAGTTTTAAGTCCAAAAAATGAAAGAAGAATAAAACTGACAAGAACACACAGGGAGCCGCTTGATTTCAGAGCAACATAAACCAGAAGGAGATGGGAGTTTCTAACAGGGGAACTCTCATCTTCATTTGTAGGGGTTTCCGTTGCCATCCATTGGTCACTAATTATTTCCAGTACCTGAGCTATTATTTGGGCCATTAGTATTATAGGTATCAAAGCACCATTGTAGGCAGTAATGTAAGACCAGTACACCGACATGTTTACCCTGCCTCTCTCTCTTTCTTCTTCTTCTACAAGCTGTGAATTTTTATTCTCTTTATCCAATCTTTCTTTGTGGTTTTCTGGTTCAACCTCTTCCTCCACATCTATTAAGTTCTGAACACCACACTGCTTCGGTGTCTCACTGGCAGTAATATTTTTCACTACAGCTGTATCACCAAGACATGAGCTTTCAACAAATCTCTCTGATGTGTACACTTCAGATTTCTCCATAGCAGAAATAGCTTTCAAAGCTTTCTGATGTGCACCAATCAATTTAACAAAATCTGTGCCTAATTGTAAGATGTCATCATATATGCCGACCTGAGTAATTTTACCATCTCGCATTACCTGTGAAGAATATCATACAAAATATGGATGCTTTATCTCCTCCTCTCAATAAACGATCACTAAACCCATTGTCTCTTTACCAATTACATTGAATATTTTAATATCACTAGAACAGAATGAAAGAAATACAAACCTACCAGAATGATGTCAGCTGAGGGTAAAAACTCCACCTGATGAGTTACATAGACTACAGCCTTTGAAGCCAAAATACCAAGTATGCATTCCTATAACAAGCAAGTCCAATTCCTTAGAAGTTTATGGACATGAAGTTGCAGCAGCACAACCAGCAATGTATATTATCCAGACTGAACAATGAATTGCAGAGTGCTACGGTAGAGCTTCATCATTCCATCAAAACATTAAAACTAATTAATTCAGGAAACCTACAGTATGTAAAGGATAAGAGAAACCTACTTGGAAAATATGTTTTCCAGTATGTGCATCCACAGCACTAAAAGGGTCATCAAAAATATAAATGTCTACATCTTGATATAAAGCACCGGCAATCTTTATTCTCTGTTTTTGTCCACCACTCAAATTTAACCCTCTTTCTCCAATGTCTGTCTCATCCCCATACGGAAAAAGTTCAAGATTTTTCTTCAATGCACAAGCCTCAAGTACACTATTGTATCTAATACTATCCATCTGCTTCCCAAAGAGAATATCGTCTTTAATTTTCCCACTTTGTATCCAAGGATACTGAGGGACATATGCTTTGGTACCACTTAAGCTAATAGAGCCTGATATTTTTGGTATTTCACCTAATATGCAGGATAAAAGGCTTGATTTTCCTGAACCAACAGTTCCACATACTGCAACCCTCATGCCTCTCTCTATTTGGACATCTAAACCTCTTATAGTTGGACTAGAGGAATCGGGATTCCAAGAAAATATCCCTCCTTGGATTTGAATCGCGAAGTCTGTTGACTCCTTCGATACCTTTTCTACCCCATCGTGTTGCAACTCTTCCTCCTGCAGAAAGGACACAATGTGATCTATTGACACTTTAGCTTGAACAAACTGAGAGATGAAGCCAGGAAGATTGCCTATAGCTCCCTGAAGTGACTCAAAGATTGCAAGTGCTAAAAAAAAATTCCCTGCTGTCAAAGGCACTCCTATAAGCACACAGGTACCAAAAGTTGCAACAGAGACAAATGTTGGTCCAACAGAGAAAACAAATGTTGCGATAGCTGCTGCGTAAACATTTTTTTGTAGCCAACTATATTCTACCTGCCTCAAAATTTCTAGTTTCCGAAGAAATCTGGTCTCCCAAGACTGCAATTTTAAGATCCTCATAATTTTTAATGTCTCCGATGTGGCCTTCATGCTTTTGTCTTTTTCTCCCAGGACTCTCTTCTGAAATTTTTGTTGCAATTTTGCAACTGGAAAATTTGGCAACATAACCACCAATGAGGCTGCCAACGCTGAAAATCCTACCAAGCCAAACTGCTGATACAGAATAATAAAGGCCAGAACAACTCGAAGAGGAAAAATCCAAAATTGATGCATATAGTAACAGAAATACGAAACATTCAGAACATCCACACTAATATAGTTGATAATCTCTCCGTGTGTATATTTCTGTCTTAACTGACTGGAAAGCAACAAGCCCTTCCTGTATATAATAGCTGTCAATGCTGCTCTAACCCGTAAAGCTAATTGACGTTGTTTGAAATCCCCTAGTCGGTTTGACAAAGACTCTTAATACCTTTGCCCCAAAAAATGCACAAAATAGCACATAGCCTTGATTTTCAAGCTCTTTTTTTCCATCTAGAAACTGAACAAAGGCATCGATCAAATATGGACCTACAAATGATGCACAAGTTTGCAGTGCTGCTAAGAATGCAGTCAAAAGTACAGCCTTCGGAAAAGATAGGATTAACGCTTTTGCTAATGACCCGGTATGACCTTTGGCGTCTAGGTGATCTCTGAATTTATGGTGTAATTGGCCTTCCCTGTCCACCTCTGCAACTTGGGGTAAATCATGAATATGCAAAGGCCACCAGCAGCAAGCAAAGGACTCATCCAAGAAAATGACAACCGACTGAGAAGGTTGGCTGTTGCATATGTAGAGACTGCCTTAATGTTTCTATGTTTTTGGGAATTGTCTTTCAAGAGAGGTTCTTGAATGGTCTGTGAGGAGGACTCTACACCACTTCTGGCACAACAACTAGTATAGCACAAGCAAGCCAAAATGAGAACAGCCAAAATTTCAACAAAGATATCAACGACAACGCTTATTTGTTTTGCCAACCGTTGAATGTCGAGGACGATGAAGAAAGCCTGCAGAATGAATGATAGACTCCACCACAACTGCAATAAAAGTGGAAACTTCTGTTTACCTTCTTTTCTGATGGAGCGATGAACATAAGTTGACATTGTAAACCAAGTCAGAGCCTGGACAATATACTCGCCCACATTTGCAAAAAATTCAGGCCTCTCCTTCAGCCACCAAAACACAGGAATCCATATCCCGAGAACGCTGTAGCATATACACAGAAAAATGCAACCACCTAAAGCCAGCTTTTGCATAATCCGCAGTTTAAATTTACTGGAAAAGCTGTCAAATGGAACAGGAGGTGTGGGTAGCAGAGGCGTGCGAAATTTACACCTTGTCCAACACAGTTCAAGGATGACAGAAACAAGAAAGAGAAAATTAAGCCCAATTGCAAGTGCATGCCGAAGGAACTACTCTACAAAAATAGCTCTAAGTTCCTCCCACCCAACTGTTTCAGCCATTTCCAGCCAGAGGGTATTGTTATTCTGGTTTAGTGCCCATATGGCTTCCATGACTGCAAGCAAATAATTTACTTAAGAATATCAACAAAGTACCTTATGAGTATATCTAGATCAGTACCGACATGAAAAAAGTTCTAACAGAGCTCTGGGTTACCATTACCATTTATAAATGCACATACACATTGGGCTGGGCCCAGTCGATGAAGGTGGCTCCTGTTGGGCAGCTGCATCACGGTCGGCAACAAGCCTCTCTAACTTTTGATCGACTACTGCAGGAAGAAGGTGAGGATGCTCCATGAGTTGAGAAAGAAAATTGCCCGTAGGCGGAGATTCATCGTTTCTGGACTACAGTCAGAAAAAGGCGGCATTTTTCTGAATGGATTTGTAGTCAAAGTCAGAGTTGGTAGTGGAAGTCGGAGATTCATCGTTTCTGGACATGACGGGTCTCAAGGATTTGGGGAACAGGTGTCAGGCAACAGGTGTCAGTCAGAGGTTAAAACTCCTAGAAAACAAGTGTCAGCCCAACATTAAAAATGTTGACGATAAAAAACTGTATCTCTTTCAAAAGAGAAGGCCTATCGGCCTTTTGGGAGAACAGATGTCAGACAACAGGTGTCAGCCAAACGTTAAAACTCCCAAGAAACAAGTGTCAGCCCAACATTAAAAATGTTGACGATAAAAAACTGTATCTCTTTCAAAAGAGAAGGGCCTATTGGCCTAAATATATATTATTGGTGATAATTTCCAATCTTGTAACATCCATTAATTAACGGCCCGGTTCTTAATTCTGAAAATAGAATGAAGGGACACACTGACGCAACTAAAAGTCACGTTTACTCAAATGAATTTATGGGAGGATAAATTTCTGGATTTCGTAGTGGCCAATAAAATATCTATTGAGTGAAAGCAAGCTATATATATATATGTTAACATATATTACTAAAATATTGGGATAAATTTAATAATGGTTGTAAATATCTCACATTAATATTTTGGATGTGGTTGTAAATATTTTATATTAATATCTGTATAGATTCATCTTAAGTATGGATTTAATATAAGTTGTGATAGATTATATTTCTGAAATTTTAAAGTTTTTTTGAAGTGTAAAATACAAGTGTAATTTTGTATTATTTAAATTATATTTTTAAATATTATATAGAGTATATACCTTAAACTGGTAAGCCTTAGAAATCTTTGTTGGATTTAGACCAAAAGACATATACTTAAAAAAAAGACCAAGCTATACAATATTGGTATGACTTGAAATGTTTTATTCATAAAAATGTGTTTTCTTCATTTACTTTATTTGATATATATACATATTTTTTTTAAATAATATATGATATATACATAATTGACATTAAAATATCTTACATAATATATGCGAGAAATATTTTTATTATTATTAAGTATGCATCTCTTGGAAGTAATGCTTCCATGTCATGTGAATTGTGAATGTGTGTCTCTAGAGATCGATTTAGAAGCTATTGTTTCCTATATGTGTGTACTTGTTGTGATCAATAATAACACAATAAGCGTGTAATTTGTGTTGTGTGAACACTCTATGCTATCTTCAATTTTCTATCATGGTATGAGAGCCTGGATTGATTCCCTTAGGGGAACGCCAACCAGATGTAAGAGTCTTGAGTATTATTGATACTCACAGTACATAAATTAGTGTAATGTGTAAGATTTTTATTTTAAATTTGGTGTTCCTATGTGTAGATCTCTTTGTTGTTTTCATCTCCTTCCAGCATTGCCAGATCTACTTACTTCCTACATCAAATTATCCAGTGTTTTCTTTAATATCTCCCTCGGCGTAACTACCTCTGACACACAACTTTTTGACTGGCTGGTGTTTGGATCTATTCATGTTCTTCTTAAAACAAATAGATGAAAAAGCCTTGTGACAGGATCCATTTGTATGAAAAATATCCACCTCTAGCATCATCGATGGTCTTGTTGCCCTGCATGGCGGATTGTCTACATACACTCGTCAATGCCCAAGAATTTTCAGTTACCGATAATTCTCTATACACACGGTACACCCGTCAATGCCCAAGAGCTCCCAGTTATTGATAAAGGGTTAGGTAGCATTGCTCGGAACACCACAGCAACGAAGAGCGACATCTTAGATCTTGGATGTTAGTTGGGTCTCATTGAATTCATGTTTTCTGTCCTTCTTATCCTCATGGTATCACTAAAGAGATATTTGGATTGGGAAAAAAAAAAATGTAGCATGTAGATTTCTTCGTGTGGCAAGATTTCTGAAGGGAAACCACATACTATTTTTCGAGTTGCTGCTCCCACATGAGTGTGTCATTCAGGTAGGAAGCCAGTGACACAATTGAATGCGATTAAAATCATAGTCAAATCATACACTCTGGACATGATCTCGGGCCTGACACCGACACTGTTGCGACAATGGTGGAGTGGGGCGGGAAACTGCCTCGCTCAAGCGCAGAGTAGAGGGGCAAGGTTCATCTTTGCGTGGATAGTGAGTAGAGTCTTGTCAACAATGTCACCTTTTAGTTGTCCTTCTCTGGAGGCCATGTTGAATGATGTAGTCGTTGACAGCAAAGATTTCGATGGAATTTTTTATTTTGCACTACTACAATGTTTTTAAGATATTTTTTTAGACAAAATAAATTTTTGTCTTAAAAATAAATTTTTTTATTTTAGTTATTTTATATTAAAATTTAATATTAATTGAATTGTTTAAACATAGAATTTAAGATAAAAATAGTTTGAGACAAAAAATATTTTAAGACAAAAAAAAATTTAAAACAAAACTTCATATTTAAGACAAAACTTTATATTTAAGACAAACGCAGTGTGAGAAAAAATTATTTTAAGACAAAACTTTATATTTAGGACAAAAATAGTTAGAGACAAAAATATTTTAAGACAAAACATTATATTTAAGACAATGACAATTAAGACAATTGACAATTAAGACAAAACCATATCAATTTAAGACAATGTTATCTAACACTTGCAAAATTGACTTGATTGTGCGCTCTAAGTTTGCCAACTTGCAGCTTACTATTGTCTTGCGCGTATACCAAGGTTTTTATTTCACTTACAATTCATGTTATTTTATATAAATACAACGATTTGTTGGGCTCTTCGTTTTTGTGGGGTAGCTGACTCTAAAAGACGTGACAACTTTTCCTGGCAAGATTTCTCGGACGTCAATTCCTTTTATGTCCCTTTAATTCCTTTTCTGTCCCTGGAAACATTTTTCAGACATTAATTCCTGATACAATTAGACACAACTCGCATGTCGTTGACCCATAACTAGCTCCTTTGGACAATTGAGTGCTAGCTAAAAATCCCATAACCTTAGTTTTTAAAGTCTATCTAAGCATATTATTTGTTGTGACAAAATATGTCTATGGGATTGTTGAAGACAGTGATTTTCCCCAGCAGTTGTGACTCTACACGTTGTATGATATCATCATGTACAAAAGCTATAGTATATTTTCTTCCTCTTATAAGAAATTGTGAAGTTGATACGAGTTTGTTTATTTTGCAAAATTTGAAGCTAGGCTATGTCTATCTCAACATCTTGTTTGTTGTCACAAACAAAATATGCCTATAGGTTTTTTCAAGACATTCATTTGCGCCAACACCTGTCACACTTTGCATGTTGTATTATATCATCGTGTACAAAAGCTACCGAATATTTGCTTCCTCTAAATAGGAGATAAGGGATTTGATACAAGTTTAGTTAGTCTGCAAAATTTGAAGCTAAGCTCCAACTTTAAAGTTATGTTTCTTAATTTACAAAAACTAGTTTTCACTCTTCTCGATGTACATTGTGTTCCCTTGTTGAATTTTTGGATATAGCCTCTGACTAAGCAAATTCTTGAGACACTTAATTGAAAATAGTTTCTCCCTCACCAGCAAATCATTGGCAGGTTGGTCTTCAGACATTCCAAAATAATTAGGTTGTCTTTACACTAGTTAAATATGGAAAGATAGATATGAAATTTAATAGTTAGTCATAGAGGGATATGTCACATTTTGGGTCTCCATGAATAGGGGATCTTCAATCATTCTAGTTTTTCCATAAATACTAGTGGACATGGACATGGGGTGATATCCTCATATTCCTTGGTCTCCATTGATGGTAGGATTAAAGTATGGGAAAATAAATTCTACCTTTTATCTCTTATCAGTAGTAATACTAAATTAATAGGTTGTGTAAATTTGATTTTCTCCTGTGTAACAATTTCTTTCGCTTGACTGAATTGATACTTACACTAGGCCTAAATTTCATTTATTGACAACATTAGTACAAGTGGTGCGTTCCTTCTCTGGGACTTGAACACTAAGCAAGTCAAACTCTTATCTACTTTTTACATTTGAGATGTGTTGCATTTATTATTTTTAGGGTTGGGTTGAGTCTCTAGCTAACAAAGTAGGATTTGTTGATATTGTGGGAAGAATCATCGAAGATATAAAAGATGGAAGTGAACAATTGAAAAGGTAGTTTTCAACTTGGAAGATTCAGATATTGATGATGCTCATCTAGAGAAGTTGGTCATTGATGGAATACTTTACGCCTTCCAAGAGAAGGAGTAGGCTAGTGATGATGCCAATGTGATGTTGAATTGATTTGGTGTTGTGGATTTGTGAATGCTTTAAGCGAGAGTGTCAAACCATACTTTGTGGTACCAACAAGTGGAGACTAAATAACAAGAGTGCAAAGGTTAGACAACATGTCACTGTACCAGAGTAGACTTGTGAAAATATATAATGAGTTCAACCTTGTAAAGACCAATAACAAATGCACACAAACACTATAAGAAGTGACACACAAACCTTGGTTTTAGCTTTCCATAAAACCATTCCCCTGAACACAAACAAATATTTTATTTTTTCTCAAAACCTTTGCAAAGCTTTGATATGAAAACCTTCCCATGCAACCTGAGCTAAAATAGATTGCATATTTAGGAAGTCTGATGGACAAGATCTATCCATCAAATTTCTAAAATATTCCAAAATATGCAATGAAGATCAAAATACAAAGACAAACTTTAGTTTTTTTCAAAACCCTTACAATGATTTGATATGCAAGGTTGCATTTCTAGCTTTCCCATTTTATGAAGTGTGTGAAGTTTTATGTTGAGAATATGTTTGACCTTTGGACTTATAGGTGCATATCAAATCCTTATTTTCATTAAGTTGTGCTAATTTTCTATGCACTCACTACACCGTGTAATTAATGTACAATGTGTAGTTGCACACATAAACCTCATTACACACAAACACACATAGATCGTTACTCAAGAGCTATCATACTCCACATTTCATATTTTCATTATGATCATAGGCCCACCCAGAATATCAAAGGTGGAAAATTGTGGTGTTTATGGGTCATTCCATTTGAGGGGGTATTTCTTATTTAGCCATGATATGCATTTTGTATAAAAATATGCATCCAAGAAAGACTAAATATATTGTATGCATCACATTTGGCTTCACTTTCATTGGTGAAATAATTATGGCATAGTGAGTTCATTGTAGGAGGTGGGTAGAGCAGTTTTTCCAGGTTGTTCTAGGATGTGATGTCTTCTTTGGAATCTTGTTGGCCCCTTCTGTATCTGTGTGTAAGAACTTAAAGACATTGTTTCCCTAATGGAAATCCATGGAGAGTGGAATGTATTTCATGGATTCCACTCACACAACAATGAAAGAAACCCTCTCTCTAAACATAGATGGCATTACTGAGTTTGTCGGCACTGTCATCTAGCATTGTTTGGCCATAGTGAATTACAACGGTGCAATCAACATGAGTCCCAACAACCCCTTCATAGTTATTGTAATGGCTCTCATGAAACTAAGCCCTTATAAACCATTTTGGCATTATATTTTCTGCTCCAGGTTTTGTGGAATTAAGATAGAGAATCATTTTGCTTTGTTTCCCATCATATTTTATGCCCTTCAAACTTCAGATGCTAATTTGGAAGAACACATCTTAGAGCATGTTGGTTACAATAATATCTTACCCAGTGCCTTTGAAAACATAGTTAGGTTCCATGAGCTTTCAAAGCTTCCTTTGTCAGACGTAGGATCAATTTGTTAAGACAAGAGGATCGTAACACAATTAGACGCCTTTGGATTTGGAATTCAGGAAAGAATTGTTGTATTGCATTCTTCAATTCAATTTTTCTTGTGTCTTTCCTGCAGTAAATTTTGAGTATAATATCCCAAATTATATGATCAAGAGTTCATAATTTTTTCTCAAAATTCAAAATTACATGATTGGGTTGAAACTAAGATGGTTGCGTAGATCTCATCTTCCTAATTCCGGTGCCGTGAACGGTTCAAAAAACCGATGTCGTATGAGGAAGATATCGCGTTATGATCGAAATGACAAACAAGTAAATTTGAGACCATTTGGCCACTCTGCAAATGACAACAACTCTAGAAGCAGCAACAACAGAAGGTAACTGCCTGGTAAAAGATAAGGGAAAGAGAAAGGTTGTGGAAAATACAGAGGGATAACAAAGCTACAAGATGAAAGAGGATCCAATCCTAAATCAAGAATCTTTGTTACTAGAAGAAAAAAAGGAAGCGTAGGTTACAGACAAACAAAAAATGTAACCACCTTTGCACAATCTACATGTTAACCCCCCAACGTTTCACTACATGTCACATGCTACTGGCGATGTCAACTCCAACTACGTGGTCAACGTTTAACCCAACACATCAAATCGGAGCTCAAACGTTTAATTACAGTCTCCTACCATGAGTTCCGCCGACGGTCGTAACCCGCGGTTTGGGGGTATATTTGGCGAACTGCAAACATTTAATGCATCGGTTTAAATGGAAGGAATTTTAGCGAGCGCTCCTTAATTGGTGGGGTTGCCTTTTTTAACTCCAGTTAAGTGGAGTTCTCCACTTTTAGTGGAGCTTTCCTAGGTGAAATTGGGAAAAAGTGTAGGAGGCCTAATTTTCTACCATTGTGAGTAAATGAGGAGCCATTTTTTGGCTAATTGGAGCATTCTGGAGCCATTGGTGTAGAGAAAACAACCATTAGAGCATTATAACTACATTTAATAGAAAAAAATTGAGCATAATGAAAGATGGACAAGCCATTGAGAGCTGGACTAACAGATGTAGCCTAGGAGGGGTGAACTGCTTCATGATGCCTATTGTGTAAATTTCATGTGGTGACTTATTTCTCTATTTTAAACTATTTTTCAGTGTTATTTATGCTTATTTTATGCTTCTAATTCACTAAAAATCATCTGCAATTCATGGAAAAACACCTTAATCCTTATGCAAATTACAGAGGCAATTATGCACATGTTTATTAACTGAAAAGAAACTTAGCATAGAAAAACTAATACAGTCATTTCAGATCAGATTGGTATCAGAGCTAGAGTTTATTTTCTGGTGTTGTTTAGTGCAAAGAATTGTTTAACTATTTGCAATTTTTAGATGCTTACAAGGCTTAAGCTCAAAATAGGAGAAGGAAAATTTGCGGAAGCAGAAGGGTCTCAAAATGAGACAAAGCAAAGGAGATCAATATTGCCACAATATCCACCACCTAGTTCACCTCCTAAAGAAGCAGAAGATCCATTAAGCATGCCTAATGAGGAAGGATAAATCCATGAGGAAGTTGACCCTAAAGAGGAAGAAAGAGTGTTCAGGAAAGCATTTCTTAACATGACTGAGATAGTTAGAATCCTTTATCAAGAAATGAATGAGAGATTGGAAGGAGAAGGATCTACACTCCAAAAGGAAGGACAAGGATGTTTAGGAGGTCACCATGATGAATACAAGTCAAAGAAGGGAAATGGAGGAAATGGAGGCACTGGAGATCCATCATCCTCATCCTCATCATCACCATTGTCTACTTCTTCTTCAATACATCAACCACACAAGTCCAAGAGCACTCGTAAAATTACTTTTTTAAAACTTGATGTTAAGTTCAAATTGCCTATGTTTAATGCTGAAGTAAATGCAGAAAAGATTGATAATTGGATTAGAAAATTGGAGGTCTATTCGAGAATACATAACCTTCAAGATGATGATACCAAAATTCAATTAGCTTCATTGAGAATGGAAGGTGCAACACTTGTTTGGTGGGAAGCCAATACAAAGGAGGAAATCAAGAAACATGGTAAGATTATTCTATCATGGTGAGGTTTCATTACTGCTATTAAAAAACAATTTTATCCATTAGCTCATATGCAGAAATCCATCATGAACTGGTAGAACTTTAGGCAATTAAAGGGAGAAAATGTGTAAGAATACACCCAAGAATTTAGGAGAAGATATCTTTTATTAGGGGTGGGTTTTCATAGCCAAGATACTTTTCTAAAGTACATAGGAGGCTTACATAGCTACCTAAAACATACTATTCTCTTGTTTAACCCCACCAGTCTAGATGAAGTTTGTCTTCAAGCCACACATCTAGAAGCTAGAGGGAAGAACATTTCTGAAGAGGGTATGAAGAAACCTTTTAAGGGTAAAGCCAAGGAAAATACCTCAAAAGGTAAAAACAAAAAGAATGCATTTATTAAGAAAGAGGGAGAAAAAGTGGTTTGTAAACATTGTTCGAAAGAAGGCCATGGTGAAATTCATTGTTGGAAATTACATCCTGAATTGAGGCCAAAGAAACCAAATAACAAAGGGAAACATAAAATTGCTACTACATCTCAACATGATTTAGGATCTGATTCAGGTGATGAATCTGAAATTACAGCCATGGGATTGAAGAACATGAAGGGAAAAGAAATTGAAACTAAACCCAGTACCAGTACATCAAATTGTGACATAAACACTGCAAATGAAGAAGAAATAATAGAATTGTTTCATCTGAGGGTCATATCCAAGCATACCAAGATTGACACACTGTTTGACAGTGGGTCACAAGAAAACTTAATATCTAAAGATTTAGTCAAGAAACTTAACCTTGAGACCATACCACATCCAAAACCATATCCATTGGGTTGGATTTGTAAGGATGCAAATATACAAGTTTCAAAGAAATGTATATTGAGGTTTGCAATCACAACAAGCTTTGTTGACACAGTTGAATTAGATGTGGTTCCACTTGACATCACTAGTATTGTATTAGGGAGTCCTTACTTGTATGAGAGGAAAGCGATATTCCATCGCCATGAGAACAAGTATCATTTATTCAAATATGGCAAGGAGTTCATTGTTAGAGCACATCGCAAGAAGACAAACATTGCTTTGGTAAATGCTGGACAGGTAAAGTGGCTGGTAAATTCAAGTAGGAATTTTGTTCTTCTTATGATGAAGCCTAAAGCTGATATTAATCATGAATCGTTTGAGGGGTGTGATCCTAAGTTGAAATGATATTTATATGATGTGGTTAATGGACATCATGAGATGTTTCAGGAGCTATCGTGATTGCCTCCAAAAATGGAAATTCAACATGAGATTAAGTTTCAGCAAGATTTTCCTCTTCCAAACATCGGTATGTATCACATGTCAATAATGGAGAATGATGAAATACAGAGCCAAATCAAAGATATGTTAGATAAAGGAATAATAATTCCAAACACCTCACCATGCA
The DNA here is from genome assembly GCA_034641835.2 of Pinus albicaulis. Classification (NCBI taxonomy): domain Eukaryota; kingdom Viridiplantae; phylum Streptophyta; class Pinopsida; order Pinales; family Pinaceae; genus Pinus; species Pinus albicaulis. Next base: position 518,734,996 of record CM076575.1, on the reverse strand, counting down.
GCGCACCCATATTCTTGAACAAGATTACGGTAAAAAATTGTTACCCACTCCCAAGAATAAATGATTTTCTTGATCAGCTGAAAGAAGCAAAGTTTTTCACTAAGTTATATTTATGAAGTGGATATCATCAAGTAGGAATTGCAGAAAGTGATATATGGAAAGCTGCATTCAAAAGCAAACAAGGACTCTTTGAGTGTCTAGTTATGCCTTTTGGTTTGTGTAATGCACCAGAAACTTTCATGTAAGTTATGGATGATGTTTTGCATCCATTCCTTGATGAATTTGTTATTGTGTACTTAGATGACATTTTGTTTTTCAGCAAAACAAGAGAAGATCATGTCTTGCATGTGAATAGAGTGCTTGATATTTTGAAGAAAGAGAAATTGTTTCTTAAGATGTCAAAGTGTGAGTTCGGAAAGGTTTCTTTGGTCTATTTGGGAAATATCGTAGGAAGAGGAGAATTGAGGATTGATCCTTCTAAATTGGAAGCCATTTTGAATTGGTCCTCACCCGAAACAGTTACCGAGGTAAGAAGTTTCTTAGGTGCAGCTCAATATTGGAGAAAGTTTATTGCTAACTTTTCTTCCATCACAGCTCCTATGCATGCAGTGTCAAGTGTGAAGAAAGGCTTCCAATAGCGAGGCAAACAAAAAGAATATTTTGAAGCTTTAAAAGACAAGATCAATTCAGCTCCAGTCCTTGCATTACCAAATTTGAGAGAATCATTCGAGATACAAACTGATGCTAGTGATTATTCCATGGGTGCAGTACTTTTGCAGCATGGTAAGCCTATCACTTTTCATTCAGAAACCTTTAATGGTGTCATGACTAATTATCCTACATATAAAAAAGAGATATATGCATTAGTACAAAGTGTCAAGAAGTGGAGACACTACTTGATGGGTAAAGAGACTATTGTACACACCGATCACCAACCATTACAATACTTGCAGTTACAAACAAAATTGGAGCAATCAAGACATTTTAGGTGGACGGGATTTCTTTAACAGTTTCACTTGGTTATAAGGTACAAGAAAGGTATTTTCAATAAATTTCTAGATATTCTTTCAAGACCAATCATTAGTGATTCTACTTTACTAAAAAATGATCCTGTTGTAGATGAGAGTTACATAGAACAATATGCACATGAAATTGATTTCCAAGATGTGTATGCTATTTTGAGTGAAGGGAATCAAGTTGAAGAAAATGATTATCACATGCATAACAATTTGTTGTTTCATTTGGGCAAGCTATGTATTCCATAAGGAGAGAGGCTAAGTGTCATGAGAGAAGCTCATTAATCTCTTATTGCTAGACACTTTGGGGTAAGAAAAAAAATGATGCATCTAGAGAGGTATTGTTATTGGCCTCGCATGATAGATAGTGTGTCACATTTTATAAGAGGTTGTTCTATGTGTGCAACAAGTAAGCCAAGTAATAGGAAGCTTGGATTGTACATGCCACTACTGGTACCATCAAGGCCATGGGAGGTGTCTCCATATAATTTGTTGGAGGTCTACCTATGTCAAGAAAGCAACATGATTATATTTATGTAGTTGTGTATAGATTCAGTAAAATGCATATACTTATGCCATGTAATAAAACCATTATTGCTGAAAAGACTGCTGAAATTTATTTTCAAAATGTTTGGGTTCATTTTGGATTGCCCACTTCTATTGTTAGTGATAGGGATTCCAAGTTCATTGGGAATTTTTGGTTAAATCTATGGAGAGTGATGGACACAAAGTTGAAAAGGAGTACCGCTTTTCATCCACAAACAGATGGACAAACTAAGGTGGTGAACATGAAATTTGTGCATCTATTGAGAGGATATTGCAGTAAACATCCTAAGTTGTGGGATGAACAACTGCATTACATTCAACACGCTTACAACCAGGCAAAGCACTCTTCACCACAAACCTCACCTTTTGAGGTATGCTTTGGGTATTTGCCAAAATCGCCATTAGACTTCATCTTTTGGAAGGATCTTGCAATTTATGGCCATAGTGCAATTGATAAGGCTCAAAAGTTCATTGAGAAAATTAAGATTATACATCAACAAGTTCAAGAATAACTTCCAAAAAAATCAAAGCAAATACAAAGAGAGGCATGACAAACATCGGGTTGATCACAAGTTTCATGAGGGAGATGAGGGATGGTTGCATATTAGCAAAGAAAGGATGCAAGGGGGAGGTAAAAAGCTCAAGCCCATTCGCTATGGTCCTCCCAAGATCATAAAACAAGTTGGTAATAATGCATTCCAACTTGACTTGCCTTCTTACATGCAAATGTATTCAACTGTTAATGTTGAAAAACTATGCTTGTATGAGCCACCTTTGATTGATGATTAAGGAAGTGATGTTCAACTACCTTCTTTTGAAGATTTCTCACTAGAATTTCTTGATCAAATCAAAGAAGATACAATTCTTGTCAGGAGGACAAGAGCATCAAAGAGGGGAAGTGTTGACTACCTTTGAGTTGGGCTCAAACCAAGCAAGGAAAAATAGATGGAGGTTGGAAAGGTGAGGGAGCTGTACCCTCATCTATTGAATAGGTAATCAAGTCTTCTGGGGTCCAATAGCTTCCTAATGGGGAGGAATGATCAGGAGTTTATAAATTTTTCTCAAAATTCAAAGTTATAGGATTGGGTGGAAACCAGAATGGTTGCGTAGATCTAGTATTTTTTATTTCGGCACCGTGAACGGTTTGAAAAATCGATGTTGTATGAGGAAGATATCACGTTCTGATTGAAAGGCCAAACAGGGAAATTTGCGACAGTTTGACCAGGTTTGACTTGGATGCATAGTTAGAAAAAAGGGAATATTATGAGGAATATTCCTTACTCATAACCAATTGTATGTTGAAAATTTTCCTTGTACTATTTGGAGTACGGTTTGTAAGGGCCAATCAGAAGCTGCCACATGGCTAGCCCTGAGGCCACCACGTGGCCCACTAATTGCACAGTAAAATTTTTTGAGGGTCCACAAGAATCGACCCCTATACCTCTAGCTGGGCATGCACACATCTTACTGTCTATTCTCCGCATTAGTTCTTAACCCCTAAGGGCGTGGGTTGTATTTATGGTTTAATGAATTTGTGTATGGGGGTTTGGAATTGTCGGCGGTCCCAACCCACTAGCGGTTCCCCGGAGTGTATCACATGGAAAACAACAAATGTAATCACCTCCACGCAATCTACATGTTAACTTTCCAGCATTATCCTACATGTCACGTGTTATCGGTGATCATGTCAACTGCAACCGCGCAGTCAGTGTTTAACTCGACACATCAAACCGAAGTTCAAATGTTTAACTGCAGTTTCCTATCGTGAGTTCCGCTGACAGTTGTAACCCGCAGTTTGGGGGTGCATGTGACCAACCGCAAACTTTTAATGCAACGCTTTATGTGGAAGAGAGTTTAGCGAGTGTGCCTTAATTGGTGGGATTGCCTTTTTTTAACTCCATTTAAGTGGAGTTCTCCACTTTTAGTGGAGCTTTCCTAGGTGAAACTGGGAAAAAGTGTAGGAGGCCCAATTTTCGGCCATTCTGAGTGAATGAAGAGTCATTTTTTACTAATTGGAGAATTATGGAGCCATTGGTGCGGAGAAAACAAGCATTGGAGCACTATAACTACATGTAATAGCAAAATTTTAAGCATAATGAAAGATGGACAAGCCATTGGGATTTGGACCAATAGATGTAGCCCAGGAGGGGTGAACTGCTTCATCATGCCTGCTGTGTAAATTTCAAGTGGTGACTTATTTCTCTATTTTAAACTCTTGTTCAGTGTTATTTATGCTTATTTTATGCTTCTAATTCTCTAAAAATAATCTACAATTCATGGACAAACAACTTAATCCTTATGCAAACTAAAGAGGCAATTATGCACATGTTTATAAACTGAAAAGACACTTACCATGGAAAAACTAATACAGTCATTTCATATCATTATATTACATGTATGATATGCATGTGGTTTTCTAACTAGCATAACATTGATATATTAGTCATGGGAATGTAAATATTATAAACTAACCCTTTCATATATTAGAACAAGTTCAAATTATGAAAGGAAGAATCCTATAATAATTATATAAGAACTAACTTTGGATACACATGCATGTGAACAATGCACTTGAATATAAATAGTCTTACACAACTACACTAGTGATACACTAATTACTTTGTACTTTGAAATTGTTGTCTCTCGTTTTGAAATAATATGGGCTTAATTTATGAATGTAAATTAAATTCTATAGATATTTGTGGATCCCCAAATCCAAGGTAACAATGTAATTGTTTAAGTGTACAATTTTGTCTACTATTGTCTATGAATGAAGTATTTTTTAGTGAAATTTTAATGTAATTTATATTTTAGAAACGCTTCCTCTAGAAATTAATTGGCTAGGTTGAAATACTATGAGGAATGATTTTGGTTAATATTTTTAGCTTAGGAGGGAAAGTCTATGATTAAATTTGGTTGATTTTGTTTTTGTGTTATGTAGTGACAAAATCATAACCTATTTGATACAAGTTCAGTGGGATAGCCTTTAAGAAGTTCCAGAAGAAGAAATTTAATCTAATGAGATTAATTGTGATATGCTTCCAGGTAATAAAACAAAACTACTTGCACACAAAGAAGCTAGGTGGTCTATAGGAGCTTCATATGCAATGAAGTTCACTTTTTGGCAAAAAAATTGAGCTTCCATCTTTCTGTGAACTAACTGTGGAATTATTGGATATCTTTGTTGGCAACTTATCCTCTATTAGTCTTTCTAGAACACTTTTGTTTTGTTCATTTTCATCTACACCCTTCCTTTTGTTTTCGTTGATTTGAAGGGTAGATTTACAAAGGTTTTGCATAGTCCATATATTCAAAATATGTCAGGTAATTTCCTGAAAGAGACTCCCCAACACAACAAGTAGAATACTTTTTGCAGTAAAAAAGATTAATTGTTGCTAGTTCTTTTCTAGAACTAGGAGAAACTATAGACAATCCAAAATGCCTCATTTTTTGGCTATCAATACAGTATCCATTTAAATAGACACAAGCATAGGTTAATAACAGATACCTAACAAAATCTCAACGAAATAATGTGAGCAAAGAGAGCCACAATTATATATCTGGTTTAGTCGAAAACGGATTGATATCTTCCTGAATGTGGACTGCCAGCTTGTTTTCCACTTCTTCAATTAGCTCATGGTTGTCTTGGATGCCCTTGTGATAGTATGAAACTACCAACTCCAATGCTATCAGCTTTATCCCAGTGACTTCCACTTCTTTGTTTAGTTCTTTTAGGCCCTTCTTGTTTCTGATTTCTCTCTTCGAATTTATAAAAACATACAAAAAAGCATTGATGAACCTCTTGATTTAATGCAATGGATACAACGTAAATACTTCTCCATGGACAAAAATTCCTGGGTTCCTACAATGGCTAGAACGTAAACGCTTATCCAATGGCTACAACGCAAGTGCGCCCTTGTGTTTCCCTGGAAGTCCCTAACACTTCTTAGCACTTGTTGGCAAACCCTGGCACCTAACACATCTAGGACACATGTCGCTCTAACACTATAGCATGACTTATCACCGACTCGCATACCATGTAACTCCCTCATCGACACACTTGGAACTTGCTAACACTCTCTATCACACACTGTTATTCATTCATTTATGAATTTTTACCTAATTCTCTGTTATGTTTTCTTGGCAGTCCCTAACACTCCTTAGCACACATTGGCACACCTTGGCACTTGGAACATCTTGGTATGCTTCCCTAGCACTTTAGCATTCCTTGGAACTTCCTATAATACCTTTTCACTCCCTTATTAGCACACCTGGAACTCGCTGATACTTCATTTCCATGAATTTGAAACTAGTGCTCCCTTATGTTTCCCTAACACTTGGCCCTCACACTCCCTAGCATGTGTTCATGCCATACCCTGGCACCTGGCACATCTCGACATGCCTATCATTCCTTGGAAATTCCTAGCATGTGTTAGTATTTCTAGACATTCCCTGCCACACCTTGGTATTCCTTAGCTTTATGTTGTCATAGATAGCCTTACCTTTTTTGCGACTCGGGAACCCAACCAAGTCATTAGAAAATCAATGTTGTGCCCAACCCAAAGTTTCCCTTTGTCTGAAACTACTTTCTCTAATCCTTTATTGTAACCATAGGCTTACCTCCTACAATTATTATTCTAGCCTTCTCCTAACACACTTTATCCTTGAGACACCTTGAATTCATTGACACTCTTTGGCACACACTCTTATTTCTTCATTTCCATACATTTTGACCTAGTTATCCCTTGCGATGTCCTGGCACTCCCTAACACTCCTTAACATGCATCTATATTTTTTGGCATGTGTTAGCATGCCTTCTAATTCCTTGTCACACACCGACACTCCTTAGCTATCATGCTCTCACAATTACCCTTACTTTTTTGGGACTTGGGAACCCAACCAAGTCTTACCTTGACTCTAACAACTTGACCAAGTTATCGTTACTAGAAATATATTGTGCCTTGTTCACCTAAGAAATTAATATAACTCATCTTAGGTGACTCATGTCCAATTTCAACTTATCCCACTTAACAAGCTACAAGTTACCAAGTCAAGCTCATGTCCAACTATGGCCATAAAAAAACTAAGCAACATAGTTTACATCTTGACATGATATATCACCTGTCACATCTCTTGGCACTATGTGACATGTATTAGCACCCCCTGCATTCCTTGGCATGCTTTGGCACACCCTCACACACCCTACCACTCCCTGACATGCCCTGGCACTCTAGCATGCCTTTGCAATACCTAACATATAAACTTGTCACTGCCTCCTTAGCACACTTAAAACTCACTAAAACTCCCTATAACACAATATTATTCATTCATTTCCATGAATTTTGAAGTATTTATCCCTTGTGTTTCCATGAAACTCCCTTATCAGAAAACAACTTGTTGTTTAAGATGGATAATTGGCTGCAGAAGCTCAACATCCGGTTATAAAAGTTTTTAATATCTACTAAGGCAACAATTCTATTATAGGTTTTAGTAGACATAGATCATTCTTGGTATTTGATTCACTTCTATGATAACCTCTTCTTACCAATATATGCAATTATAAAATTTTTGATATTTTTGAGATTACCAAGTAGATCTAGTTGGCAAGATATGCGGTGAAACTACTTTTATATGTAGATGAAATTATTCTTATTTCTAAATCTACAATAGGTTTGAGAGGCACTTTAAAGATTTGGAACTCTTTTGTCAAGACGTGGGAATGCAAGTAAATTCCAACAAAACTAAACTCATGATTTTTTTTTGAAAATAAAGAAATAACACGTTACTTTTCTCTTTGAGGACAACCCCTTTGAGGTTATAGATGAGCACAACTATCTAGGAATTGATTTCCACTACAGACTTAGTTGGGAGACATCTAAATCAAAGAGAACCCAAGGAGGGTAGAAAGCTTTGTACCTTCTTCAGAACAAGTGCAAACAAGCATAAATATGGGATTGGAAGACTAAGAAAACCGTATTTTGTTTATTAGTGGTGCCAATTATCTTCTATGGTAGTGAAATATGGGGGAGAAAAATGTCAAGCCACAAATGGAAAAAAATAGAAAGAATGAAAAAGCACCTAATCAAAAGTATCCTTAAAGTCAAATAAATGGTCCCATATCGCATCCTCTTAGCTGAGGCTAGTATGTTTCCAATTGAGGCTTCAACGGTAATTAATTTTCTAAGTTACCCAAAGGAGGTTGAAAATATAGATAAACATTGGTGGTCCAAATTGATTGTTGAAGCAGATCTAAATCACCAGAAAAATACATGGATGAAGCAAAATAGAAAGTGGTTGGGAAAATGGGACATAAATTTGCATGATTTTCCTCACGCTAAGGAGGAGATAAAAAAATGGGTGTTAGAAAAAAATAGGACTTCTATGTGGACAAACCAGGTAGGAGAAAAAACATATTATGTCAAAGAATTTAACCCAATGTGGAAACATGATGAAAAAGAGTATTGGAGTTCCTGAACCAAAGGAAAATCTAAAATTTTAATTTCACAAGTGAGGAATAGCTCCCTATAGTCCTTAATCCCCTAATTCCCAACCCCTAACTCATTTAACCCCCTATACCCCTAAACCCCTAACCCATTTAACCCCTTAAACCCTAAACCTCTAAACCCTTAACCCCTAACCCCTTAAACACTAATTCCCAACCCCTAACCCATTTAACCCCCTAAACCTCTAAACCCCTACCCCATTTAACCCATAAACCATAAACCTCTAAACCATTAACCCCTAACCCCTAACCCATTTAACCCCCTAAACCCCTAAACCCCTAACCCATTTAACCCCTTAAACCCTAAGCCTATAAACCCTTAACCCATAACCCCTTAAACCCGAATTCCAAACCCATAACTCATTTAACCCCCTAAACCCTAAGCCCATTAATCCATAACCCCCTTAACCTCTAAACCCCTAACCCATTTAACCCCCAAAACCTCTAAACCCTTAACCCCTGACCCTTTAGACCCTAATTCCCAACCCCTAACCCATTTAACCCCCTATACCCCTAACCCATTTAACCCCCTAAAACCTAAACCTCTAAACCCCTAACACATTTAACCCCTAAACCCTAAACCTCTAAACCCATAACCCCTAACCCTTAACCCATTTAACCCCCTAAACCCCTAACTCATTTAACCCTTTAAATCCTAAACCTATAAACCCTTAACCCCTAACCCCTTAAACCCTAATTCTCAACCCCTAACCCATTTAACACCCTAAACCCCTAAAACCCTAACCTTTTTAACCCCCAAAACCATAACCCCATTAATCCTTAACCCCTAACCCCTAACCCATAAAATCCTTAACTACTAAATCCCCTAGCCCCGTAAGCCTCTAAACCCCTAACCCATTTAACCCTCTAAACCTCTAAGCCCTTAACCCCTTAACCCCTAACCCCTAACTCCTAAAATCCTTAACTGCTAAATCCCCTAACCCCCTAAACCTCTAAACCCCTAAACCCATTTAACCCCCTAAACGCTAAAACTCTAACCCTTAACCCCTAACCCCTTAAACCCTAATTCCCAACCTCTAACCCATTTAACCCCCTAAACCCCTAAAATGATAACCCATTTAACCCCCTAAACCCTAACCCGTTAACCCTTAACGTCCCCTAACCCCTAAAATCCTTAATGGCTAAATCCCCTAACCCCCTAAACCTCTAAACCCCTAATCCATTTAACCCCCTAAACCCTAAATATCTAACCACTTAACCCCTAACCCCTTAAACGCTAATTCCCAACCCCTAACCCATTTAATCCCCTATACCCCTAAACCCTAACCCATTTAACCCCCTAAACTCTAAACCTCTAAACCCTTAACCCCTAACCCCTTAAACCCTAATTCCAAACCCCTAACCCATTTAACCCCTAAAACCCCTAAAACCCTAACCCATTTAACCCCCTAAAACCCTAACCCATTTAACCCCTAAACCTTAAACCTTAAACCCTTAAACCCCTAAACCACTAACACTTAAACCCCTAACCCCTAAACCCCTAAAACCCTAAACCATTAACACTTAACCCACAACCCAATAACCCCTCACCCCTAACCCTGAAAATACTTAACTGTTAAATCCCATAAGCCCTAAGCCCTTAATCCCTAATCCCTTAACCACTAACTCATTATTCACCTAACCCTTAACTGCGCCTAAATCCCCCAAACCCTAAGCCCCCAATCCCTAATCCCTTAACCACTAACTCATTATTCCCCTAACCCCTAAATATGCCTAAATCCCCTAACCCCTAACCCCCCAATCCATAAACCCCTAACCACTAACTCATTATTCCCCTAATCCCAATCCCTAATCCCTAACAACTAACTCATTATTCCCCTAACCCATAAATACACCTAAATCCCCTAACCCCTAAGCCCCCAATCCCCAACCCTTTAACCACTAACTCATTATTCTCCTAGCCCCTAAACCATAAAACTATAACCCCTAAGCCCCTATTCCCCTAACCCCTAATTATACCAAGCTCATGATGCTTTCTTGAGGCCATACAAGGATGTTACAAGATTGCATGCTTTATGTTCCTAACCATTCACAAAAAATCCTTCTAGTTGGGACAAAAAAACATTCTCTTTCATATCTCCATTCAAGAAAGAAGTTTTTACATCCATTTGATGGACTTTCCAACTTTTTGCGTTTCTAGGGCAAAGAGTGTCAATATGGTATCCCATTTTGCTATGGGGGAAAAAGTCTTCTCATAATAGACCCCTTATTTGTGTACAAAACTTTTTGCCGCAAGCCTAGCTTTATTCTTGTCAAGTGAGCCATCTTCTTTATATTTGTTTTTGAAAAATGTTAACGCTTAATTTAGCAAGGGTCCTAGGAGGGTTTCAAAGGGAATACTACTAGATCAAGTGGAAACAATGGGACAAGGACCCACTGTCACCTCATTCAATGTCCCCTTCTCTTTATGAACTTTCACTGATGGGAGGAGTCTAGGTATAGGGAAATCACTAGAATGATGAGATCAATAATGATGAACAATGTGATTTCCAATGCCCATTCAAAGAAGAGGATTAGATAATAGGTTTCCTATTTTAGAAGCAAAATAAGGACTCTCCAAGAAAGGATTGAGGGAAATATGACCTCGTGTTTAGGAACATTAAAAAATGATGAATTCCTAAGATCAAAACTTCCAAAATCCCTCCCTTGTGATTGATGTGTTTATACTAGGCTTAAAAGTGAGGCAAGGGTGACTCATTCAATGGAAATATTCAATTAAAGTGTCGGGAGAAGCTAGGGTGACTTTCCATGAATTATTTTTTGAGACAAATACTATAAGAGACTAAGGGTTGGGAGATATATCATGGTAAGGGCTCATCCAATGATCATTTATAGTTAATATAACGGTTTTTGAATGATGAACTACAAAGTGAAAACCTTCAAGAAATCCCCAAGTCAAAGGAGCTTCAAGGGTTGCCTCTTTGTGTGATAGTTAGAGCATCAATTTATTTGAAATTCCACCATCATATTTCATTCAAAATTGGAGGATTCCTAGAGCTCTAATCTAGCCTAGGAAGCGATGCCTTGCTTGAGGGCCTTTTGCTATTTTTACACACCTTATCCTTTTTTATTTTAGTCTCTAGGCATCATACTATTTTAGAGAAAATAAAGCTTTATTCCCACACCTTGCATGTGAGCCTCTTCTTGGAGACTCCTCATGATGCAATTCAAGCTAGCCATATATGCAAGGTTTCTTTTCTTCATGAAGTCGAATCATACCTAGTTTCATCCACACATGTTAATTATTACAATGAGAAAGGTAAATATTGAGATGTGATGTAGTCAAAAGAGATTATTATTGGCAGATTTCATGTTTCAACCATGCAAAAAGTGAACAATATTGGAGAGGGTGTGCTCAGGGAGGATCATTCCAGGCAATGTTTGTATCTCATCCATAAAAACAACAATTAATAGATATATATGGTTATTAAAGAAAAATAACAAGTTATTACAAAGGGGTCACCATACTGAACTATTTCTAGTAGGTTGGAACTTCATAATAAGAAAAAAATATATAGCATGCAGAAGTAGTGCCACAATGTTGTGTTTAATTGTCACTAATAAATTTATTGAACTATCTTGAGTATTACGTGCTAAAATAACACATATTTTAGAAGACATGTGCCTCACTAAAGATAGTTTAAACACATTTGTCAATTAAAGGGAAAACATTAGCTACAAAGTGTTTTGAGCAGATGTGTGCTTTCAACAAACCTAGTTTTGAAAGAGAGAAAATTCACTAGAGAGGAATTGTGACATCAAAAATGATCTAGCACATAGGCCTTTAACCCACAATTTGATCATCTTCTATTTCATCGATTACATTATCTACCTTCCTATTTTGTTCTATAAAGGAGAGGTGAAAGTCCTCATTCTAGAGGGTGGATTTACTTACATAGGTGTTAAGAGCTTCTCATCATCTTCCCTCATCCATTTCATACTTGAGAGCACTTCCACTACATGCGAGAGCTTTATAGGGTATCCCATGGTATAGTGTCTCTATGATTTAATTTCCAACACTTCATTCACATATCAAATGAATTATAATATACTTATTTTATAGCTCTTTGAGTTCATGTGTTTGTTTTGTATATGTTATCATGCTACAAGGATTATGTTTTAATTACAATGCACTTATTTGAATTTTACTTTTATATTGGATGGATATTCTTTGCCACTTTTCCATCTAATCACATGAATTTTATTTAGGAAACTCATCACTACCCTCTATAATTTAATTTGTACTCAAAGACACCATTGTATATTGGATTATTTTAGACTTACATCGGCACAAATATCTTAAAGTAATTCTTATGAATAAAAATAATTAGTAATAATCCTCATTAATTAATAAGGTTACTTAACTAGTGATAAAAACACTAAATGATTAAACAATGACAACAATGATATCACTAGCATATAAGGGTACTTTAAAACATTCTTTTAAGCCAAACTAATATTTTTCTTAAAATCCTAAATTATAATTTTAATTATTTTAATTTAAAAATTAAACTATTTTAATTGTCTGAAGTTAGAAATTAAGAAAATTCATTCCATTAGCTTAGAAATTAAGACAATGCGTTCAAAAGAGTAGCAGAAAAATTGTGAAAAATAAGAGGGGAAGTAAACAAACTAAGGGTTGGAGATAGTTCATTATTACAACAACACAAAATTGGGCCAATAGGTTGCGTGGTCGACTCTTCCGACCAAAGCATTGTTGCTTTTTTTTACCTCTTGAACTATAGGGACAAGGCCAAAATCGCTTCCTTTCATAGTGAGCCTCTAAGTCCTCTGTAGCTGATAGTAGAGGAAGAGATTGCTCCAACAATAGGAGGATAGATGACCATGGCAGGGAAGCAGAGGGTTTCAAGAAACAAAGAATTGATCAAAAATGTATCACAAAAGAGGTATTTGGTCCCTCGAGGAAAATAATGGGGGAAGTTTTCCCCAACATGCCAAACAACCATAGGTGCCTAAATCCGATGAAAAGGCTCCCAAATTTTATCCTGCAAAAGATGTTCCCAAGCCCCTCTTTAAAAGGAGGAAACCCAATCCTTCCAAGCTCAAGTAAACTAATATTTATGCATTTAAATCAATTTTTACAGACATTATTCAATACCCATATAAGCATTTTTAGTAATCTAGGTTTTAGGCTTTAGGATCAAGTTCTACAGTAATTTTTCAAAACTTGTATAGGTTTTCACTCTCATTTTTTACAGACATTATTCAATACTCCTATAGACTTGTTAATAATTTGTTGTTTAGATCTATTTTTGCAGATACTATTCGGTATAATTGGGTCCGCATGGTGCTTTTATGTTGTTCTTTCTCTTATGAAATATTCTTTTTGAGACTATATAGGTCTAGCATTACTTCGAGAACTGTACTGATCCTTCTAGCTGGATGTTGGGAAAACATGTTGTTTTCCTAAAACAGTTGTAGTCTCGAATTTTTCTTATTACTGGTAACGATGCTTCTTTCATCCCTTGAAAATCTCTGAACTCATTTTGTTTTTTATTTTGATAGGTCTTACTTCGATAAGATAAATACTTAACCAGCCTTATGGGTTTTAAATTCTTTGGGTGATATGATTCAGTTTGGTTGTTTGATTGATTGCAATTTTAACGTCATTTGAGATCTGCTTGGTCTATTGGACCTCCTTTTGAATAGCCAGAATTAAGACTTAAATTTAATCATAACTTTAATACAATTTCATTAAAAATGTAAGTTTTGATCTTATAAGAGAGTGGTTTAGGCTTTCAGAACCTTTTTTATTGGGGAAGTAGAAGGAGAATTTTGTCAAAATAATATATGCAAAGTTATAAGTTGCCAACTGAGAGAAAAATTCCATATTACCATCCGATCTTGTGCCCACTGTCAGTTTTCCTTCCCGACCATCAAATATACAAGGCAATTGTCAACGGGTCTTGGTGGCTAGGGATTTCAGAATTTTTTTATTGGGGAAGTAGGAGGATGTTTTTAAAAGAATATATGTGGGTTTACAAGCTGCCAATAAAGAGAGTAAACTATTAGATAACCATGCCATCCTATTCTCCAATGTCAATTCTTCCTTTCCCGACCATCAAATATACTAGGAAATTGTCAATAGGGTCTTGGTTCACTCACGGATTTAAGGTCTCCAAAAATGTTCCATTCTTTCCATGGTATGTTAAAATGGGATAAGGCTAAGTGCAAACCAAAGGTGAATTTAATGAAATAGATACCTATTGGACTGAAGAAAGTTTTTTATGTAGTGCAGCTCCCAACCTCGTGGTGTCTTTCTGAAATAAATTTCCAAATAATAATATTAGGTGATCTTTCGTGAACTGATACCGCACATGACGCCCTTGCATTAGAAAGTTTACTACAGAAAAAAAATATTGCGATGCATGAAAGGATTCATCAATATTTTATGACATCACAAACTAGCTATGACAGACAAGGTCAGGATTACAAGAACACATCTCTCTCATTAGATTAATCCATATCCAGGAACTGGGTCTCAATGATTTATAGAACATTATGGATAATGTTTAAATTTTTAATCCCTGTTGTTTGTCACCTCTTGTTCTATAACACCAAGATTTTGAAGAATTACCCCCATCATTATACACTTGACTATGAGTTGATCTCCCATTGCTTGGAGTCCAAGGTTGAAACATTCAACTCTACAGAAGCACTGACTCCAGACTAAACACTCTTTGCTTTATAGAGAAATATGAGTTAATCCCTTAGAGGCTCATTGTTGTTTTCTACATTTTCCACCATTCTGTCAAGGATGTCTGTACATATCCACTATGTTTTGATAGTGGCATGGTATATTATTCACCTTGTGTAATAAGCGTAAAAATTATTAGATGCAAAAGAGACAATGGTGTCTATAAAACATATTAGTATATTGAATAATTAACTGATATGATAAGATGCTTACAATAAGGATAGACCAAAATATACTTATACTCCAAGGGGACCTTGAGAAGTTATTTCCAGACTCAATTAAGATCAACATCCTTTATCTTTGTGGGTAGTTCCATTTTCATTTGGTTGTGTTTCATTCAGATTGTGAACTGGTTTGAGCCCCAAGGGTTTCATTTTCACTTTTTGGAGCTTTGACAATGGGTAAGGGAACTTGATATTCTTCCTCCTTTGCGTCTTCCTCATTCACATCCCTTCCAAAATCATTTTCTTATTCATCACTTTCATTATGCTCAAATTTCCTTATTAAAATTATTGTCTTTCTCTTTGCCATATTCCTCATTGAATTGGGATTGCAATTTAGAATCAAAGTTTTTGGAATCATATTCCAAATGGAATTCAGATTCACTATTTACCTTTGTCTTCATTGCATTTGTTGGAGATGTAGACATCAACCTTGGCTTGATGTTCAAGACAATATTCTAAACAATGCACAATATCCACTACAAGATAAAAGGACATTGGCGAGGGTCATGCTTGTGACGAACTTTTAAGGTCCATCACCAATGTCACATATGGTGATGGTCCTTAAAAAAGCATCATTGTAAGTGTATATAGTGATGGTCCTTTAAGGTTTGTCACCAAAGCCATTTTCAATGACAATTTTGGTGAGGGTCGTTAAAGGCCCATCACTAATTCTCTCTTTGGTGACACTTCTAGTGACGAACTGTTAATGACCCTCACCAATGCTCTTTTTGTTACTTTTGGTGACGGTAAAAAAATGCTCATCACCATTGATCATTCCAATGAGTTTTTGATGATGCTATATGCCTGTTAATATTTTTTTTTTTCAAAAGATAACGATTTAAGGCCATTATTGTGGAGTATTTTTTATGATATTTCCAAGGCCATAGTGGTTAGAATCAGTCAATTTTTTAAGAAGTAATTAGTGTGTATCATTTCCCTCAAGTAATCACTAGTCAAATAGAGTTTTCCTATGAGTCAACAGATCATTCATATCTATTAAGTTTATTATATATCAAATTCCCTTTAGATAAAGTTCCACTAGTGTGTGTAGGAAATATATTATTTAATGCATAATCAAGCTATGCCAATTCTATTAATGAGAAAGACCTAACACTCCTCAACAATCCCAGCACACCTTAAATTAATGATTTGTCACATACTAATATTTCTTAGCACCTCGCATGTCTTGGAAAATAATTGTACCTAGAACATCTTGTCATGAAGCTAACGCCCAAGCACATGGTGGCATGCGCTAACACAACATGGAACTCTCCTAGCATGTGTTGGCATGCATGTAGTCCCTAGCATGCCCTGGAACACCTTGGTTGAATGCATTGACATACATTAGCACTTGGCACACAGTGCCATTGTGCATGTATTGGGACCTATTATTAGTGTGACTAGCATGCCCCTTTTGAAAAATATAAAGTCCTGGCTTATTAACCCTCTTATGCGTTCATTTCCTTACATTTTAGCTTGGTTATTCCTTTTGTTGCCTTGACACTTCTTGACACATATTGACATACCCTGGCACCCTCCACATGCTTAGGACCTAGCATATATTGGCATATCTTGGCACTATTTGGAACATATAATTAGCACACCCTGGAACTCCCTAGCACACTTGGGCACTTCTTTACATGCCTTGATATTCCCTAGCACGCCTTACCAGTTCTTAGCATACCTTTTCACTCCCTCCTTGGCATGACAACTAGCACTCATTAACACTAGTCCATGGCACACGTTCCTCATATTCATTAACTTCCATGAATTTTGACATAATGCTCCCTTAATATTTTGTCCTATTATTCCTTAACACTCCCACACATGCATTAGCACTCTTCAACATGCCATTCCACTTCATAGCATGCATAACAGTCCCTGACGCATATTAGCGCTTGTCACGTGTTGGTGCTTGGAAAGTCTTAGCATGTATGGAACAGGTTGAGATGCCTTGGTATGGTTTGGCATGGTTTAATATTAAATTTATTTGAGATAAATTTTTGGAAAGTAGATGAAAAGCAAAAAAGGAAGACTTGGCACTTATAATGCACTAAGACTTTGCACTTGGCACCTATTAGCGCCTACTGGTGGTGTGCCTAGCATGCCCCTCTTAGAAAAGGTAAATTGATGAATAATTAACCCTCTTATGTGTTCATTTCCTTGTAGTTTAACTTGTTTCTCCCTTTTGGTGCCTTGATAGTACTCCCTGTCACGCATTGACACGCCTTGAAAATCTTGGCATGCCTTATCACTTGGCACATCTTATCATGTTTGACATGCCTTCGCACTATCTGGCACATATTAGCATTCCCTAGTATGCCTTGGCACTCATGTCGTCACATCTAGCCTTTAAAGTTTTTCATGACTTGGGAACCCAATCAAGTCCTTGGCTACTGCAGTTCATGTGAAAACATTGGCTTGCTTCAACCACAAAAACTTGACCAATTGCACCTACTACAAGTAGATTGTGCCTTGTTCACCTAAGAACTGCCTATAACTCATCTTATGCCACCCATGTCCAATCTCAACTTGTCCCACTTAACTATTTACCAAGACAAGGATCACATGATTTAGCCATGGCCTTAAAACAAGCAACATAGCTTACATGGAAAATATTTCACATGTATGTTCAGTTCATATAAACAATAGAACGTTAACTAAGAGTTTGCAAGAACCACAAGATTCACAAGGCACACAAGGTATAAGATAACACAAGCTGAGTGCCCCAAAACTTATACACAAAAATGTACAATATGTAATTAAAACATGAGCATGTAGCCAAAGTATGCCACATCTCATATAAAAAAAAATAACTAAATGAAAAACAATTTTGTGCCTAGCACAAAGTGATCTCCCTTTATCTAAAACTACTATGTCGAGCCCCTTATAACAACTGTAGGCTTTCCTCCTATAAATCCTATTCTAAAATTCTCCTAACACACTTCGTCCTTAGCACATTTGAATTTGCTAAGACTCCCTTGCACACACTCTTATTTGTTCCTTTCCATCCATTTTGACCTAGTTATCCCTTGATATGCCCCAACACTCCCTAACACTCTAGTTCAGCATGCATTGGCATTGTACGACATGTGTTAGCATGCCTTTTCATTCCTTTGCATGCTCTGACCCTCCATAGCTATAATGCCCTCACAACTACCCTTAATTTTAAACTTGGGAACCCAACCAAGCCCTCGCTTGACTACAAGAGCTTGACCAAGTTATAGTTACTACAGCTAGACTATATTGTTGCATTGTGTAGCTTGGGAGGTACTCCACAAGCCTAGTGAGATGGCTTTGTGTGAGTTTGGTCACAAAAGGCTTTGTGCGAATAGAAGAAAAGAAAAGGGATTTTGGACCCAAGATGGGGTTTAAAATCTGAAAGAAAATTAAAAAGGAAAATTAATATTTCGTAAGGTCTAAGTGGATAAAACCCGTAATTTCTAGAGGGTTCATAAGAGGTCTAGGAAAAACTATTTAAGGATTCCTTAGGATGGAGGAAATAACATCAAGTGAGAAGGAGATCATTTGATCAAGGGGGCGAAGAGACATGTAGTCCTAAAGAGGTCATGATCATTATCATGTATAACATTCATTAAGATGCCTCAGTATACTTTGACATGGTTTAATATTAAAGTTATTTGAGATCAGTTATTGGAAAGTAGAAGAGAAGTAATAGAGGATGATTTGGAACTTAGAATGCGCTAACACTTGGCACTTGACACTCATTTCCACTTAGTCTTGGTGTCCATAGCATGCCCCTCTTGGAAAATGTAAATTGATGACTTATTAAGCCTATGATGTGTTCATTTCTTTGTATTTTAACTTTTTTCTCCTTTTTGTTTCCTTGATAGTCCCTGGCATGTATTGTCACACCATTGCAGATATTGGCATGCCTTAGCACTTGAAACGTCTTAGCATATTTTACATGCCTTCAAACTATCTGGCACATGTTAGCATTCCCTAGCATGCTTTGGCACTCATGCCCTCACAAATATCCTTACATTTGTTCATGACTTGGGAACCCAATCAAGTCCTTAGATACTACAGTTCATGTGACATTGGTCTGCTTCGGCCGTAACAACTTGATCAATTGCACCTAATACAAGTAGATTGTGCCTTATTCACCTAAGAACTTCATATACCTCATCTTAGGCCAGTCATGTCCAAGCTGAACTTTTCCCACTTAAGAACTTACCAAGACAAGGATCACATCTAGCCATGGCCATAAAACAACTAAGAAACATAGATTACATAGGTAATATTTCCCATAGGGAGTGGTTCTGCGAGTATGAGAAATATGATGGTGGTGATGTCTTCCTAGGGGATGATAGGAAGGTCAGAATCGTCAGACGTGGAAAGGCCAAGCTGAATCTACAAGGTGGAAGGATTAGAACACTTCCTGGTATTCTGCATATTCCTGCATTGGTCAGAAATCTGATTTCTGTAAGCAAGATGGATGATGCAGGTGTAAAAATAGTGTTCGAGAAAGATGCCTGCAAGATGGTTCGGGGAGCACTGGTATTAATGCGAGGAGTTCGGACTGGAACTCTGTACAAGCTACAAGGTAGCACTGTTATTGATGGGTGTAACAGTTCTATGGTTCCTGAAAGTGGAGCGAAAAGCCTAGCTGTCTCTGGAGAAAAGACCATGCTATGGCATCAAAGGCTTGGACATATTGGAGAGAAGGGCCTTCGGATACTACATAGAAATGGTATGGTAGAAGGTATGTTTAATTGCTCTCTGGATTTTGATTTCTGTGAACATTGTGTATATGGGAAGCAGAATCGGGTGAGTTTTCCTTCTGGTGCTAAGAGGGCGAACAAGATATTAGAACTTGTGCACAGTGATGTGTTGGGAAAGACACTGAGAGGGGGGGGGGGGGTGAATCATTATCTTGATCTGTCAATCAACTTTTTAATTTTCTTTTCTTAAAAAACCATACGCTACTTTACAGAACAAAATTAGCGTATATATGCGGATATCCTTAAGGAAACTCGTGTATGCAGATAATTCTTATCTTAGATTATTGCATCATTCATTCATTAGATGTTCAGTAAGCAGTAGACATGTGCAGTAAGAACAGAATAAATCAACACACATAAGCATCACATATGAATACTAAGATTTTAGGTGGAAACCCAATTCGGGAGAAAACCACCGCTGCTGTTGTCTCAGCCTTCAATATTTTATTATAAATAAAACATCTTACAACCATGTACTGTCGCAAACTCATACCAGCACGCAAGCACCCACCTACTGAAGGCTACAACCTTCTCTCATTTACCAGCCTCTTCTAGAAGGGAGAAACTACCCCCTGCTCTCGTTTACCAGCTATTACTGGAAGGGAGCTACTACCCCCTTACTGAAGGCTTCAACCCTCAGCACCACTGCATACCACGTTTCATCAATTTCAAACTGGATCAAACAGCTTCAACACAACCCTTCACTTATCAACAAACACACTTTGACCATTGCTTCCAACGGAACAGTGAAACCACTGTAACCAGAATATCAGAGATAACCTAGACTTCAGAATAGATATGCAGAAATACATTCAACCTTGAGCAACCATTAGATCAGATACCATACACGCCTTTATTTAATCAGACCCGTGTATATATGCGCTTTTTATGAAATGAACCTGCGTATACATCTGTGCATTTTTCATAATAACCCTAACTTCCCATACGTGCCTTTGATTAAACAGATGAGCGTATACACATGCTTTTTATGAAATGAACCTGCGTATAGATCTATAAAAGATAATCTTTGTAGAACAGACCAGATCTATGAACTTACCCAAATTTCTTCAATTTATTCAACGGATTTGCGCCAGGTCTTCAATACTTCTTTTCAGATCATCCTAGAGATTCATCATTTCCAAATCTAGAGATTTTGAACCTTCATCATATTCATAGGTGCATCATAGATTCAGATCTATCGATTAAGAACAGAGTTCAACCATACAGATAAACTTCAGAGTGAAGTATTCATTAAAGCCCAGACACTTGCACACACTTGCACAATGATCTTATTCTCCTTATATAGATTATCCTTTTTCAATACCATGAGCCAAAACCACACCACTTCCAATGGTATTCTTGGACGGGATCAAATAGATAATCCAGCGCTTAATACAATGGATCAATACCATGGTAAAGTCCCTTGGTTTTATCAATTTAGAGCGCAATTAGGCATACATGACTTGGCACGTACTTTTCCGCGTACACACGCGACTTCTCCTCAACAAACCCGCGTATGCTTTGTGACATACTTGTTTAACATTATTCATCAAGAAGGTTCCAACAATCTCCCCCTTACTTCATCAAGTATGTTCCCATCAGGTGCAGCTTCATCAAATAGGTTGCCATCCACTTTATCAAGTAGGTTTCCATCAAGGACAACACCATATTGCCAACAATCTCCCCCTTTGGACTTGATGGCAACCATGATGGTGTTTGATCATCACAACAGATAGATACAATGATTATAACCATTATGCAGACACCATGATATTCTCCCCCTATTCAAACATATTAAAAAACCATGTTACTCTCTCCTTATTCAAACACCATGTTACTCTCCCCCTTTGGCATCAAGGGCAAAGGGCGGATCAAAACCAAGACACGGTTTTGCTTCCCTTGTATAAAGAAGAGCTTTGTAGAACTGATGAGTACTGAAGTTACCATGCTCCCCCTGAGTTCATGCAGAAACTTTAAACATATTTTTCAATGAAGTACATGAATCTTCCTATCACCAAGGACTCATACTTACATCAATGATCCAACCAAGTGGATTTACAAATATGACTCAAGTGCCCAACCAAGTGGGTTACATAATTTGACTCATCTACCCAACAAAGTGGGTGTACAAATTTGATCAAGTCCTTACATGACTGAATATTACAATTCATCAAATTACAAATATGGCGTTTTATAACCAATACTAAAAGACCTCAAGAGAGAGATCATATTTCAGAACCATCATAATGCCAACAATGCATTACGCTTAGCAAGGCTAATGCTCCCCCTGAAATTGTGCTCCTGTTCTTGAGTCATCTCACTGCTTTCCTCTACAGAAAAGCATACGCTTCTGTCTCCATTTGAACTAGTGTGTATACGCGACTTTGCTTCATGAAACCAGCGTATGGAAAGTGAAAAATTGAAAATTTCACACTCCTTCTTCTCCCCCTGAATCTGTACCACCTGTACCTATCTTCTTTTGTCACATCAGATGCACTGTCAAAAATAAACATAACCAGAATTACCAAAACCAACCATCAGAATCATCATACATTGCTCCCCCTGAACACTTTTAACAACTAGTCATCAAGGCATATTTACCCAATATCAGAGAATGAAACAGAAATATAAGAGCTGAAACATCATCAGAGATACTATATAGCATCAGAGATACCAAACAGTACTACAGCTGTGCTGAAAAATGTTGACCCAAAACAAAATTTGTCAGCAACTAACCATACGCAGTTTTCTGATTATAAACTCGCGTATATACGCGATTGTCATTCAGAAAACCCGTGTATCCAATTTAATCTTTTGAATTTAAGTAGTTCTGATTTTCTGCAAGGCAGAGACTACTCCCAGCTTCTGTCTGAGATATTCGAACGCTTCCCTGGGCAGAGGTTTAGTAAATATATCAGCAACTTGTTATTTGGAGGGAACATACTCCAACTTCACCATTTGTTCAAGCACTTGTTCACATAAGAAGTCATACTTGATGGGGATGTGCTTGGCCTTAGAATGCATAACATGATTCTTTGAGATATTGATGGCACTTGTATTATCACACATAATGGAGATAGGAGGTGAACATTTGATTTTAAAATCTTGTAAGGTTTGCATCATCCAAAGAACTTGAGTGCAACATGATGCGGCAGCCACATATTCTGCTTCTGCTATAGATAAGGCAATAGAGTTTTTCTTCTTGCTAAACCAAGATACTAACCAGGGCCCCATATAGAATGCACCACCACTAGTGATTTTCCGATCATCAACATTTCCAACCCAATCTGCATCAGTGTAAGCATGAAGAGTAAGATCAGCATTCTTTGGATACCATAGTCCAAAGTCTTGAGTTCCTTGTAGATATTTGAATATTCTTTTGATAGCCTGAAGGTGAGACTCTTTTGGATTAGCTTGGAATCGTCCAACAACCCCAACTGCATGCATAATGTCCGGTCTAGTTCCAATGAGATATAGAAGACTTCCGATCACAGATCTGTATTCTGGTTGATTCACCATGGGAGAATCATCATGAGAACTGAGATTACATCCAGTTATCATTGGTGTACTTACAGGTTTGCATTCTTCCATGCCATACTTCTTCAGAATTTGCTTAAGGTATTTTTCTTGTGATAAGAATATACCATCTATAGTTTGATGCACTTGCAAGCCAAGAAAGAATGTTAGTTCCCCAAGTAAAGACATTTCAAATTCTTGTTGTATGACAGAAGAAAATTTCTGACTCATAGATTCTTCATTACTTCCAAAAATGATGTCATCAACATATACAACCACAATCAATAGTTTATCATTTTCAATTTTTGTGTATAAGTTGCTATCAGCAGACCCCTTTGAAAATCCCTGTTGATGAAGATATTTGTCAAGATGATAATACCATACCCTTGGAGCTTGTTTGAGACCATATAGAGCCTTTTTAAGTCTACAAACTAGATTTTCATCATTTCCCAAAATGAATCCTTCTGGTTGTTCTATATAAACTTCTTCTTCTAGATCACCATTGAGAAATGCAGATTTAACATCCATTTGATAAACTTTGATTTGTTGAAAACTTGAAAAAGCAAGAAAAATTCTTATGGCTTCAAGTCTAGCTACAGGAGAAAAAGTTTCTTCAAAGTCTATACCTTCTTGTTGAGTATACCCCTTGCAAACAAGTCTAGCTTTGTTTCTTACAACATCCCCATTCTCATTTAACTTGCTTTTGAATATCCATTTAGTTCCAATGACATTTTTGTTATGAGGTCTTGGTACTAATTCCCAAGTATGATTCTTTTCAATTTGATCCAGCTCTTCATTCATGGCTTGAACCCAACATTCATCTTTGCTCACTTGATTGACGTTGTGTGGTTCAATAGTGGATAGAAATGCCAGATAGCTAGAAGATCCCACAAGAGTCCTTCTTGTTTGTACACTTGATCCCTTATCTCCCAAAATTTGAGATTCTAGATGATTCTCTTGAACATATCTGGATGGAGCTTTTTCAGCTAAATCATCTTCAGGTTATTCATTGGGTTCACTGTCTATATCATTGCTATTTGATGTAGAAGGACATAAGTCACCATCATCTTCATTTGTTGTTTGTTTTTCTTCTTTTTGGGGCTGTAGGAGACTCATCAATAACAACATCAATACATTCAACAATCTTCCGAAGTATTTTATTGTAACATTTATATTCTCTACTCCTAGAGGAGTACCCAAGAAGTATTCCTTCATCTGCTCTAGGTTCAAACTTGCCAAGTTTTTCATCATTATTTTTGATAAATCATTTGCTTCCAAAAACTCTAAAATGCTTCATAGTGGGAGGATTACCATACCAGAGTTCATATGGCGTTTTATCACTATTTACACGAACATGTGCCTTGTTAAGAATATTTACCGCTGTATGTGCTGCTTCTCCCCAAAAAGTGTCAGGTGTTCCGAAATCATCAAGCATAGCTCTAGCCATTTGTTGAACTGTTCTATTCATTCTTTCTGCTACGCCATTTTGCTGTGGAGTGCCAGCTACAGAAAACTGTCTTTTTATGCCATGTTGTTCACAAAATTCAAGGAATTCATCTGATGTATATTCTCCTCCTCGATCAGATCTAAGACACTTGATTTTTAGATCTAATTCATTTTCAACCAGTGCCTTGAAGACCTGAAATTTCTCAAATGCTTCATCTTTGTGTTTAATCAAACCAATCCAACACATTCCAGAGAAATCATCAATAAATAAGATATAGTATTCTTCACCACGTGGTGACTTTTTCCTCTCATAGGTCCACATATGTCAGTATGAATGAGTTCAAGAGGCTTACTTGATGATCCTTCCTTGGCATTAAATTGCACTCTAATTTGCTTATTGAATTGACAGGATTTGCATATGATACTTTCAGGTAGAGTAATATTGGGAAGACCACGAACAACATTAAGTCTGCTTGATTTGTTGATTTGAGAAAAGCTTAGATGCCCCAACCTTCTATGCCATAGCCAATTTTCTGAAGATTTACTCAAGTAACATTGATCTTTGCAGTTCCTCAATACATACAAATTTCTTGGAGTTCTTTTTCCTTTTATAATTGTTTTACCTGTATCAAGATCACGAACCACACATTCTTTTGAACTAAAGACAACTTCAGTTCCTTGATCACACATTTGACTTACACTTAATAGGTTATGCCTTAACCCATCCACATACATGACATCATTAGCCTTCACATTTTCTCTTAGAAACATAGACCCTTTTCCTTTAATTACAGCAGGAGTATCATTTCCAAAAGTAACCTTCCTTTCATTTTCTAGAGCACTATATGCACGAAGTTTGTTCTTGTCACCTGTCATGTGTCTTGAGCATCCACTATCAATGTACCATTGATTTTCTTCACCTTCTGCAAATAACGCTATGCCACAATTTTCAACCTGTAATTCCTTCTTTTTCCATACCTTGGATTTTGAAGGAAGATGCTCTTTTGGCTAAACTTTGCTCCTGCATTCAAATTCTTCATGGCCAAAGTTATTGCAATAAGCACATTTAACTTCATTTAGAAGAGGAGAAAATTTGTTATATGTATTCTTCTTTGTTTCAATATCAATCCTTTTCTTTCTTGCTTCTCTTGTCATGATGGTTTTATATGCAACACATTGAACAGCTTTATGACCAAAATTGTGACATGAGAAACATTGTACATTGAAGAAGAAATTTCTGCGATCATGAAATCTTCTACTTGAATTTACCTGTTGACTGGTGTTTCTTTGAAAGATATTCCTGTTAGTGTTCTTTGAATTGAGATGATCCTGCTTTACCTGTAAAGATTCTTTATTCCCTTGCTGAGTGGTAGAATGTTGTAAACCAGCTGTAGCGGCTTTTAGATAATTTGGTGCTAAAGCCTGAGAAGATTCTCTGGTATATCCAAGACCTGTCTTTATAAGAGGAGAACGTTGAACCTTGATAATATCATCTAAGGTTTCAGATCCTTTAACAAATATAAGATTTAGAGTCTTTACTTTCTCAAGTTATTTTCTTAGACTTACTACTTCACATTCTAATTTCTCATTGTGTTTCTTCTCTTCTTCATTCTACTTTTTCAGAGTCTCTATGATTATTTTACTTTCTTCCAAGCATATTTTGAGTTGATTGTTTTCATCAAGAAAATCATTGTCATCTAGAGCATCCATAAAAGTATCCTTGTCTTTTCTAGAATCCTTTTCAAATGCCATGAGAAGTCTAAGATCTTGTTCACATTCTTCCTCACTATCAGAGAACCCATCACTATCTTCATGAGTATAGTAACTTTTTCTAGTGCTAGACCGGTTCTTATTCCTTCTTGCTACTTCCTTCCCTTTTGCATATGTTTCTTTATAAGGACACTTAGCAGCATAATGACCAACTCTTCCACAATCAAAACATTTGAAAGGAAGCTTACCTCTTAACCGTCCTGTGCCAAGTTGAAGTTTCTTTACAAAATTAACCTCATCTTCTTCTGAGATATATCCTGATCCTTTTGCTTCCTGTACTTATTTTCCTTTTGTAGAAGCTCTAAAGACGGCTTCCTTGACTTCAGATATTCCTCCTCTTCTCATTTCATAAGCAGTCAGTATGCCATGAAGTTGCACCACAGTAAGATTTTGAAGATCCTGATTTTCTTCAAGAGCAGAAACTTTTGATTGAAATTTTGTCGTTAGTGATCTTAAAATTTTCTCAACCAAAGTAGATTCGGCTATCGTTTCTCCCAGATTTCTCATACGATTTACAACATCATCAAGACGTAAAAAGAAACTGCAATACTCTCATTACTATGCATCTTTAAATTTTCATATTCAATTCTGAGAGTTTGGAGTTTTGCACCTTTTACCTTTGCATCACCTTCATAACTTAGAATGATTTTGTCCCATATTTCCTTTTTTGTATTCAGCTGCATGACTTTGACAAATTTGGATTCAATTAGACTTCCCAATATACCATTGACTTCTTTTGCTTTTGTTTCATAATTCTTCTTTTCTGTTGAATTTGTTGGTACTGCGGCTGGATATTGATATCCTCCTTCAACAATGGCCCATACATCTGCTCCCAGAGACTGAAGATAAGATCTCATCCTTGTTTTCCAGAAGATTAAATTGTTTCCGTTAAAGAGCGGAGGCCTGATAGATGCTAATCCCTCTTGATTGCTCATCTTTCTTGATCTTCCTTCTAGCGGCTAAGCATTTTCAGAAGGACCTGCTCTGATACCAATTTTTGGGAAAGATACTGAGAGGGGGGGTGAATCAGTATCTTGATCTGTCAATCAACTTTTTACTTTTATTTTCTTAAAAAACCATACGCTACTTTACAGAACAAAACTAGCGTATATACGCGGATATCCTTAAGGAAACTCGCGTATGCAGATAAATCTTATCTTAGATTATTGCATCATTCATTCATTAGATGTTCAGTAAGTAGTAGACATGTGCAGTAAGAACAGAATAAATCAACACACATAAGCATCACATATGAATACCAGGATTTTAGGTGGAAACCCAATTCAGGAAAAAACCACCGTTGTCGTTGTCTCAACCTTCAATATTTTATTATAAAGAAAGCATCTTATAACCATGTACTGGTGCAGACTCATACCAGCACGCAGGCACCCACTGGCAGAAGGCTACAACCTTCTCTCATTTACCAGCCTCTTCTGGAAGGGAGAAACTACCCCCTGCTCTCGTTTACCAGCTATCACTGGAAGGGAGCTACTACCCCCTTACTGAAGGCTTCGACCCTCAACACCACTGCAGACCACGTTTCATCAATTTCAAACTGGATCAAACAGTTTCAACCCAACCCTTCACTTATCAACAAACACACTTTGACCATTGCTTCCAACAAAACCTTGAGCAACCATTAGATCAGATACCATACGCGCTTTTATTGAATCAGACCCACGTATATACGCGCTTTTTATGAAATGAACCTGCGTATACATCTGTGCATTTTTCAGAATAACCCTAACTTCCCATACGCGCCTTTGATTAAACAGATGCGCGTATACACGCGATTTTTATGAAATGAACCTGCGTATAGATCTATAAAAGATAATATTTGTAGAACAGACCGGATCTATGAACTTACCCAAATTTCTTCAATTTCTTCAACAGATTTGCGCCAGGTCTTCAATACTTCTTTTCAGATCATCCTAGAGATTCATCATTTCCAGATCTAGAGATTTTGAACCTTCATCATATTCATAGGTGCTCATGATTGAATCTCGATGAACGGAAGTTCAACATACGGATAAACTTGAGAGTGAAGTATTCATTAAAGCAGACACTTGCACACTTGCTGATCTAATGGTTCTTATATACCGATTCATCCTTTTTCAATACTGTAGGCAAAAACACGCCAGTGGTAACCTTCACAGGCGGGATCAAATAGATAATCCAGCGCTCAATACAATGGGTCAATACCATGGTAAATTCCCTTGGTTTTATCAATTTAGAGCGCAATTAGGAATACGTGACTTGGCACGTATTTTTCCGCGTACATACGCGATTTCTCCTCAACAAACCCACGTATTCTTTGTGACATACCTTGTTTAACATTATTCATCAAGCAGGTTCCAACAATCTCCCCCTTACTTCATCAAGTGTGTTCCCATCAAGTGCAGCTTCATCAAATAGGTCGCCATCAAATTTATCAAGTAGGTTGCCATCAAGGACAACACCTTATTGCCAACATGATGTGTTTGGACCTATGTCAGTTCCATCACTAGGAAAGTCTGTGTACTATGTTTCATTCATAGATGACTTCTCAAGGAATACATGGATATATTTCTTGAGGAAGAAACCTGAATTATTTGACAAATTTAAAGAATTTAAGGCATTGGTGGAAAACTAGATAGGGAAGAAGATAAAGGCACTGAGGACAGATAATGGTGGGGAGTTCTGCAAGAAGGAATTTGAAGAGTTCTGTAAGAAGTGTGGTATAGCACGGCAGAAGACTACTCCATACACACCTCAGCAAAATGGAGTTGCAGAAAGAATGAACAGAACGTTGATGGAAAAGGCAGGAAGCATGCTCAGTGAGTAGAGCCTAGGACAAGAGTCTGGCGGGGAGAGCGATGCATTTGCATGTTACTTGGATAGCAGAATCTCATAGCATCAACATTGGAGGACAGACTCCTGTAGGTATGGTGTAGTAGAAACCCTCTCTTTCACATCTAAGTGTATTTGGATGTGATGCATATGTACATGTTCCAAAGGAGAAAAGGACCAAGTTGGACAATAAATCTGAAAGGTGCATCTTTATTGGGTATAAGGATGGTTTAAAGAGTTATAAGCTTTGGAACCTAGAAACAAGGAAGGTTGTGTACATCCGAGATGTGGTGTTTAGAGAGGTGAAAGATGTTGTTACACATGAAGTCCTACCAAAGGAACCTGAGAAGATAGAGGTTGAGCTAAAGGAGTATGAATCAGACTCTACAACAGAAGAAGATTCAGAAGAGGAAGAGCCACAAACCCCAGCTTTGAGAAGATCAGTTCGGGAAAGAAGGCAACTAGAAAGGTATAGTCCATCTGCTTTCTGTTCAGGTTTTTCCTTAACTATAACTGATGATGAACCCAGAACTGTCAGGGAGGCAGTAGATTCAGAGGATGGAAAACTCTGGAAGGAGGCCATGGTTGATGAAATGGCATCCTTGCACAAAAATGAGGCATGGGATTTGGTGGAGTTGTCGGCTGGAAGGAAGCCCATCGGGAGCAAATGGGTGTTTAAGAAGAAGATGAATGTAGAAGGCAAGGTGGAGAAATACAAAGCTCGGTTGGTAGCAAAAGGTTATTCCCAAGTGCCGGGAATTGATTTTGGTGATATTTTTTCTCCCGTTGCCAAAGTTACTTCTATTAGATTACTTTTATCTGTTGCTGCTGCATTTGATTTTGAGATAGAACAGATGGATGTGAAGACAACATTTCTTCATGGGGATCTAGAAGAGGAGATCTACATGAAGCAACCTGAAGGCTTTATGGTGAAGGGTAAGAAAGAACTGGTGTACAGGTTGAAGAAGTCCTTGTATGGGTTAAAACAATCACCAAGGATGTGGTATCAGAAATTTGACACCTATATACGGGGACTTGGCTTCACTAGAAGCAAGGAGGATCACTGTGTTTATTTTAAATTAATTGGTGACCGTGTTATTTATTTGGTCTTGTATGTGGATGATATGTTGTTTATTGGAAATGACAAAGAAATTATCCAAGATTTGAAGGCCCAACTGTTCTCCAAATTCGACATGAAGGATCTTGATGCTACAAACTATATTTTGGGCATGGAAATTAAGAGAGATCGGGCAAAGAGGAAGCTATGGTTAAACCAGAGGAAGTATGTTGAGACTATATTGCAAAGGTTCAATATGCAGGATAGTAAACCTGTGAGTGTTCCTATTCCTGTAGGTGCAAAGCTGTCTGCTAAAAAATGTCCCAAGACACAAGAAGAAGAGGAGGATATGTCCCGTGTTCCATATGCAAGTGTAGTGGGTAGCCTGATGTATGCAATGGTCTGTACTAGACCAGACATTGCACATACAGTGGGAGTATTGAGCAGGTTTATGTTAAACCCAGGGAAGGAGCATTGGACAACAGTGAAGCAGGTTTTTAGATATTTACGTGGCACTAGTGATTATGGCTTGTGCTACCAAGGAAGACCAGGATTAGAAAGAATGTTGGACATTCGTGGTTTTTTTTATGCAGACTGGGCTAGAGATCTGGACCAAAGAAGATCTACAAGTGGGAATGTGTTTAGCCTATTTGGAGGTGTAGTCAGTTGGATGAGTAAAAGATAGTCTATAGTGGCGCTTTCAACTACAGAGGCAGAATACATAGCAGCCACTCATGCAAGCAAGGAAGCATTTTGGTTGCAGAGATTGTGTTCAAGTATGGGGTTGGTACAACAAGCTATAAGGATAGACTGTGATAGCGAAAGTGCAATTTTCTTGGCTAAGAACCCTGCTTATCATTCAAAGACAAAGCACATTGATGTTCAATATCACTTTGTTAGAGATATGGTTGAGGCTAAAAGGGTGTTGCTGGTAAAGGTGGATACTTTGAAGAATGTTGCAGATGCATTGACGAAGTCTATAAGCACTTAGAAGTTCTCTTGGTGTAGAGAAACAATGGGTGTTGAAGAATTGGCCAAATGAATAAGCTCTCATGTGGCCCCTTGTGGAAAAAAAAAACAAGTGGGAGAATGTTAGGTGTGTGTTATATTCTTTCCATGACTAGCCCCACGCACTGTACGTTGCATCGGGCGTAGCAGGGGGGTCATAGGGGGGCGGCAGCCCCCCTGTCGGGGTCCGGGGCAGCACCCCGGCGAAATTTTTTTGGTTTGCGGTCCCACTCATAGGCGGACCCACCCATGCTTTGTGCATGAGTTTGCACATGGTTTTTTGGGGTACGATGATTTTCTACCCCTGGTATTTTGTAGATCCGGTCAAGAGAACTACGATTATGTTCTAATCTAGGGTTAATGGATTGGGGTTTATGTATGCTTCGGCATGTATATATATGTGTTGTAACACTAAAATGAATATAATGAAAAATCAAGCTGGTCGTCCCAATTTGGGATCCAGGGGAAAATCTATGTGTTTGTCTGTTTTATGTTTTATGCTCTCGCTATTGTTTATTTTCTGTTATAAGATTCGTGTGTAGATAATTTCTGTTCAGGGTTAAAACCTACACTGATGCGCTGATTGAGATGGAAAATTCAAGACAACATACTGAAGTAATGGAAGAGGAAAGTAAGGCACTGAGGCCTTATGATTTTTATTTTAACAATTTTTTTGTGAATGCAGGTGTTGTTGCAAGTGTTGGAGAACATTTGACTCAGTTGAGAAGTCAAATGAAGGAAGAGGAAGAAAATTCCATGGAATTATCTAATCCCTGGAATGAAGACACTAAGTTGTTGGAAATAATGTTGAATGATCAGAATTCAGTACAGGAAAATTCTCAATTTCAGAATTGGGAATTGCATATGGAGAGAGATGAAGACAGCAGAAAGGAGTACACAATGTACTAGTCCAGTAAGTTGTTGATAGGAGAAGGCAGAGAAGAAGTTTTCCATTGTAGAAGACAAGAGGGTATGGATGATTGGGTGGCAGTAAGAATATAAGCAAGCATAGAAGCAAGAGCTCAACAAGCTAAAGCAAGAAACCAGCAATCTGAAGAGTCATTAGACAGAGAAATTGAGTTAATCATCAGAATAAAGATGAAAGTGTCTTAGAGGAAGACATCAGCAAGGAAGAGAAGCAGCAGCAGCAGAAGGAAGACAGAGAAAGACTGTGAAAGTGCAGCCAGTGGAGCAAGGCAGCATAAAGTATGGAGACCTAGAGAAATGCTGCAAGCAACAACAGATGATAAGTTACAGAAAAAAGTGTGGGATCCAGGTGGACAAAGGCTTAAACACATGATCAAGAGATCATGATCATTTTCAACCTTGGGATTCTGATGCAGGAGCATTAGATTCGGGAAAATACTTTGTATTTTATTAAACCTAAGGGGTCTCATGTTTTTGAGAAAATTTTAATTTTATGTAAATATTAATGAGATTTTTGAGTGATTTTAATTGTGAGGATTTGTTAATGTTCCCAAATAATTTGGAGAACATTAGAGAAATTAGATTGAGATATCTAAGAATTAATTATGAAGCCTAAGATAGATTTAGTTTCAAGATTTTAGGGATAAATCTAGATTGTAGGGTTTGCTGAGATATTTGAGGACTTTGTTGAGTTATTAAAGGGATGTGAACCAAAATTGGTTCAATTAAAATTTGTATAAATTAATAAGCCTGAAAGAAAAAATAGATCATAATAGAGAGAGAGATGAGGTTTGGACAATAGAGTTTGTTAGCCTACGGGCTCTTGTAAAAGGGCCACTGATTTGAAAATCTGGCCATGGACCAAGAGGATTTTTGTATTTGATTTCATGTATATTTATGAAGGACTTTATTCTGAATTATGTGCATGGTGAATCTGTGTAAAATAAATGAGGCTCTACATGTGTAGGGAGAATTGATTTTACTGTCGATTTTTTTTTTGAATCAAATGAAATAAATGTTTACAGATGTTGAAAAGCATACAATTCTGAATTGTGAACATTTACATAGTTGAGTGGAGAATGGGCGCACTATTTGAAAATATACAGTGCATTTAAGATCAAGACTTAGAATTCGTGTTCTGGGTCTTATTGTGGATTTAACGCAGGTGTTAGCCATACTTGATATGAATTAAAATTGCAGGTTTGAGCCTTGAAATGAAATCGACCTGTTGAGGGTTGAGGTCACTAAAGAAATTGTGAGAATCGAATTGAATGGCACAGTAGAAGTATACAAAGAGTTTAACTCTCTGTTGAATGTAGATATATTCATTGATGGCACAAAAAATTCCGATCAAATAATGCACGGATTCAAGGAAAGGTGTTGTGCATTAATCTTATTTATCATCCAAAGAACTTGAAGGCACAAGGAACTGTGTCCAAAAGCGATAGCAGAATGGTGGCACGATGGAGAATTTAATACAGAGCTAGCGCAAGAGTTGAAATAAAGCTACGGGTTAGAAGAGATAGAAATTGATCTTATAAAGAAGAATGTTGATCTGAAACAAAAATCGAATGTTGTGAGGTGAGGTACCAGAGTTGAAAGCGGTAATGGTGAGTTGACTGAGCAATAGGTATGAGGCTCGGTTTAATTAGAATCTGAATGGATTGTTTGATTTAATTAAATAAACTTCAGATCCAACTTGGGATCGATTTTAAATTCACAACATTAAACCAGCATTATCAATCCAATTTGATAAGCTTGATTTCGGAATTAGCAATGGAATTGTGCGTTAATTGCAAATAGAAGCGTTGTTAGATTAATGCAAATATATGTTCGTTTGTTTCATATTAATACATAACGCTGTATTCGGCATGAATGAAGCTGCAGAATAGTGCATATGAATCCTGTGTGAAGGATTAATTCAAATCTATGAGATTTGGTCTTTTGACAAGGAACACAAGTGAGAAGTGCCGAAATGAAGATTTGAAGCATAATTAAAATCGAGAGCAGAGGAGCGTAAGAATAAAGCTGGAATGCAATTCAATTAGAAGGCGGAATCATCAAAGGAAGCGGAACGTAATCAGCAAGGGTGGTTTGAAAGGAAACTACAAATCAAATCACTGAAGTTCGATTGTAAAATAATGTCCATCGTTGGATGAAAGCCGAAATTTGATATGCGAATTTGTTGGTCAAGCTTTAATAAGGTGAAGGCGCATTATGAATTTTCATAGGCATTAATGGAGGTAATTCATATTTGTTATGACTAGACATGCATAAAAAAAAACTGTGGGCCAGGTCTATCATTGCGATGAATGGAATTGGTACTTTGCATAGTTGAACCAATCGAATTATTAATGTCAAAAGTGTACTTTGATTTCAGTATAGAATATTGATATGAATTGACTCTTGATATATGGTTTTGACCATAAAGATAATAACAGAAATAAAACTTCTACAAATGGGTTTTGTGTTGGTTAATATATGGTGATAACTTCATGGAGTTAGATGTGTATGGTTTCATAATCATGAGATTATAAATTAAAGAGAAAGCTTCTACTTATGAAATGGCTTATTAGTCATAGTGAAATGATTTTATAACCATAGTGAACGATTTTAAAAGGAGCTTCCGCAATTCAAAACTAAGTGAATTTGCCCAGACTTGAAGTTTATTTGAAGCATAAATATGGAGATGCATTTTTATATGCATGAGAGTGGTGAGAATGTGGGTTTTGCAGGGTTTTCCTGCATCAGGGTGTTGGTGTCTTGGGCTTGGGTGGATTCTTGTTTTGGCATTATGGGTGGTGGTGGTTTTTTTCTTTGTGTAAGGTGTTTGTCACTATTACAAGTGGTGCTAGGGTTCCTCGAGGTCAAGTTTTTTCTCAAGCCGAGGCCTTGGTGTTGGATTTGTTTTGTCTCTTTGGGATAAGAATTTACTAGATTTTCCTTCCTAGGGATGATGGACGAAGAATTCCCTTCAGGGAATCCTAGTGACTCTGGCGTGAGTTGGGTTTCTTGGAGTTTGAACGTCTATTTTTTCTTGTGCACAACTGAGAGGTATTCCTCTAGCCTTTCCATGTGAGGGTTGTTTTGAAGTGCTAGTCTGGATTTGTAATTTTTCCGTGGTGAAATTGGGTCGAGCTGACCAAAATAGCAAGGTTATATTTCCTTCTCAGTTTGTGGCATGGAGTGTTGGGTTTCTAGTGGCGGGCGGTTGGTCATTAGAGTGTGTAGTAACTAATGGTGTTGTTATGGGTCTAATTGGGTGGACCTTGGTGTTTTTTTGGGTTTGTATCTGTAGTATAGGTTATGTCATGACCATCAACTTGAAGTTAAGTCAACATTCCTTGCGCGCTCCTCTATAGGTGAAGGTGGAAGTGTCTCGTATTATGGAGGGGTAAATTGTTCCTAATGGAGTCTGGGACGACAGTGTGAGAGTTGGTGTTGATAGTAGAAGCAAGGGTGCTGAAATTGTGTGAGGTATCGTGAGTGGGGAACATGGAGAACATGGCAGGAAGAGATCTTCAGTCGGTCTTGTGGATGGCAGGAGTAGTAGGACTATTGGTCAGGGTGGCCATGGAGTAGGCAGCAGGTGCAGGGGCACAAGATGTGGCCAAGGTTCGGATGCACGGGGGTAGAGCAACAGAATGGGAAGTATGGGGTTAATTGGACATGCATTAGTTGGGAGAACCAAGAGAAATATGGCACATTAGACACTGCTCCAATCTATCATGGACATGCTAGAATCTCATGACAAGGTCCGGGGGGGAGAACATGAGGCAGTTATGCCCGAGCTGAAGAAAATCCATTACTTTCAATGCCATTTGTGTGAATGAATTGTGGTTGTTTGGCGTAGCCAAAATTTGTTGACTGAGAAGATTGAAAAGTTTGAAGCTTTGCTTTCTCACTTTGAGCAACATGTCAACTTCCTAGATCGTCCTCCTCCTCGTCTAAGAATGGGTCCAAATAATCTTGCTTCAGTCACTTATGACTAATTATGGTAAGTGATGTCTTTTTAGTTCTTTCTATTTTTTGGTATGTAAGGCCTATAAGGTTGTGGATCTCTTTGTTGGTTTTTTTTTTCTTGTAGCATGGTAATAAAATTGGTCAAAAAACCTCATCGCAGTGAGACTACATGCATTTTGACATCTTTGTATATGTCTTTTGAGTAATGAAAAAACTTAGACTTACCAAAAAAAAATAATCCTTGAGCTTTATCAATCCCTTGGATTTATTATGTTAACCCTAGGGTTTATAATATTAATAACTTTGGTGGGTTTATAATATTAATCTATTGGGTTTATAATATTAATCCAATGGTTTATAGAATTAATTTCTGGGTTTATAATGTTAATCGTTTAATATTGTGGTTTGTAATATTGGTTCTAGGGTTTATAATCTAAGGTTTTATAGTATTAATCCTATAATTTTTAATCATTTGGATTTATAATATTAATTCTAGGATTTATAATTTCTTCGGTTTATAACACAAATTCTAAGTTTTAATATTATTACATTGGGTTTATGACATCAATAATCCTTGAGTTTATAATATTAATTCCTAATATCTATAATACTATATTAGGGTTTATAATCTTAGGAGTTATAATATTAACCATGGGGTTTATAATAATAATCATAGGGTTTAAAATTAATCCATTGCACTTTTAAAAATAATCTCTTCGACTTATAATATGATCCTCTCTGTCTATAATATTAATAACCACTTCAATTTATTAATATGTTGGGTTTATAATATTAATGCTTTGGGTTTATTAATCCCTTGGGTTATATATATATATATATATATATATATATATATATATATATATATATATATAATTTTTTATTTTTGTAACCTTGGAAAAACTACATCCTCATCATGTCCAATATATCACCCCGATCTTGGAGGGGAATTGAACCTCTCACTTCACATCATCAAAGAGTGTCTTAACATACGATCTATCCAAAACAATATGAACGATATAAATAGATATTATTAATAATAGCTAAATGTTATTAATATATTAAATAATTTTTTATATTATAGTATGAAGTATATCTATTAACATATTAATATAATATTATACAATAACCTAATATTATATTAATGTGTCGTATAATAATAAAAAATATATAAATTTATAAATATAAAATAATATGATTGTTGTTGATTATATAGTTATTAATAATAATTATATATATCTCAATAATAATTATTAATTAAGTTGATATAGATCTATACTCTTATATCAACCATAATATTTACTAATATTATTGTAAACTTGCTTTATAATATACCAATATGGAATTATTATTAGTGTATGTTAACCATGATTTCATTAATAATTACGCTGATAGGCGTATCCCCCTATTGGAAATAGCATCTTTTGTGATTATGCTAATTAATCTTTTTGATCTGATGGTCTAGATTGAAATATGTCGGTATATTCTGGTCATCGCCACTAAATCAATGGATGAAATTAAAAAAAGTAACTTGCCTGCATATCTAAATCATGTGTTTAAACCATACTTAAATTAATTTTTTACAAAACATATTAAAAATTTATTGTGCCATTTGTTGACTTCCACCTATCAAGATTAACAAGTGATGGTTCAAACGTGCACGCGCCACCTATCAAATAAACTTTCTCCCTGTTCGTGCGGATTCCAGAATCCTATGGTGGTGGGTGAGTGGGAGGAGAAGCGCAATGCTCATGCAATAACCATTGTCGTTCCATTGTAGCAGGCAAATCAAAGTGGATGGCATGGTTTTGCCACTTGGAGGCGAG
The DNA here is from genome assembly GCA_034641835.2 of Pinus albicaulis. Classification (NCBI taxonomy): domain Eukaryota; kingdom Viridiplantae; phylum Streptophyta; class Pinopsida; order Pinales; family Pinaceae; genus Pinus; species Pinus albicaulis. Next base: position 518,696,882 of record CM076575.1, on the reverse strand, counting down.
TGGGAGGAGAAGTGCAATGCTCATGCAATAACCATTGTCATTCCATTGTAGCAGGTAAATCAAAGTGGATGGCGTGGTTTTTCCACTTGGAGGCGAGTGGGAGGAGAAGCACAATGCTCATGCAATAACCATTGTCGTTCCATTGTAGCAGGTAAATCAAAGTGGATGGCGTGGTTTTGCCACTTGGAGGCTGATCCGATTCGCCATGGTATGGTTGTGGGTGAGTGGGAGGAGAAGCGAAATGCTCATGCAATAAGAATTATCCTTCCAGTGTAGCAGGTAAATCAAAGTGGAGAGTTTCCTCAAGCGAGCCTGCTGAAGTGCATCAAGCGAGCTAGGTTTTTGTTTTTCCTGTTACAGAGTATCGTGGGGCGCGGGTTACAGAGTATCAGTGTGCAAGCGATTATTGCAGGTACCTCATGTTCGTTTTCTTTAGAACGTTTTACCATATCCTGAATGCTGTCAACGTTTTTTTGGTTTATACATGTCTCGCAGTATAAGCTATTTTACTCGCTTACTTTTCCGCGCCAACAAAATTAAGGAAACACTAGGGAAATTAATCAAAGATTTGACTCTAGTTTTCTTTGAAGTCCTCCATGAAAACGTAGACCTATTCACTACTGATCTGATAAAAGACTCCCAGTTATTCCAGCAAAGGCAACAATTTTGTTCTTAGGACGCTCAACTTCGAACTCAATATCGAGACCCCAGATAAACCTCTTCCTTCAATCCTCAAGAAGTTCAAAGATCAACATTGCATTCCCGGTTTGTACAGGCTTCGAATCTAATGAACAAACCAACAGTTTCGTATACCAAGCTGTGGCCAAATAAGTTGAGGATTTCGTGGCATCTCACATTCAATGTTGCGGTGGTGGGGATATATAAGTCGTTAGTTTTGAATGTTATTTTAACTCCACCCAATGATTACTGAATCCAAAAAACTCTACACCATTAACTGTTGTCTTCAAATGATTCCGCCACGTACACAATATTGAATTCAATGTTGTTTTCAAATCAGATTATCCTTATACCATGGAACTAAATATTGAACATTTATATTCAATAGCCTATATACCACTTACATTAACATTGAATACTAACATAGATAAACATGGCTAACCAGAGCATCTGTAGTGTAATGCATAGCCAAATAGATAGACATATTCCACAATAGTAGATGCAAAACTAAAAATAGTTTTAATGATTTCTCGAATCTTCGTATCACAGTTCTGAAAAACTTCAACAACTTTACGCAGAAAGGAAATTTTGATCTAATTTTAGTTTTATCATGTTCTTACACATGTGTGATTTGTATTTAGTATTTTGTGTTACAATCTTTATTATCTCAATCTGATGGGATATCCCAATCTCATAAATAAGATTTATAAACATTTATTTAGCTATCAAGGATTGGTTCAATTTTTGAGTAAGTGTTGTTAAAGAGTGCGTGGGTTCAATTATTTCTGGCATCTCACATTCAATGTTGCGGTGGTGGGGATATACAAGTCGTTAGTTTTGAATGTTTTTTTAAATCCACCCGATGATTACTGAATCCAACAGTCTCTACACCATTAACCATTGTCTTCAAATAATTCCGCCGCCTACACAATATTGAATTCAATGTTGTTTTCAAATCAGATTATCCTTATACCATGGAACTAAATATTGAACATTTATATTAAATAGCATATATACCACTTGCATTAATATTGAATACTGAATAACCATGGCTAACCAGAGCATCTGTAGTGTAGTATAGTGTAGTGCATAGCCAAATAGATAGACATAGTCCATAATAGTAAATGGAAAACTAAAAATAGTTTTAATGGTATGTGGAGATAGTGGTGATTGGGTAGAGAGCTTTTTATAAGTGTAATGTAAGAATGCTTATCAAAAAGATTTTAACTGTGGACTCAATATATTAAATTTATATTAATATGTTCAATTTTTAAGTATTAAAGAATTTGTGAACATATGTTCAATTAAATAAAAAGATAATAAAAAGAACTAATTTAGAATTCAATATGAAGAGAAATAATAAAAAAATAAAAATTAATTTGTTATATTGTAGTTTTGTTTTATTAATAAAATTATGACGGGAAACCTGGAAGATGGTGTGAACATAGACAACATTACAACGGACAGGAAACAGTATTAGGTTCACAGCATGCACCTTAATATTACATTGTAAGGAAATGTACAAAGTATTGCTTTCCTTTTCTTTTAGGTTCACAGCATGCACAGTAATATCAGTGTTAGTGGAAATGTATCTATTACTATGTACAAAGTATTGTATTGTTTTCTATGGTAATATTTATTTATTTATTTTTAGTTTTGGTTTTTTAGTTAGAGATATAAATTTTTATTATTTAAATTATATTTTTGAATGTACAATTTTATTTTGGAAATGTATCTATTACTATGTACAAAGTATTTTATTGTTTTCTATGGTAATATTTATTTATTTATTTTTAGTTTTGGTTTTTTAGTTAGAGATATAAATTTTTATTATTTAAATTATATTTTTGAATGTATAATTTTATTTAACATTTTATAATACATTTTTAGAATTCAGTTTGTGTAAATTCCATAATTCAAATTTATAATTTTAATAAATTTTTACTGGATTTTAAACAAAATTTAAAATTTAAATATGAAATTCTAATGAATTTCTATTAAATTTTGAATAAAAAAATATATTGAAAATTAAAATATGAAACAATTAAACTAAATTGTAAAATTGAACAAAATTTAAAATTTAAATCTGAAATTCTAATGAATTTCTATTCAATTTTGAATAAAAAAATATATTGAAAATTAAAATATAAAACAATTAAACTAAATTGTAAAATTGACTGTAGTAACAATTATGTTTTTAAATAATTATGAAATCATGCAATTTCTAATTAAATCATGAAATTAAATCATGCAATTTACTAATTATGAAATCATGCAATTTCTAATTAAATATGGTTTATTTTTAATCATTTATATATAAACATTAAATTTACTAAATATGGAAACATGCAATCTCTAATTAAATATGATTTCTCTTCTTTTCTACTAATTGTTTCATATAAAATCCACTGCACTCTATTTAACTCAAACCAACTTTACTTAATTTCTTTAACTCAATTCATCATGCATTGTTCATACAAAATAGATTACACCCGACTTAACTCAAACAATTATGCATCACTAGACTTAACTTCCTTAACTCAACTAATCATGCATTATGTGCACTATATATAATTTAACATATTTAACTATAATAAAAATATAAAACTATATATATATATATATTGAGAATTCAATTTTATTATAATTAAAAGAGTTTAGAATACTTTATTGTAAAAGAGGATTAATATGCAAAGTTAGGTTGGAACATGTGTAACATAGTGGAAACTTTGCTTGGAATTCGAATGTTTGTGCCTCCAAACAAGGTTGGATGAATAAAAATATAAAACTATATATATATATTTATTGAGAATTCAATTTTATTATAATTAAAAGAGTTTAGAATACTTTATTGTAAAAGAGGATTAATGTGCAAAGTTAGATTGGAACATGTGTAACATAGTGGAAACTTTGGTTGGAATTCGAATTTTTGTGCCTCCAAACAAGGTTGGATGCAACTAGTGTTCCTTTATTTATGAGACACTATATGGTTTACCATCAAACCATCTCTAGTAGGAGTTGCAGGAAATTTCTTTAACAATGTCAATGCATTTTAATTATTTACTTCTTTTAGGTAGATTTACTATGGGATAATGTAAATTTTTGGAATTTTTATTTTTATTTTTATTGAAATCTTTCATTTCTATAAAAAAGAAAAATAAAAATAGGTAAGCATTGTTAAAGAAAAGTGTAAATGATTAAAATTTGATAATCCACTATGTAAATCCTTGTAATGCTTTCATCTATTTTGAATTAAGTAACCTTCGTAATGCTTTCATCTATTTTGAATTAAGTTCTTGATTTTTATCAAAATGATAGACATTGTTTAGGAAATATTTAAATTATTTGAATTAAATTTATAAACGAAATAAATTGTGGTTAATTTAAAGTTTTTTATTTAAATTGGACCCATAAGAAAATTTAAGTAAAATTGAATTTACATTAAAAAAAAACAAATTATTCCTTCTCATGATTTAAAATAAATCTAATTATTGATTTAAAAAAATTAATTGAAATTAAATTAAGATAAAAAAATATTTCTTTACCATCTTTTAAAATAAATATAATTATTAAGTATTAATTAAAGCTATTATAAAAAATTTGATAATTTAAAAAATCTAACATATGAATGATAAATTAATATTAAAAACAAATCTAATTATTAGTTAAAAAAAATTGATTGGAATTATATCTAGATACAAATAAATATTTCTTTAGCTTTTTGTAAAATGCCTTTAATTATTAATTACCAATTTAAATTATTATAAAAAAGAAAATTCGTAATTTAAACAATCTAACCATACAAATGATAAATCGAGAAAAACTTGTTGTTCTTGTAGGTCATATCGTTTTATACATTATGTATATGTGCATGTTACTATATTTGTAGATTGAAAATTGCTTTTCTATATTGCTTATTCTATTCACCATTAATTGAAAGTTGTTTTGTTTATATCACGTCTGTTTTCTTTTATGTTAGGTGATTTCCTTGTTTTATCATGGATCCAGCTATTTGGAGTTGTATTCCATTTGAAATTCTTGAAATTGTCTTCCTTTGGCTCCCTTTATCGGTTGTGATAAAGTTTAGCACTGTTTGTCAACAATGGAAGACTGTTTTGCAAAATCCTTCTTTCTTATTGCGTTGCAAGCATATCTGTACAAATGAATTTGGATTTATGGTTCCTTTCGTCAATGATGAAGACAATTATTTTGCTGCTGAATACCTTAATCAAAATGGGCGCATATCTCGTTTTCATTTGCGATTCATAGATTCAAGATACAAGGTGGAGTCTACTATTGGACCAATGGTGGTTTTATCCTTACCAACAAACTTTTCCCATTCACGAAACTGTTTTGTGATGAATCCATTTACAAAGGCCTTGAAAAACGTTGGGCGAATACAAATTGGAGACTGGGGATTCTTTTCGTTATTGGAGAATGTGAGCAGCAACAAATATGACTGGGTTGTTCTAAAACATATCTATGATAGAATTCATTCTAAATTTTATGTTTACAATAGTCTTGATAGGGTTTGGCGAAGGGCTGATCTTCCATTTGGTGGCACTTCACCCCCTCAAAATGGAGTGTTTTATAGAAGTAAATTGTTTTGGCTGTATCTCGACACAGAGTATGAAGATTATCCTCGATATGGGTATACAATCTACTGGTTTGATGTGATAAAAAATGACTGGGGATTTTCATTTGTTCCAATCACTGACATTCGGTGTATGTCATTGGCAGTATACAAGAATCAGTTGATATGTCTTATCAATGATGGCTCCACTTCTGTATGGTCAATTGAAGAAATAAATAATTTTCAATTTGGTCACCCGTGTATTGAACGAAGAACTGATTACTTTGAGGATGATTGGGGCTTTAGATGGAAGTTGCTGGAAGAAATGTCTATAAATATAAATATGAAATGTCCTGGTTATCTTCCTTTTCAAACAGTCCAAGGTGTGGTTCTTATGTGCAAATGCGGTGAAGTTCCTTTCGTATTATATGACATGATGGCTAGCCTTTGCTTCCCAATAGATATTGATAATTCAACTAGTCAACAAATGAATGGATTTTGGTCTCCAACGTTGCAGGATTGCAACGATTTGATCGATTCTGGAAATGTCTTTGCAATTTCTCCGCGTATGGATTCTATAGATGAGATTCCACCATTAGATGTGGACATGGAGTCTTAGGCTATTAGCCATTTTGTATTCTCTCTGTCGTCATGGAAAATATTTCCTTTTTTTTTTTTTTTACTTTGCATACTTTTGGGTGTGTATGCTAAGACTATGGATATTTATATGACTCCATTCTAAGGGGGTGTCTTATATATGTGTATGTAGCGGATGCTGGATATTAAATTCCATTGCAATTTGCTCGATTTTTTTTTTTTTTTTGGTCCCGTTTAGTCCCCTTAATTGCATTTGAATGTGTTTGGATGTTATCCATTTCTCTTTGTTTCTATAATTATAATTACTGTGACTTATTCTATACATGGTGTTTCCATCAGTTTTTTGTCATTGATTCTCAAACAATGTTATATCTTTAGGTTTTTTTGATGGTATATAGTTCCAAATATTTAGATATATCTCAAATTCATATAATTCTTTGGAATTTTGTTCCATTTATATGGTTTCCCATTACAGTTATAATATGCTACAAGAAATTTAATCCTTTTTTTTTTGGCCATTTGAAAAAATCCATTTTTCTTTTCAGCCATTTGGTTGGAAAAAATAACGTTTACAATTTTAATTTGTTTTTGGGTGGAAAAAAATGTGTTCCTTTTTCATCCTTTTCTATTAATTTATATTGGATATATTATATATGTTCCATGTTTATTCTTCTATAAAAAATATGTTATTATTCGTTGTAGACATGTCATTTGAAGGTACAAGCAAACGTACAAGAAAAATGAATAAGTCGCCTGCATCGCATGACAAGTCTAATGAAAGTCGTCGTTTATGGTATCAACAAAATAAGGACACAATAAATGAGCATAGGAGAGCTAAATATCATAGAAGAACGATTGAAACAACTCTTCAAAATGATTTTATGGTTCCTCCCAGGTATCGTACTATGGATGATATCATGGAAAGAACATTTCCGCTTGGTAGTTCGTTGCCAGAATATGCTCCTTATCAGCATAATTCTATTTTTCAACGCTCTCTTGAAAATTATCGTAATATTGAGAAAACATCTCTCAATAGGGAGGAACATCATATTCATAACGTGGATGCAAATTTTCACCCTAACCCTTTTGTCTCTGCAATTTCATCTTGTGAGAAAGGCCAAAGGTTGCAAAATATCCATGGTGGAGGGAATGATGACATTGTATGTGATGACTTGCATGATAGTTTGATTGGCCATTTGTTTGATACTTTGGATCCAGCTAGTCGAAACATCGCATCTTCCAATCTCCCTTCTCAAAATAATGTTGTCCGACGAACAGAAACAGTCATCCCTGATAGCAGTTCGCGTGGAACAATGGAGGTAATCGAATGATATCTTTACAGTTGATGAAATAGTGGTTGTTTTATTACATTCCTCTTTTTACATTTCTTTAGTCATAAGGTGTTTTATTCTCTTGGAGTAGGATACACCTCTTTTTAATAGAGGTCTGGAAATTTTCTCCTCGCATCTTCCATCTCTTAATATGAGATTTGAATATGAAGCACGTCATAACCTTCCACAACATTCTCCTCGAGAATCAAATCGACCTGTAATGTTAATGTTCAATGTGTTTGATTTGATTTTTCTTTATTTGAATTTTTGGTGCATATTTTGTTTTTCTTCAAACAAGGCACAACTCATTTCAACAGAGGCATACAAATAAACTTCGTAGATGTTCTGCCTACTGATGTTATAATTGAAGATGAACCATCGCATAGCGTTCATCCAGATCGCCAACAAAATGTAAATGTTGAATGCATTTGATATTTTCCTCTTTTTTTTTCATTTATTGTTAATTGTAAAATTAGAAATCTATCTTTTTTCGACTTTTAGTTTTATAAAAAATTTTAATTTGTTTTCACAGGAAAAAACTAATTTGAATGGAGGCATCAAAACTAACTCGCCAAATGTTCAATCTACTCATGTTAGAAGTGAAGAGCAACCATCTCGTGCACTTCATCCACATCGCCAAACAAATGTAAATATTGAATGAATTTATTTCTTTTTTCCATTTTTTGAATTCTAATTATTTGGACATTCAATTTAAAAAAAATTATGCTAAAGAAACCTTTGCAAACTCTCAGGTTCCAAAAATACAGACCACAGATTTGGAAACCCCATGTCATAGATTTGTTCCACATGTTTCAAATTCGGGGAGGGAGTCTTGTGGTGCTGAAAATCAAATAAATCTTAGAAGAAATTATACTCTTCCACATCATTCTCCACATGCTCCAACCAATACAAATCATATTTATTTTGATGAAAATATGATTGCAGTGCATAAAAGATTTTGAGAAAAGCTAGATAGCTTGTCATTTGTACAAATGTGCCACATCTGCAAAGAATCATATCCTGGAATCCACGTTTTGAGAGATCCTGAAAGACCTGTTTGTAGACGATGTAAGAATGAAGGAGGTTCACATCGTTTTTGTGGCTATAATAACATGGATCCTGGCGAGCAACCTCATATTTTAAAAGTTCTTACTCAAGTTGAAGAAATGTTAATAGCACGTGTAAATCCTATTTTGCAAGTCACACATGCTCGAGGTGGGAAATATAAGTATAGCGGACACACAATTAGCTTTCCCCAAGATATTTCTACAATTGCACAAAGTTTTCTGTGCCATGTTGAATATCTTGACTTTCTAATTGTGAGGAGACATGTTGCTCAGTCTAAATATTATGAATGTTATGTAAAAAGATCCCGCGTTATGGATGCATTGCGTTTCAAAATTGAACCTGATCCATATTATCGAGATGTTGTAATTGACTATGATTCAGTGAATGCTTTGCCCGAAAGATCAACAGATGTCTCCTCCAGGCTTAAATTTGTTGATTGTGACATTTCAGAATCTGAGTTCAGTGCAGCTAATAATGAAGGGTTTACTCTTAACCATTTTCCCTCGCATCCTTCGTCTTTTATTGCTCGCCTACCTAATGAACGGAGAGAAGTGGAAGAAATTAGAGCATTTATTGATAATGTTGATTCTTCAGATGTTGATGAAATGGATTGGCCCAGTATTGGAACATCTCCAGTTAATGAATATAATACTGAGGGGTTATTAGATATGGCATTCCCCACATTGTTCCCCACTGGTGCTGTTGATTGGTTGCAACCACGCATTTGTACTATTGAACTTCATGAGTATGCATTGCATCTTCTTAGATACTATGATCAGAGGTTTGGAAGCCATCCTCGCTTCCGATATTACCTGTTGAACATGATAATGAGGCATCGTAGCCAAGCAACTGCTTTAGTTTTTGTGAAGAAAAATTTACATGATAACTCACCGAAAACAATTGATGACTTGCGACAGCAACTTTCTGATTTACCAGATAGTAAGTTGGCTGAGCATCTTATGTGGTTTGGGTCTTCTCTAAGAGGTACAAGGGCATATTGGACTAAATGTTGAGTTGAATTGACTGACATGATTACTCAATTGGGATGTCCATCTTTGTTTTTTACTTTGAGTGCAGCTGACACAAAGTGGCCAGAGTTGCATAGTCTCATGCCTGTACCATCACATTCTCGTTCCTTAAATGAGCATCGTATGAAAGTTGAAAATGTTATCCAGTACCCTCATATTGTTGCCACATTTATGCACCATAGATTCAATATATTTCGAGAGGAAGTTATCCAAAAATATCTTAAAGCTAAAGACTTCTGGTACAGGTCTGTTTTCTTGAATTTATTTTCTATTCATTGTCAATTTCTTATTGATTTTCCATTCATATTTTTCATATTAACTCTGTCTTCATTTTTTCTAGATATGAGTGGCAACATAGAGGTTCAGCACATATCCATGGTTTCCTATGGTTGCAAGGAGCTCCTGACATGGAAAGACTTGATTAGTCAAATGACTGTGATTTGCAACATGCAAAGAGATTCTTTGACAATTATGTAACTGCATGGAATCCACGTGAAATACATCGTCGCAATATAATGGTTCCAAGAAGTCTCAATGATGACCCTTGCCCACTGAATATTGATCAGATTTTCTCTTGCAATCCTCATAATGATTATGAAGAATTGTTGAACCGTGTCCAAAGGCACACAAAGTGTAGTGTAGATTCTTGTTTGCGCAAGAAGGGCGGTATTCTTGATTGTCAGTACAATTCCCCATGGGATCTTTCTGAGGAATCAAGATTGTTCATAGATGATCAAGGAAGAAAAAAATATGACCCAGCAAGAAATGATGATAGGCTCAATGTACATAACATTGACCTTCTAAAAATGTGGCGTGCTAATTTTGATTGCCAACCAGTGCTTTCTCGGCATGATGTCCTGAAATATATTGCTAAGTATGCATCAAAAGCAGAGAGAAGGTCTGAAAGCTATCATGATATGTTAACTATAATTTCAAATTCTGCTGACTCTGAGGATCATGCTTTATGTGCTTACAGGAGGTTTCCTGCAGAAAAAGTTGTTGAACGTGACATTGGAGCACAAGAAACATGTCATATGTTGCTTAAGCTGCCTCTTGTTGTGTGTAGTCGACAATTTGTTTCCTTAAATGTTGGAAGAAAGGTGTTCAGGAAAATTTCAAGGGATGGCCTGCACTGTTCATCTGAAAATACATTTTTTCAAAATTATCAGAAGAGACCTTCTTTCCTTGAACATCTTTCTTTGATAGAAACAGCCAGATCTTGGACTTTTGATAGCAGGCGTAAAAAAGATCCATGGAAGCCTAGAGATGCATGTGCGATTTTACGGGTCTGGCCACGGTTTTATTCTATTCCTAGTGAGGATTCAGAGGAATTTGAATCCTTCTGCTGCAAAGAATTGCTCTTGTATAAGCCATTTCGTGGCATTTCTGCAAAGATTGGGCTTTCAGCTGAAATTGTTGTTGAAAAATGGAGGAATTTCCGATATCGAGCTTGGCATGTTGATCGAAATCCATCAATTGATGAAAATATTGAAGATGGAGAAGATGGTGATTTTGCTAACCAGGAAATGAATCTTGAAGATGATCTTCAAGAGTGGCAGCTTTTCTCTCGCTTGGTTCTGCCAAATAGTGTCAATGTTTCTGATCTTCACACCCTTGGTCGAAGGGATTTTGATATATCCTTTGACTGGCAAGGTACAACTGTTTCTGATGATGTGGCCGAAGAAGCTATTAATTTTATAAGGAATGAAATATCAAGGGGTGATATTGGTGACCTTTCAAATAGAGCATTTTTCTCTCCAAATTCATTGGGAGAAAAACAACGACTTGCTTTTGAAATCGTTTTAAGGCATTCTGCTGAATATGAAATTCGTGAAGCTCTTCTTATGATTATTCAAGGCACTGCAGGCACTGGCAAGTCTTTCCTTATCCATTGTATTTCTGAGGCTCTTTCTAATCTGTCAAGTAATGGAAAAAGTCCTTTGCTTCTTCTTGCCCCAACAAGAATAGCTACTTTCAATATACATGCAAAAACAATACACTCTGCTTTGAAAATCCCGATTAGAGATATGAAACCACTACAGGGTCAATCATTGGTGCTATTCCAAGAGGAAATGAGGCACATTTGATATATATTGATTGATGAAATGAGCTTTTTAGGATCAAGGTTGTTCATGCAAATAGATGCTCGATTACGAGAAGCATTTCCAGATAAAAAGAATTGTTCTTTTGGTGGTAGATCCATGATCCTTGTGGGTGACCTTGGCCAGCTACCTCCTGTGAGAGATAGGCCTTTGTATGTAGGTAATACAGTAGGGAAAGTATTATGGAAAAAATTCAACACTGTTGTCACTCTTGACACAATATTTCGCCAACAAGGGAGTGATGAGAAACAATATTGTTTTCGTCGAGTCCTCAATAACATAAGAAACGCAGAACCTGTTCTTGATGATTGGGAGTTTCTTATGTCGCGGGCTGATATCAGGTTGCATCCTAGAGAAAGGGATTTATTTAATGCAGCAGTTCACATGTTTCCAACGAATAATTTGGTCTCCTTCCATAACAGAAATATGTTGAAATCATTAAATTCTCCAATTGCACGATGTATTGCTGTGAACTCAAGGCGTTCAGAAATCAGTGGTGTCGATGACGATCAAATGGACCGTGAAGTTTTGTTGTGCCGTGGCTAGCGTGTTATGTTGACATGTAATTTGTGGGTTGAAGCTGGTTTGGTGAATGGTACACTTGGGTATGTGAAGGAAATATTTTATATGCCCAACTCTAAGCCACCTGAGCTTTCAATGTTCACAACTGTTATATTTGATAAGTATGTTGGTGTTCCGTTTGATGCAAGCAATCCAAAGATTGTGCCTATCACACCACTGATAAGAGGAAATCGAAAACAAATTCCTTTAAAGATGGCATGGGCTCTTACAATTCACAAGTCACAAGGTTTGACTTTAGAGCGAGCATCAATTGATATCGGGAATAGAGAACAACAAGGCCTAACCTTCACAACCATATCAAGAGTGAAATCAATAGATGGTTTACGCATTGCACTGCCTTTCTCTTATCAGCGTTATGCCAAGATGAATAATAGTGCGTATGTTACAATTAGGAAGAAAGAAGAGGAGAGATTAAAGTCCATATCGTTATGATATGCAACTATTAATATAATAATAATGCTTTTGATATATTAATGACATGTCTACATTCATCAAATTCATAGTAGTATTTTGGATTGTTGTTTACATCGTTTTTTCTGTTGTTTAATTTTCTTGTTTTTATAATGTCGTTTTTTGTTATTTTTCTTACAATGGACCATTCACAGGTAGAAAACTAGTTACATGAGCAAGCCATTAAAAATTAAGATGGAATTCCTTATCATTGTCACATGTAGCTAATAGTATTCTGACATATTTATAGAATGTTTTATAATTGTTTTTATTTTCGTCTCTTTTTTCATTTAGTATAGGAATTCTTTTGATGTATTAATTAAATGAATACATTCATGAGATGCAATATAGTAATATATGAGAAATTCCATACATCGTTTTTCGTGTTGTTCAATATACCTCCATTTTTTAGTTGCTATTTTTCTTTTGTTTATAGTAAACCATTCAGACATATACAGCCAGTTATATTAGCCAATCATTAAATTCAAGATTGAAGTCCATATCCCTATTACATGAAACTAAAAATATTTATGAATGTGGTTTGCTAAATGTGTTGTGGTTTGGTTCAATGACAAGATATTTATATTTGTTAATAATATTAGACTACAAATAATATATACATTGACATTAATTTAAATACAAATATTGAATTACTAACATTATTAATATTTCATTATAAACATTGAGTTTAGAATTTTGTGCTTTCTTGTTGATTATTGTAATATGGGTCATATCACACATTTATTTTTATCACTCTTTTCATGTGTGCAGTATGTATTTCTAATGAGGTTTATAGCATCACGTTTTTAAGATTCAGTTTTTTAAAAACAATACAAACGGGGTGTTATATATATATATATATATCTGCCTAGATGTTTCTATCTCTTTCTGTATAAATTTTTATTTTGTCATTTTCCTTTCAAATGCAGGTATGGATAATAATGATGGGATCTATTACAATCAAGCGGTGGCGAATATTTCTAGACTCATCAGTCTTGTTTCTTACATTCGGAACAAGCTAGATAGAAAACATGGGTTCCATCCTACTTTTATTGATGAGCATCTTCGTGTGCTTGATGAAATGAAAATGAATGTGAAATACCTGTTGCATGTGCACATGAGGGAGGCTGGGAGAAAAACAAGAAGGGATTGGTTGGAAAGCGTTAAGTATTGTGATCATTATCCTGTTAATTTGAATTGGTGTTCCTTTTGTGGTCGGTCTGGTTGTGTTCTTGAAGAGGCTACTTGATAAATGAAATTTGATGGACTGTTTTGAGTCCATTTTTATGGTGGGATTTCTTTAAATGTAAAGACAACAAAAAACATATGTTAATTTCAGTGTTTTTTTTTTGGTTTCACTGATGGCGGAATTGAGTAACATTTTAGTTTATTTATTTATTCAGTTTATTGATGTTCAATTTGTATAATATTAATGGTCCCTTTGCTTTATTGATGTTTTATGATTGCACTATTAATATTTCACTGTATTTGTTGATCAATTGGGTTTATAACATTGATTCCTTGATTTTTCAGATTCTTCGGTTTGTAATAATATTCCGTGAACACATAATTAAATTCAAATATTGGGGTTTTTATATTAGTCCTGGAGTTTAATACTAATGCATTGTCCAATTTCACATTATGAAAAACACTCACTCAACTTAATATAAACAGAATTGACTATTGGTATAACTTATGTTTTTAATAATGTTCCCTTGAGTTCATGAATTCCTTTGGTTTATAGTATTAAAGCCTTGGGTTTATTATATATTTTTGTTTATATTATTAATAGCCCCTCCACTTTATTAATCTCTTCATAAATATAATGTGGTTGTGTTAGTAATATTCGACTAAAATTTTGTTCCCTTCGCGTTATTGGTCCCTTGGGTTATTAATATTTTTCCCTTGGGTTCACCAGTTCCTTTGTTTTCTAATATTGGACCATTGGGTTATTACTTCTTTTGGTTTATAATACTTTTTTAATCGCTTAAGTTTGTTAATAATTTTTATTTCTATTACTCGTTTGTTGGGTAATGTTTTTCCCTTGGTTCACCAATTCCTTTAGTTTATAATGTTAAACCCTTGGGTTTGTTAGTTCTTTCGGTTTATAATATGAATAATCGATTAATTTCATCCCTGATCAAACGTCAGACTGTCACAAATATTGTCTCCATATGAAAATCACCCATGGCCAACCATGGTCATAGTTGGTCTAACGTCACATTGTCGCAACAATTGTCTCAATGTTTAAATCAAGCATGGTAAACCATGTTTATTCCCCTCCATTTATAATATTCATAATCATTAATAATCGATCAATGTTATCCATGATGAAATGTCACATTCTGACAAACATTGTCTCGATATGAAAATCACCCATGGCTAACCATGTTCATAGTTGGTCCAACATTGCATTGTGACAAAAATTGTCTCAATGTTTAAATCAATTCCCTTGGGTTCACCAATTCCTTTGATTTATAATTTTTTGGGTAGTGATTTTCACTTGGGTTCGCCAATTCCTTTGGTTTATAATATTAAACCCTTGGGTTTATTAGTTTTTTTGGTTTATAATATGAATAATCGATCAATGTCATCCATGATCAAATGACACATTTTGACAAACATTGTCTCAATGTGAAAATCACCCATGGCCAACCATGGTCATAGTTGGTCCAATGTCGCATTCTGACCCATGATCTAATGTCACATTCTAAAAAATATTGTCTCAATATGAAAATCACCCATGGCCAACCCTGGTCATAGTTGGTCCAATGTTGCATTCTGACAACAATTGTGTCAATGTTTAAATCAATTCCCTTGGGTTCACCAATTCCTTTGGTTTATAATATTAAACCCTTGGGTTTATTAGTTTTTTGGGTTTATAATATGAATAATCGATCAATGCCATCCATGATCAAATGTCACATTCTGAATTGTGTCAATGTTTAAATAAATTCCCTTGGGTTCACCAATTCCTTTGGTTTATAATTTGTTGGGTAATGGTTTTCCCTTGGGTTCACCAATTCCTTTGGTTTATAATATGAATAATCGATCAATGTCATCCATGATCAAATGCCGCATTTTGACAAATATTATCTCAATATGAAAATCACCTGTGGCCAACCATGGTTATAGTTGGTCCAACGTCGCATTCTGACAACAATTGTGTCAATGTTTAAATCAATTCCCTTGGGTTCACCAATTCCTTTGATTTATAAATTTTTGGGTAATGGTTGTCCCTTGGGTTCACCAATTCCTTTGGTTTATAATATTAAACCCTTGGTTTTATTAGTTCTTTTGGTTTATAATATGAATAATCAATCAATGTCATTCATGATCAAATGTGACATTCTGACAAAGATTGTCTCAATATGAAAATCACCCATGGCCAACCCTTCTCATAGTTGGTCCAATGTCGGATTGTGACAACAATTGTCTCAATGTTTAAATCAATTCCCTTGGGTTCACCAATTACTTTGGTTTTTAATTTTTTGGGTAATGGTTGTCCCTTGGGTTCACCAATTCCTTTGGTTTATAATATTAAACCCTTGGGTTTATTATTATTTTTGGTTTATAATATGAATAATCGATCAATGTCATCCATGATCAAATGATAGATTATGAGAAACATTGTCTCAATACTGAAAATCACCCATGGCCAACCATGGTCATAGTTGAGTCAACATGGTAGTAACGATTGTCTCCAATGTTTAAATGAATTCCCTTGGGTTCACCAATTCCTTTTGGTTTATAATTTTTTGGGTAATGGTTGTCCCTTGGGTTCACCAATTCCTTTGGTTTATAATATTAAACCCTTGGGTTTATTAGTTTTTTTGGTTTATAATATGAATAATCGATCAATGTCATCCATGATCGAATGACACATTATGAGAAACATTGTCTCAATATGAAAATCACCCATGGCCAACCATGGTCATAGTTTTTCCAACGTCGCATTGTGACAACAATTGTCTCAATGTTTAAATCAATTCCCTTGGGTTCACCAATTCCTTTTGGTTTATAATTTGTTGGGTAATGGTTGTCACTTGGGTTCACCAATTCCTTTGGTTTATAATATTAAACCCTTGGGTTTATTAGTTTTTTTGGTTTATAATATGAATAATCGATCAATGCCATCCATGATCAAATGTCACATTCTGACAAACATTGTATCAATATGAAAATCACCCATGGCCAACCATGGTCATACTTGGTCCAACGTCACATTGTGACAACAATTGTCTCAATGTTTAAATCAATTCCCTTAGGTTCACCAATTCCTTTGATTTATAATTTTTTGGGTAATGGTTGTCCCTTGGGTTCACCAATTCCTTTGGTTTATAATATTAAACCCTTGGGTTTATTAGTTCTTTTGGTTTATAATACGAATAATCGATCAATGTCATCCATGATCAAATGTGACATTCTGAAAAATATTATCTCAATATGAAAATCAGCCATGGCCAACCCTAGTCATAGTTGGTCCAATGTCGGATTGTGAAAACAATTGTCTCAATGTTTAAATCAATTCCCTTGGGTTCACCAATTAATTTGGTTTATAATTTTTTGGGTAATGGTTGTCCCTTGGGTTCACCAATTCCTTTGGTTTATAATATTAAACCCTTGGGTTTATTAGTTTTTTTGGTTTATAATATGAATAATCGATCAATGTCATCCATGATCAAATGTCACATTTTGACAAACATGGTTTCAATATGAAAATCCCCCATGGCCAACCATGGTCATACTTGGCCCAACGTCGCATTGCGACAACACTTGTCTCAATGTTTAAATCAATTCCCTTGCGTTCACCAATTCCTTTGGTTTATAATTTTTTGGGTAATGATTTTCCCTTGGGTTCACCACTTGCTTTGGTTTATAATATTAAACCCTTGGGTTTATTAGTTTTTTTTGGTTTATAATATTAAACCCTTGGGTTTATTAGTTTTGTTGGTTTATAATATGAATAATCGATCAATGTCATCCATGATCAAATGACACATTATGAGAAACATTGTCTCAGTATGAAAATCACCCATGGCCAACCATGGTCATAGTTGGTCCAACCTCGCATTGTGACAACAATTGTCTCA
The DNA here is from genome assembly GCA_034641835.2 of Pinus albicaulis. Taxonomy (NCBI): domain Eukaryota; kingdom Viridiplantae; phylum Streptophyta; class Pinopsida; order Pinales; family Pinaceae; genus Pinus; species Pinus albicaulis. The sequence continues at coordinate 518,679,380 of CM076575.1, read as the reverse complement.
ATGTTTAAATGAATTCCCTTGGGTTCACCAATTCCTTTTGGTTTATAATTTTTTGGGTGATGGTTGTCCCTTGGGTTCACCAATTCCTTTGGTTTATAATATTAAACCCTTGGGTTTATTAGTTTTTTTGGTTTATAATATGAATAATCGATCAATGTCATCCATGATCAAATGACACATTATGAAAAACATTGTCTCAATATGAAAATCACCCATGGCCAACCATGGTCATAGTTGGTCCAACGTCCCATTGTGACAACAATTGTCTCAATGTTTAAATCAATTCCCTTGGGTTCACCAATTCCTTTTGGTTTATAATTTGTTGGGTAATGGTTGTCACTTGAGTTCACCAATTCCTTTGGTTTATAATATTAAACCCTTGGGTTTATTAGTTCTTTTGGTTTATAATATGAATAATTGATCAATGTCATCCATGATCAAATGTGACATTCTGACAAATATTGTCTCAATATGAAAATCTCCCATGGCCAACCCTGCTCATAGTTGGTCCAACGTCACATTGTGACAACAATTCTCTCAATGTTTAAATCAATTCCCTTGGGTTCACCAATTTCTTTTGGTTTATAATTTGTTGGGTGATGGTTGTCCCTTGGGTTCACCAATTCCTTTGGTTTATAATATTAAACCCTTGGGTTTATTAGTTCTTTGGGTTTATAATATGAATAATCGATCAATGTCATCCATGATCAAATGTCACATTCTGAAAAATATTGTCTTAATATGAAAATCACCCATGGCCAACCTTGGTCATAGTTGGTCCAACGTTGCTTTGTGACAACAATTGTCTCAATGTTTAAATCAATTCCCTTGGGTTCACCAATTCCTTTGGTTTATAATTTTTTGGGTAATGGTTTTCCCTTGGGTTCACCAATTGATTTGGTTTATAATATTAAACCCTTGGGTTTATTAGTTTTTTTGGTTTATAATATGAATAATCGATCAATGTCATCCATGATCAAATGTCACATTCTGACAAACATTGTATCAATATGAAAATCGCCCATGGCCAACCATGGTCATACTTGGCCCAACTTCGCATTGCGACAACAATTGTCTGGATTTTTAAATCAATTCCCTTCGGTTCACCAATTCCTTTGGTTTATAATTTTTTGGGTTATGATTTTACCTTGGGTTCACCACTTGCTTTGGTTTATAATATTAAACCCTTGGGTTTATTAGTTTTTTTGGTTTATAATATGAATAATCGATCAATGTCATCGATGATCAAATGACACATTATGAGAAACATTGTCTCTATATGAAAATCACCCATGGCCAACCATGGTCATAGTTGGTCCAACGTCGCATTGTGACAACAATTGTCTCAATGTTTAAATCAATTTCCTTGGGTTCACCAATTCCTTATATTTATTATAAATAAATATTCAAATATTTATTAATAATGATTATTAGTAATATTATAATATTATTAATATATAATATATATTATTATAATATTATTAATATATTATTAGTTCTTTTGGTTTATTAATAATATAACCATCTATGATATTAATATATAAATAAATATTAAAATATTAAATATTATTTTTATTATTTTTATATTAAAAAATATTATTAATATATATTATATATATTTCAAGTTAATTTATAGTATGTATATAGTTAATATTATTAATATATTAACAAATATTTTTAATATATATTATTAATACTTATTATAATATTAAAAATATATATATAATATTTTTGTATATATTAATAATATTATAATATTACTATTATTCATTATAAATAAATATTCAAATATTTATTAATAATGATTATGTGTAACATTATAATATTATTAATATATATTATTAATAAATATTCACATATTTATTAATAATGATTATTAGTAATATTATAATATTATTAATAATCATTATTAATAATATATATTAATAATATTATAATATTACTAATAATCATTATAAATAAATATTATAATATTACTAATAATGATTATTAGTAATATTATAATATTATTAATACATATTATTAATAATATAACCAATTGTGATATAATATATATTATTAGTTCTTTTGTTTATTTATAATATATTAAATTATTATATATTATTAATATTATTTTTATATTAATATATATTATATATATTTCAAGTTAATTTATAGTATGTATATAGTTAATATTTTTAATATATTAATAAATATTTTTAATATATATTATTAATACTTATTATAATATTATTAATATATATATAATATTTTTGTGATTTTAATCATAATTATTATATTTCATATATTAATATTCTTATTAATATATAATATATATTTTTCAAGTTAATATAATAAATTTATTATATATAATATTTATTTATTGATATATAAATTAATGTGATGGGTAGTGGATATAGGCCTATCGGCGTATATCAACCACATTAGTAAATATAATGTGGTTGTGCTAGTAAATATTTTTAATCTTATTACTCTAAATATTATACGCTCATTACGCTAGTCAATTAACAGTCTGTTAGGGTCTTTGACGAATTGACACAACGAAAAGTCACGATTACTGATCAAAAGCATTTATGGAAGTATAAATTTCTGGATTGTGTAGAGTCGAATAAAAATTTGGTGAGTGAAAGCTTCTACAAGGAAAAAGCAGAAGAAAAAGCATAGTATTTCAGAAAGCAAAAACCAGAAACTTGAATCTAGTGACTAGTCGAAAAATAGGACTTCAATCAGTAATAACAGTATGTATAATATCAGTCAATTTTAATTGATTTTTCTGCTTTGTTATTGTTGTGGTGGTATATTTTGAGAATATTTTAGAATTGAGTTGGCAGCAGTCAGTTAAATTTCGATCAATCACAGTATCGGTTATATTCCAAAATATTCTACAAATCTATATGGATTTTATTCAGTTCTATTTCTAATTTGTGCTTTATTAATGTTTTTTCTTTTCCTTAGTCCTTGGAGGCCTTTGTGATTACTGGGTGTAGTGGTCACTCAATTTCCATGGTATAAGCGTCCGGCCTTTAAGCTGCTCAGTCGATGGTGGGCTCATTCCATGACACACTCCTTCCCATATTACGCTCGTCTCCAAAATCCATGTACTCTTTCCAAGTCCCTTGTTTTCTTCCACATTCCAAGCGTCGAATACCCTCCCTATAACACCTTATGCATATGGGTTTACAACGACAACGAAGGCACTCTGTGGAATCTTCCGGTACCGGTGGTCCCTGAGGAATCAAAAAGACATGTAGATTTCCTTCACACCTCTCAATAATCACTACGACGTGAGCGTGGTGGATCTGAGAGACGACAACATTCGGTGGAAGAAACTCCCGCATTTTCCCTTCATGGAAGGCCACAATATGTTGAGTTGTAGTTCCTTTGACAATGGCGGGCATTGTACCACTTATCATGTTGTATGGATCTCAGATAACATCTACAACATTCACGACGATGGTTATTCTGTGTGCACGCTACACGCAAGAAATGACATAACTGAATTGCAATTCCAATGGAAACCTCAATTGGGTATCACTAGTGATTTAATGGATAAATTAGTTGGCAATAACTTAGAGGAGTCACCCCTAGTATATCTAGAAATTGACCTACCGTTAAATTTTGATGGTAGAACTCCCAAATGTTGTTACAACATATGTGAGCCCAGCGAATATAATAGATTTAACAGTGATTATTTGGAAATCCCTGAGTATTTGTTGATGCAGCGAGAGGACGAAAGGCTTAGTCCCAAACAACAAAGCAGTAAGTCAATTTTATATTACGTGACTGCTTCTCAAGAAGAAGGGGTTTGTGAACTGAACATTTTCGAGCAGAAGTTATATTCAACAATAAAATATTCAGCCATTTTTAATAATGACATCAAAAATAAAATATGATGACTTTGAAAAATTATAAAATATCAAAAGGTTTAAAATTGCAACAATTTTTACACATGTTATTAAAGATAATCTATTATCGTGTGTCTGAAAAGCCTTGAAAATCCAAGAATGACATTCAAGGTAAAATATCACCTCTATGAAAATAAAATTGGAACAATTTTTAGGCATGGTATTAGATAAAATATCACTTGTAAAAAAAAAATTAAATAGAAAACAAATAAAATTTAAAAAATAATAAAAAAATTTAAAAAACACACAATTTAAAGAAAAAAATTAAAAATTAACCCAAAACAAAAACAAATTGTGTATAAAATATTTTGGTAAAATTCACATCAAAGAAAATTAAGTAGACACATTTCAAACCAGTCAGTGTGGTTCATCATCAAGAGAAGATGAGATGATCAAGACTAGATGAGAAATCTAATCAGAGAACCCATTTAAATAGATAAGTAAAACTCCAACTAGCCATTTGAAAATTAATAGCTAGTTTTACTCGAATAAGAAATAAAAATAAAAATAATTATTTATTTATTTTCTAATTTCTTTTAAATAATTATTTTCTAATATCTTCACCCTGCGTCCCCTAGGGCGACGGTGGTCGGCGATGACGGTGATTCCTGGAATCGACCCAGGGCAATGGTGATTTCCGAACTCGAAGCAGGGTGGTGGTGATTCTTGTAATTGACCTACCTAGGGTGACAGTGATTTCCAGAATCGACCCAGGGCAGCGGTGATACCCGGAATTGACCCTCGCCGCCTTGGGGCCGCGAGGCTCGGCCGACGAGCGGAGGAGAGCTGGTAGCTATTCGCCGCTCATCGACCAAGCCCCGCGACCCCAGGCCATTGGTAGTGATTTTAATTTAATTTTTTATTAATTTCTTTTTTATTTTTTATATTTTATTTTTATTTTTGTTTTTTATATTTTTAAATTTAATTTTAAAATATTAAAATATAATTTTTTTTTAATTACTTGTTTTTAAATTTTTTTTTTATTAATTTTGATTTATTACTAATTTTTAAATTTTTTTTTTTTTCCATTTTTAAAAATGAATCAAACTTTTTTGTTTAGAGTGGTGATTTTCATCTTGGTAATAAGACATAAAATTAAAATAAAATAAATATGAAAAAATAATTAAATGAAAAAAATTAAAATTAAAATAACCCTAACAAAATCTCGAGCCTTTCTATATAAAATTCATTTAGAATAATCAATTTTTTACTGGATAATTATCCTGATAGATATAACTCAACATGGTATAGGTGTTGTGATGTAACCAACCTATATCCATTTTAAGTCGAGATCTATCAAGCATCCAGAGGGATAAAATATATCTATCTCTTCATCTTCCTCTCTCTCTCTCTCTTTCTCTTTGGCCCCTCCATGTATATATCTATCTCCCATTGTCACTCTATCTTAATCCCCAAACATACTCACACTCTCTCTATATCTATATATCTATTTATCTCTCTCGCCCCCCCTCCCTGTATCTCTCTCTATCCCTCTCTGTCTCTCTCTCTTCCACTTCTCTCTCCATATATATCTTCCTTCCTCCCCCCCTCTTTGCCTCTCTCTTCTTCCCTCCATCACCCCTCCATCTATATCTCTATCTCCCCTTGTCTCTCCTTCTCACCCCCAAAACATACACGCTCTCTCTGTCCATATATATATCTATCTCACTCTTCCCCTTATCTCTCTCTATTTACCCCTTGTCTCCCTATATATCTCTCATTATCTCTCTCTTTCTCTCCTCTCTCCCTCACTGTATCTCAATCTCTCCCCTGTCACTCGCTCTCCTTCTCTCTCCTCTCTCTCAAGTCTTTTCTCTCTTCCTTCCTCTCTCCTTCTCTCTCTCCCTCTCTCTCCCCCTCCATATCTATGTATCCCTGTCTCTCTTCCCCTTCTTTCCCTATCTCTACCCTCTCCTTTTCTCTCTCTTCCCTCGTCTCCTCTCTCCCTCATTCCATATTCATCTCTCCCTTGTCACTCCCTCTCTCTCTCCACCTCTATCTCTCAATGTATTTTTTCTTCCTTCTCTCTATTTCCCCCTCCAAATCCATCTCTCTCTCCCACACTCTCTCCTCCTCTCTCCCCCCCCCCCTCTTTCTCCTTCGTCCTCTTTCTCTTCCTCCCTCCCTCTCCTTGTCTCTCCCACCTCTAAGTCTATCTCCCCCATTCTATTCCCCCTCCATCTTACTCTCTCCCTTTGAAATATGATCCCATTGTATTGTATTTAAAAAATTATCTAAATTTAAAAAAAAAAACATAATTGGTTGTAAAATATTAAACCTATATTTTGGATCAATCATGTCAAAGAAAATAAAAAAACTTAAAAGAATCATACACTATCTTTCCTCTATCATTGTTAGTCATTTTTATTTCTTTCTTCACTTGGATCCTTGGTTAAGATGCATCTATCCTAATTCTTTATAATATTATTTATATTATATAAATTTCACATATGTATATATAAAACTATTCTCACTTTTAATTTATTAAAACCTAGAGTTAATATATATGCGAATATTTTTAGTAGTCGTGAGGATGGAGGGTTTAGATATAACTCAAAAGTAACTATAACCTTTTTTCTTTTAGATTTAATTAAAAAATGTTATAAAATTAAATTAAAAAATAATTATATGTAGAATATTTTGATTTTGAAATAAGTTATGGTTTTTGGGCATGTGGTATTAATAAGTCATGGTATTGTAACAAAATAATTAAAATCCTATATCCATAACATAATAATCAAAAGCCTAGATGACCCATGGTATTATGATTTCCTTTCCTCATCTCCCTCTTTCTATCTTTCTCTTCCAGGTATTGGGTCATGGTACGTAGAAAAACCTATTTAGAAGTTAATAATATCCATGGTAAATATCCATGATTAAAAATATTTTTATATTGTAAATATTAAATTTTTATCGGCTTATTAATTATATTTAAAAATAGTTATGGAATCATTATTTTAATTTATATGGTAAAATGGATGTTACTTTATAAGTATTATTTATATGTTATATATTTTAATGTGATATGTATATTATATTTTCTTTTATCTAAAAACAATTTTTTAAAATTTTATTAATAAAAAAAATTAAAATATAAAAAAATCGAATTTAAAAAATATCTCATATCACACATCTAAAATCTCATGTAAGGTCACACATCCACCCTATACTAAACTGTAGAGTGCCTCTCAATGAAATGAAATGTTTCATCAATACAAATACAAATAAAAATTATATTAAATTAAATAAAGGGATTAATGTAATGTAAACATTTTAAGTTCGTCAAAATAAAATAAAAGAATAAAAGTAAAAATAACCCTATAAAAATAAAATAATAATAATAGTAAAAATGCCCCGGATGCGGGTGACATAACTGACACGAGGGACAATCATTTCTCACACACCCCGAAGGATGGAGATCTTCTATGCAGAGCCTCACCTGCTGTAACCCTCAAACCGTTAGTCATCCACACGAGACTAACAGAATCAGGTATGATGATGAGACGTTGGGAACTGCGTCACCCTATCGAGGGCACCCTTCCGCATCTATCACCATGAATTATTATCATGATTAACCTGTATATCATCCATCCCCCTTCCCTCGAGCCTGCTCAGGAAATCGATCATGGCATGTAGTTGCATGCGAGGCATACTCATTGCCATCCTCCTTGCACATGTCCAAGCCCCTTTAAAAGGATGAGCTCTCAACCCCGAGCAACCCACAGTATTTTCCCTCTACCTTTTGTATTTTTAACTATGCTCTGGCACTACCCTGATTTCAGAAGGCTGCATAGCCCTCTTCTCAGCGTTGCACTGCGCAGTCTTGTCTGGGTTGTTACATCCCATTTTGCACACCTCTTTCCCAGCCCTTCCGACCCACCGAGCACTAGCGTTGTTTATCCCTCTGCTAAGTATCCCTCCCTTGACATCTCCCCCTTGTCTCATTATGCAATGGCCCCCAGATTACACTAGAGAACCATCTGAGGTGGACAGAGAGGGGCTCTCCCTGGTCATTATCACCATGGCGAGGAAAATTGACTAGAGTCGATGAAAGGCTCCTCCTCCGGAATTTTTGCTCAAGAGAGACCTGACCCCCTATGTAAGCTACACAGAGAGGTAAGCGCGGCCCGCGGAAATCCACCATAACGCACCACCCCTAGCTCCGCAAGACTGACCTATTGTTGGTTCAAGAGAAGGAAGATGATGATTCAGATGTCTCGGAGATGGATTCCGATGGCAACTGGACAGGTGTCCCTGATGGAGAAGATCTAGAGTCACCCATCCTCTGCGCACCGGTCGACAAACCCATGTGTTCATTGGCAGATTCAGAGGAAGCGGTTGTGCAGGCACCTGCTTGCCCCATTGAGGAGGAGGTCCCCAACAACGATGATGAAGATGAATATTGAGGCCTGCACAGCTGCACAACTCTTCAATGTTTTTTGTCAAGCATGCAACCATTAGTATTTTTTTGCTTCTGTTTATTTTTTGCTAGTTAGATACATCAGCGCTACTGCGTATATTGTAATTTTATGTCTTAAGTTTTTGTTCGGGTTTGTTTCCTCCTCTGAGGCAGTCCCGAAACCAAGTAACTAAGGCTGGGATTGGCTAAGCGCAGCTTGCCAACCCCACTTGTAGCATATGTAACATTTCATTTTTAGCCTAACTTACTAAAAAAATAAAATAAAAATGACCTAGGGTATTGATCTATGGTATTAGTGTGGAATATAACCTATTTAAAGGGGTAAAGTAAACCAACCTAAATGCATTTTAACTTTCGATTTACCAAGTGCCCAAAGGGATTAAATTTTTGTGGTGAAATCCTCAGAGTGAAAAGATTTGATTGCTCTTGCCCTTGGTAGAACCAGAGTTAAAAAAGACTTGGAAATGATTTAGTAAAATTATTACACTTGAATTTCTTTGAGGTACTTCACATTATTTTTTTTTGTTTTTTTTAAATAATGTAATGTAAACATTTCAGGTTGGTCAAAATAAAATAAAAGAATAATAGTAAAAATAACCCTATAAAAAAAAATAATAATACAAGTAAAAATAACCCATAGTACTCATCCATGGTATTCCTAGAAGATAACATATTTAAAGAGGTAAAATAAACCAATCTAAATACATTTTAACTTTGGAATTACCAAATGCCCCAAAAAATCAATTTTTTTATAGTGAAATCCTCAAAGTAAAAAGATTTGATTTTTTTTTTTTTTTTTTTCAGAAAGAAAAAAACGCTGTTTTATATCATGAAAAATTTAAACAGTGCATAATACAGCATAAGAAGTGTAGTGAATAATCACTTCCAAAAATATGCAACATTCCCCTAAAACCAAAAATAATGTGGTCTGGAAAAACATACCCATCACATGAGACTCATAATCAAGGAGAGAATCGCTAATATTGTCTAAAAAGATCCCCCAATTGCCAATTAGAAAAAATGCAGCAAAAGTAGCATGGAGAGAAATAAGAAACATATACATATCATGGGGATAGTCCAGCACCATAGAAGTGAACCCCTATCCGCCAAATCGAAAAACAGAAATGGAAGATCAACCAAATCCGTAGATGTGAACCCACAGTTCATACACTACAGTCGTGTCATCAAGAAAAAAGATTTGATTGATCTTGCCTTAATAAAACTAGAATTAAAAAAAAATGATTACACTTGAATTTCTTTGAGGTGCTTCACACGGATAGTGTTATCTTAGGCATCTAACTGTAGGAATTATGTGTTTGAGACAAAGAGCACTATTTAAAAGCCATATCTGAATCGTATATTCATGTAATTATTTTAAAATTGGTTCCCATTTTTATTTATGCTATTGTTCCATGTTGTGATGTGACACTTCAAATTTTCAATCTAACACAATATGTGTCGGAGCTTTCAATCTAAAAGTAACTATTTTTTTTAATTTTTTAAAGTGGAAATAATCTTTCGATCACAAATCCGAACTTATTTATACGTATTTAGTGAGGTGGCAATCTCTAGAAAGAATGAAATGGAGATCTCAATTCATGGGCTTACGATCTCTTTCCAGAAAAAAATGTTGAAATAAGTTTCACAATTGTTCTTAGAGAATGTACATGTTTAGGGTCAGATACATTTAGTTAGTCAAGTGATTATATGTGAAGTGGTTAAAGCTCAAAAGAAAATATTTAGCTAGTAAAGTGATTATATGTAAAGTGGTTAAAGTTCAAAAGAAAATATATCATATGAAATATATTTGAAAGTAAGAATGATAAATGTAATAATTATATATTACTAAATATAAAGTTGATAAATACAAGTGAATTAATAAAATTTATATGAATAGAATTTGTAATTTTAAATAAGAGAAAAAAAAATATTTTTACTTCGAAAAAAATCAATACTAAATTTTATATATTTCAAAGTAACAATAACTCACATAACACATCATCATATATTTTGTCCTGGGATAATGAATTTGAGATGTCAAATCACATGCTTATGATTGCACAAAATGTGCAAATGAGAGGTTTATGAGAGAAGGAATTTGTTTTAATTATTTTATAATGATAAATTTAGATTAACATTAATTAATATTTAAAATGACACAATGATTATTATGTAGATATCTATGTATTAATTTAATTAGTAATAATATAAAGTAAATAGTAAGCCTATAGGGTTTCTGTATATGAACATGATTTTGGTTCACAACTTCTCTCTGAACCCTATTTAGGATGAATTGATATATGATCATTATATATTAGAGCTTATCATGAAATACTAGGTTTAAGGAGAAATTAATTTACTTAAGATTATCATAATAAATCACTATAAGATCCAACTCAATATCAAATCTCCTCACAAATTACTTAATTCACATCAATGTACTAAGCCTCTACTAAACAAAATGTCATTCAAATCTTTATTAAAATTCTTATTGGCATAAACAAACAAATTACAAAATTTTATTATTTCATAAGATTGAATTCTTTATAAATTTGAAAAATACTTTTAAATAACATAAAATAATAATCAAATTATCATCAAATAAAATAAAATAAAATAATTTATATAAATTTTTTAATTGCATGCTCTAACTTTCTTTTCATTCTTCCCTCACCATTAAATCCAAATTTATGAGTTCCTCTGGTCGGTGATGCCGTTTCATTTGGAAACACTAAGATACGAGAGTGATTCCCACTAGGTATTCCTTTCTTACCACCCCAACAACAAAATTGCTTAAAATTGGTGAATTTGACGCAGGGAAAGGAGGATTTTAAAAGAAAATTGTTGGGAATCTAGGGAAGATTTAGAGTTAGACTATGGACGATCTTTTCATTTCATCGTCTTCTCGCATTGTCATTATCATCTTTTCATAGGATATAATAAAACCTAATTTTCATTATAAATTTTCTATATGATATAATAACACCTCATCAATGATCTGGTATAAATTTAATTGAGTTTGAATGATATAATAGCTCATAAATTATGATGAAAAAATAAGAGTACAACATGGAAGAGTAAAGAAAATGAATGCACTTTGAAACTAAATGCAACAATTAAAAAGCACAGGTGGATGGGTCACCTTCGACCCAAGCACAGGTGGATGCTATTAAACCTTTGGCGGCGTCATATGTATTTGCTGCTTCTTCGCTTGGGTCGGATATCTCCATCCACTTGGGAATTTTTTTATTATTTTATTGTATTTTTTTTTTTTTTTAATGTGGCAGTTTTTTTTCATTTTTTATATTTCAAAAGAGCAGATCGCTATACATATATCATTTCTTTTTGTGGCTTCAATTTGTTCGAGGGAAACCAAGTTTGTTGGCCACATGAGGGAATTAAAAGCTAACGAGTATTGAAATTTCTTTTTCTTTCTATTTGCTGCTATGTCTACTTTAATATGTCCAAAATAATTACAGTTTATTCGCTATAAAAACTTGCCACTAAAAACATAGAAAACTAAAACATAATGAAAGGAGGCATCACCCATCAGAGGAATCAACTGGCGTCGAGTCTTTAGCAATAGACCCGGCATCTCCACTTGTTGCATTGCTTGGATTTGTTTTTCAATTCTTCCTATTTTGACTCTTGCAAGGCGCTGGGACACGACAATAACTTTGATTTCCTTCCTAATTTGTTGCAGCTCTGATATCATTGTCTGGTTACCTGCTTTTTCTTGGGTGTTGGTCATAGACTTGGCTAAGACACACTTGATCTTCCAGTATGTATTGATCGATTGATGGAAGAGGGATAGCCTTCCTCTAGTATTTCTTGGATCATAGATGAAGTCCAGTATGGCCTCTTGTTGCTTAATGTCTTCATCTTCATGGTTGCTTTCTCTAGTTAGAAATAATTAATTCCTACGTGTCTATGGTTGTAATTCTCCATTTGAGGAGTTTGTTCCTACATAATAGGAATTAGCTAGAATATAGTTTCTCCTAGTTTAGTGTGTGGTTGAGAGAATCTCTCAACCACACTACTGTACGTCTAAGATAGAATTCCTATCTTGAGACTTTTGCTTGTATAAATATGTGTGTAATTTCTTATTCATAATATAGAATTTTATTAGAGTTTACTGTGTGCTATTTTATCTTGGTATCGGAGCTTGAGAGCCCGTAAGGGCCTCTGGCTCTTCCTGGTCATGGGAAAATAAATTATTTATATTAGTGTTAAGTTTGGTTGTCCATCTAGTGCTTGAGCGCTGCTGTATGCAGAGAGTTGTGCTGTTTGAGTGCGTGCATAAGGAAGATTTGTGAGTCTGGATCATTTGGTTCATGGATCGACAGGCGGATTTGTGCTATTAAACATGGTGTGGTGACTGGTGTTGTGAGCGTGACAGCACCCTGTGATTAGCGAAAGCATAGTTGATATTTATTGAACGGATCGGTAGTCGGACGGAATTGTCAGATTTAACCTTTGATCCTCGGACAGAAGTGAGGCATGCAGGAAAGGATGGCAATGTGCCTACTTCTGGAGACCATTGGCTTCCTGAAACATGCACATCACAATATTAAAGACTCAAGAGCAATCTGGTTGCTGTATTGACCATGTTAATGTGTTTTTGGAGGTCAATTACGTGCTGCGCAGCGGAAGCGTGGATCGAATCTATGTACCCACCGCTTGCCAGGAACCCTTTGTTGAAGTAACGAGCTCCAATTAGCATTCTGTTGCAGAGCGAGCTATTAAAAGCCATGCCCGGCTGGCATTGGCCTTTCCATTGGGCCTGGATCTCGCTCATTCTGGTGTCTCCGAAGCTCCGGCTCTCAGGCCAGATGCCAGATTCTATAACTCCGATGATAACATCTGAGCTATTGCCGAATTGTGATTGCAGCCATATGCCGGACTTTTTGTCAAGGCCCAGGATGTGGTACGAATATGTGCAAGACTTCTGGTTTCTTGTTTGCTGTGAGAGATGAAAGAGATGGTTTCACGGCGTGAAGTAGTTGGATCAGTTCCTCCATGGTAATGCCGGATTGTGTTCAGTGTCGCATTGCAGAACCGAGCCATGGCTGCATCGTCCAAGGGATTGTCTGGCCTGCATGAGGAATTGGTTGTGCTTCTATATGTTGATCATCCACGATATCTGATCCTTCTACGCCATCATCTTGTAGTAAGGATGCATTGGAAGTCATGTTTGTATGTGGGCTCGGGTCAAGAACACGATCTGGTCCAAGGCAATGAGAAACGTTATCATTTTTTTTCTTTGCTCGGTGTTGCGCAAGTTTCTTATGCATTATTTGGATACTTGCATTCCAGTTTTCTTTTCATTAATTGTTGACTGTTGTATAAGGCAGCCAGAGCTACAAGCGAACCTGCGTGGATCGATGATGGATTTGTTGTGATCTGTTGACTGCGTAGTTAAAGGGCCGAGTGAAGCGTGAGGCTGGCTGGGTGAGGCAGTTTCCAGATCCATGTCTGTGTGAGCCATGATGCAGATATTCCTGCGACAGTGAGGTCGACGCGTTTGTCCCGCAATCACAATTCAACTAGTGGTTTTATCCGTTGGCTGGCTGAAAGAGGAGCGTATGGGAAAAGTTATGCAACTCGACTGAGAGCAGTGACGGAAAGTCTGCTTAAATTCCATTTCAGAGAAGAAGTAATGGATGCACTGTTCTAGAGATGCGGAGAAACACTGGTAAACAGATTGAGTAAAATTTTTGAATTTGAGATACAGGGAGGATACCTCGTCATGGTGTTGGAGCGTAAATGAAGTAGTTGACAATTTACACAATAATTAACTAACAATTTATTTTATATAAGCCGAGATCAAGATGCGTTTCTAAAGTTTTGTTTATATATAAGGTCAAAGTGCCTCTCCTTGCTAGGTCCATGTACTACATGTATATTTTTATTATATTGTTGAGAGCTTCAGTATGGCCAAAAGTCCCAGGTTCCATGGATTTTTTTTTTGTTCCTCATCCGGAACTTTGCCAAGGGAGAAGACATCACCTAGTCTAGATGGTGGTGGCAATGGATTAGAAGAAGAAATGAATGCTGGAATCCGTCCAGTATCTGTGGCAAGGGAATATGATGTCAACAAATAGTCTGCGTCTTCTTGGAACCAAGATCGCAGAAAGTGTGGCTATATATTATTAAAAATGATGGCTCGTGTGTTGGACCTACTTTCCTTGCTTCATCTCACTCGATATATAGAGGGAGAAGTTTATGCTACTGTCGAAATGTATTTTTTTAATTCTCTGATGATGTTGCAATGTATTGATTAACTGTCATGACAATGAAATTGGTTGTAATTTAAATGACAGTAGTGTGACCAACTATTGTCACAATTTTGAGTGTGTGTTGGAACTGGTCATTCCAACACTAAGAAAAATTGTAGGGAATGATGAACACATGACAATGAAAACGACATCAATTGGAGCTACAACAGAGATTGGAGGATGATCGAGATCGTGTTGCAGATTGTCAGCGAGCATGAGGCAGTATGCTTGAAAACAGTGACTAGCCTTGATACTGTGAATAGGGGAAGTGGCATTACGTTGCAATACCGGGAAAATTGGATATTGAAACGCGATGGAGGATTGGACCGTGGAGTCCTGGATTAATGTTGTTGAAGGGAAAATTGTGTTCTCTTCGTGTGGCTGTGAGTGCCTATGTTCCGTTTCTTTATCAGTGGACCCCTCATAGGTATCATTGGAATGGTTACTGGTATGTTTGGGAAATAATCATCTTTGGGCAGAGAGGAAATTAATGTGAAGAGTTTAATTTGTATTTTCTTGGAATCATGTTTAAATATTATTGAGCCTAGCTAACTCAATGTAGGCAAAGTTATTTTGTTAGAATTTGCAACTCTAACGAATGACAGGTTAAGCATGGAGTTCCAAGAAGTTATTTGAACAGACAAAGATGCCCAAGATGTAAACAATGAACAAATGAGGTAAAGGAGCAGCAATAATGTTTATAGTGGACAACAAAGTATATGTTTGTTTGAGTTAGTATTGTTTGTGGAATAGACTCCGTAGCATGTTATAAGCAAGTCCAGTTGTTATAAAGGTCATTATATGTACCCAGAAACTCCAAATGTTGAAGTATGAAATGTAAGCCTTTTAAAGGTATTTGAAAGTTCGTGGTGATCTTAAAACCACTTTGTAATGGGTTGCCTTTGTGGCTGGTTGTTGGTGAGCCAGAAACCATCTATAGAGCCTTTGTGGCTGGTTGTCTTTGTGGCTTGAGGTGCCTTTGTGGCCGCATGTACACGAGTGGCCGCGTGTACATGAGAGTTGTGTGCTCAGCAGAGCTTTGTGCTCAATCGAGCAGGTGGACTGTAGTAACACCTGGCTCAGTCTCAGATGATTCATTAATCTCTGAGAAGAAGGGGGTTGGTGTGCTTTCTTAGCTGATAGTCGTGCTGAGAAGCGCAATTGGCGCAACTGTTCAGTACATACTCATGCCAACGTGCCAAATCACGGGAATGGCGCCGAAGCACACGATAAACTTGCGCCAGTATTTTTATTCTGGGCGTGGATTTTTTATTCAGGAAGACGCCAACTCAACTTCATGGGGATCCGCGGGAAGCCTCATCTTCGTTTGACGATTTGCGAGAGGAGCAGATCGGAGAAGTTGCGGATCTATCCGGAAGAGGCAGATTGGAAGATCCGCAGGAAGCCTCAACTTTGCTGGACGATTTGCGAGAGGAGCAGATCGGAGAAGTTGTGGATCTGTCCGAGAGAGGCAGATTGTGTTTTTTGGAGGTTCTGCACATGTAATTCACCTGATGGTGGTGGATTTGTAGGTACATATATGCAGTGATAATGGTCGACAGAATCATGTATGCGAAGGACATCCTACAGGACTAGCGGTTGCAGCAGTTGGTACCCATGCATTCCGGTGGATGTTTGATCTTTTATATGGACGTCGACATATTCTTTGTTATGTTTGACCACAACTAGACTTTGTGAATCACTATCATGACAAGTAGTCATTAAGGGGGGGAGTTAGAAATAATTAATTCCTACTTGTCTATGGTTGTAATTCTCTATTTGAGGAGTTTGTTCCTACATAATAGGAATTAGCTAGAATATAGTTTCTCCTAGTTTAGTGTGTGGTTGAGAAAATCTCTCAACCACAACGTCTAAGATAGAATTCCTATCTTGAGACTTTTGCTTGTATAAATATGTGTGTAATTTCCTTGATTCACAATATAGAATTTGATTAGAGAGTGTGCTATTTTATCTTCTCTTTCCCATCCATATATGGTGTCTCTTATGTGGGTTGGATTTCCATTTTCATAAAGATTATAGATGTTTTCCATGACTTCTTTTGTTGTTTTTCTACCTAGCTTGTTGAGTCTTTCATTCCTCATACGCTAGTTTAGTTTTCCTTTACCAGTGCCTTTACGTTTTCCATACTATCTCTTTGCCATTCTGTTACTTTAACGGAGAAAGATCGACTGTGCCTCTGGTTGCCTCAGATTTCTCTGTGGAACTCCTGCAGCAAAACATACCTCTCTGAGGTTTTCTTTCTTCACTAGATGGCCCAGTTTCCAACTTCTGCATTCTTAATGTTTGATCGTGTGGCCATGTACGCTCCAGGGTTTTGCATTTACACGTTCTCGTGGATGGCACCGACCTTGGCCATTCCTTACTTGCTGGCACCCGGATAGAGAGTATTGCATTTAATTTTAAAGTGTATTTATTTTTTTTAATTTTTTTATATTTTATATTTTAATTGATTTAGACTTTTATATCAACCATATTTATTATATTGTTGTGGAATTGTTTCCTAATATACTTTTATTTATTTATGTCAATCTTATTCACTTATATCAACCAGATTGATAAATATAATTTTATTAATAATAAATATTTTTAATCTTATTACTCTATCATACCTCAGTATACGCTAGTTAATTAACAGTTAGCGTCACGAATTGACACAACGAAAAGTCACTATTACTGATCAAATGCATTAATGGAAGTATAAATTTCTGGATTGTGTAGAGTCCAATAAAAATATGGTGAGTGAAATATTCTGCAAGTAAAAAGCAGAAGAAAATGGATAGTAATTCAGACAGCAAAAGCCAGAAACATGAATTTAGTGACCAGTCGGAAAATAGGACTTCAATCAGTAATAATAGTACGTATAATATCAGTCAAATTTAATTGATTTTCCTGCTTTGTTAGTGTTGTGGTGGTATATTTTGAGAATATTTTAGAATTGAATTGACAGCAGTCAGTTAACTTTCAATCGATCACAGTATCGGTTATTTCCAAAATATTCTAAAAACACTATATTGATTTTGTTACATCAACGCTTTTGCTTTTCCTCAGTCCTTGGAGACCTTGGAGACCTTTGCGATGACATTGTGTTGGGCGAAGTGGTCACTCAACTTCCATGGTATAAGCGTCCGGCCCTTAAGCTGCTCAGTCGATGGTGGGCTCATTCCATGACACACTCCTTCCCATATTACGCCCGTCTCCAAAATACCAGAATTCTTTCCAAGTCCCTAGTGTTGTTCCACACTCCAAGCCTGGAATACCCTCAGTATAACACCTTCTGCATATGGGTTTACAGCGACGACGAAGGCACTCTGCGGAATCTTCCAGTACCGGAGGTCCCTGAAGAATCAAGAAGACATGTAGAATTTGTGCGCGATGGCAATGACGAACGTATATATTCCTTCACACCCCTCAATAATCACTACGACGTGAGGATGGTGGATCTGAGAGACGGCAACATTCGGTGGAAGAAACTCCCGCAGTTGCCCTTCATGGAGGGCCACCATGTGTTCAGTTGTCGTTCCTTTGACAATGGCGGGCGTTGGACAACATATGATGTTGTATGGATCCCCAATGACATTTACCACGATGATTTTTCTATAAGCACGCTACACGTAAGAAACGACATAACTGAATTGGAATTCCAACGGCAACCTCAATTGGGTATCACTAGTGATTTAATCGATAAATTACTTGGCAATAACTCAGAGGAGTCACCCCCAGTAAATCTAGTAATTGACCTACCGTTAAATTCTGATGGTAGAACTCCCAAATGTTGTTACCGCATATGTGAGGCCAGCGAATATAATACATTTGACAGCGATAGTTCGGAAAACCCTGAGTATTTGTTGATGCAGCTCGAGGATGACAGGCTTAGTCCCGAAAAACAAAGCAGTAAGTCAATTTTATATTACGTGATTGCTTCTGTAGAAGCAGGGGTTTGTGAACTGAACATTTTCAAGCTGAAGTTAGATGATGAGAACAGTAGGAGAATTGGAGAGTCGGAATGGAATGCATTCTTGAACACCTGGGTTCCTGTTCCTATCTTTCAACGTATGGAAGAAACAGCAACAAGAGTTTCTTCGGAGAATTTTTTGGAATGGGAGAAAAGTAGGTTTAAGATTGACCAGGTTGTGGATATCGACGAGATCAAAGTGGCGCCAAAGATTGATCTCCTAGTCTACACTTTACAAAGAGTTTTGTTGAGATAGCAGCCAATATATTTGTCTTGGAGTTTTATAGCAGCCATATATTTGTGAAGTTCTGTTGGGGCATTAAAAGAAAAATGAGTCAAAACTTTTTCATTATTATTTTATATACAAATAAATTTGTATTTTATAACTTTTTAACCTAATCACATTTTAACGTAATCACAAATATACACAATTTAAATCATTACTAATAAATATAATGTGGAGCATGTTGGCTTGACTTCACAGAATATCATCGGCAAAGCAACTACTTTAATAAGAAAACTTTTAAATATAAATTCACTTCCCGTTAACTTGATGTAATTAGTATTAACAATATTGAGAAGTTCTAATGAATCAACTCTTCGTGGAATTAGGAACACTGGAAGGACCTCATAATTCAAAAGGAATAGATGTGGTTTCAGTAGGGGTAACTGCTTATCGTTTAATATTTACTAGTTTTTTCTGGTTAGCTTTAATTTAATAATCAAAATAAATTAGAAAACCATAATAATATAAATTAATTAATATTATCCAAATAAACAAAAAAACTAGATTAATTAACTTTTGGATTTAATTTGTAGATTTATAATTATGTTTCTTTTTATACTAAGAACTTTAATAACTGATTGTTAATACTTTTTTAACACTTTCATGAACTTGTAAATGTGGAGCTTTGTCTATTATTATTGGTCTTTCTCTATATTTTGAGTGCATATAAATTTTCTTCAACTTGAATGGCTCTTTCCAATTCAAAAGCTAAAAACTTGATTGTTGATATTTTTAACACTTTCATGAACTTGCAAATATAGAGCTTCCTCTTCTACTATTAATATTTCTCATGTTTTAAGTAAACATACACTTTCTTCAACTTAAATTTCTCTTTCCAATTCAAAAACTAATTCATTTACTAATATAGTTCAGAACTTATAAAAACTTTAATAAATAAGTATTAATAATTTTGAACATTTTCATGAACTTATAAATGTCGACTCCCTGTACTACAGTTGGTCCTTCTAAATAATTTGAATGCACATGCACTTTCTTCAACTTGAAATTTCTCTTAATGATTCAAAAACTAATTCATCTAATAAATGTAGTTCCAGAGAAAGTGTTGACTCTAAAACCAAAGGAGAACCTACGAAACATTACAACAAAAAAAAAAAACTACATATAAAAAGCTAATAATATGCATTTTATCTTAACAATTTAATGGTGCAATTATTACCGTTGGATTAAATTTTTATTTGACTTTTGGTTATTTTCTTTTATATATTTTAATTTGAATTATAATTAATATATATTATAAATATTAATTTAATTTGAATTATAATTAATATATGTTATTAATATTATTTTAATAAAATAAGTTTATTATCGGAGATATATTGAAGTGAAGCATTAATGGGAAATTAAATCTAAATAAATAAATAAAGATATTATATTAATTTGATAAAAAATAAAGAATAGAAAAAATAATAATAAAAATAATAAATCTATTAAATTTAATTTTCTTCCTAATAAATTATAATATTTGAAAAAATCATGTTTAAATTTAGTTAATAACTATATAACTATTCTAGATCAATCTTAATTTTAAATCTATCAAGTGTCTTTCCAAGTGTGATTCTTTTTATTGTGTTTAAAATTTGACAAAATGTTTGCAATTAGAGATTTTTGATTCCAAGGTTTGATAGATTCCATGTTAAGATAGATCTAAGTTGGTTTAAAATATATCATGATTAACTTCCACTAAGACCAATATGATGTATCGGGCATTAAGAAAGTAAGAGATTAATTGAAATATTTAGTATTTTTACTCATAGTCTTTAGTCCCAAAGTGTTTTTGGAATTGACAAACCCCTAGTTTCTCTTTGATCATGAGAATTAGTTCTTATCTTGTCCATGTTCATTTTCTTCCTAGAACTGGGCAAGACAAAAGGATAATTCCGGTTATCAAAATTTCAGGTTGTTTTTTTTACTTTGAATATTGTTTTAAGCCCATAATAGTCTTTCCATCCTTCAATAATCCTTTTCTTAATGTTGTAATTCTAGTTGAGCGTTGATGAATGTCAATACCGAGAAACTTTCTCCAAGTAGTTAATTTGATATTTTTAACTTTATTTTTATGTGATTTGATGTTTTCATAACATATTATTATAGAAGAGTAATTATTTTTAAAAATAATTTGAATATTTGGAAAA
The DNA here is from genome assembly GCA_034641835.2 of Pinus albicaulis. Lineage (NCBI taxonomy): Eukaryota > Viridiplantae > Streptophyta > Pinopsida > Pinales > Pinaceae > Pinus > Pinus albicaulis. The sequence goes on along the minus strand of CM076575.1, from coordinate 518,658,365 downwards.
TTTTGTTTGGATTTAAATAATAATATAATTTATTAATGATCGTACTAAATCAAAGGAAACTTATTAGTATATCTCACTTTTCGACATGTTTGAGGTAAATTTTTCGCATCGCAACAATAAAAGAAACTCAACTTTGAGGATAAAATGAATAAAAGAAATTCTTTTATATTTTAATCATTTAATTTTAGATGATGATATTTTTATATCTTATTTTTTTATAAAACAACATATAAATATTTTAAATGTTGATATACAACTTTACATTACATTTATACATCTTTTCTTCTCATACTAAACTGTAAAGTACGTATGATCACAATAATTTAATATTTACAATAAGTTTGTTTTTTAATATATATATATATATATATATATATATATATATATATATATATTAACAAAAGTTATGCAACAACTTAATCCATATTAAAATAATTTGAAAATACAATTAAAAAAATCAATTTTAATATGACTAAATACAAAAATAAAAAATATTTTTTTATCAAAAGATAAATCATATATGAACAATGCCCATTATTAAGACCACAGTTATTTTTAAAACTAAAATTAATGTGGAGCATGTTAGGTTATTGTTGATATAATTAATATTAACAATAATTTAATATTAATATTAATAATACTCGGAAGTTATAATAAATTAACTCAAGAACTTCTTCTCAACTATAAAGTTCAAGAAAATACCCACCACACTTAGCTTCAAGAGAACTAATATTCTGTGGAATTAGCCCCAGATTGACCAAACGATTCAAAGGGAAACGATGTTTGTGTAGGGGTAATTGCTTATGTTTCGGCATTTACTAGTATTTTCCTTAGAATAGATGGTGTTTAATTTTTTTTTATGGAATCAAAATAAATGAGACAAACAATTATTTAGAGACAAACCATTATATAAATTAATTAATTATATAAAGTCAATTAAATGTAAAATTATAATGAAGCATAAAAAATTTTAAATATTTTTTTGTTATGCTAAAATAGGAATTTTATTATAGTTGCTAATTATTTTGAAAATTTCATGAACTTGTAAATGTAGAGCTAAGTTTTTTTTATTACCATTATTTTTTTTCTATGATTTGAGTGCACATACACTTTTTCAATGAGGTTTTCTCTTCAATTCAAAAGCTAGTTCAAAAGTTAGTTTATTAACTACATGTAGTTCTAGAAAAGGTCTTGGCTCTAAAAAAGACTACATATAAAAGGATATTCATGTAACGCTTAGATTTTTACTATATTAATAATTTAATTTTGGTAGTAAAAAAATTGGATTAAATTTTGGTTCGACTTTGGGCTTTAAACCTTGTTATGGATTTGAATTTGATTTAGGTGGAGTTATAGGGATAATTTTAGGTATAGCCATTTCATATACTAGAAAAGAAGGTAACAATATTATGAAACAAATCCATGAGTTAGGTAAAGGTTCTTTGGACATGCTCAACCCTAAAGAAGTAACATGGGAGTTGAAAGAGAGGGCTCATGTTATGGTTTCTATTTTTTATTCATGATGCTTGAGCATGATATCCATATTGAATAATCAAAACCTATTGAGGGCACTAACATCCTTTTCCAGTCAAAGAATAAGGATACCATCCAAAGGGAATTTTTTTTATTGTAGGAGTTTTCCATGGCTCTAGATGTCTGTAAGATTTATTTGATACCTAAGGTATCGAGTTTTTTCCTAAATCATTTTCAAGGACTTATGAATTAAAAAAAAATACTCAAAAACTATAGTGACATTGACAACCTCAACCATAGGCTAAGGATACCCTCAAGAGACCATGTGTAATTTTTTAAGGCATCCTTCCTATATTTGGATGCCTGGAAGCTTCCCTTATCACTTTAGATTCATGTTCCCACCCTTGACCATGTATAAGACGCCAAGAACTTTCATATTTAAAATCTCATAATGTTTATCATCCACATTAGAAGACCAAGGATACCATGGAAAGATAATTTATGCTAGCTTTACATGTTAATGATGGCCTTATATACCTAAGATTTTACTCTACAATTTAAGGCCTAGGTTTCCTCTTTTAAATGTTTTTTAACAAGAATGAGTAACGATTTGTGTTAAATTTGCGCCTAGTTGTAGAAAATATCTGAGAAAATTACATCGGAATTTTTCTCATAGACATCTGGGATTTCAAATTGTATCTAATTGCTTCTACTTAGATTACAACAAAAAACCCTAGTTCTAACTGTAATTTTATTTGTTGAGAAGAGAAGATGAGGAAAAATTGGAACAAAAGGCATATGTATTTGAGTCAAACATCACAATTATGGATCATCTATAGGATTTGTTGGCCCGTTAAGGTCGATGTTGTGAGAGGACTCTGTGGGTTTGTTGGCTAGATGAACAAACTATAACTGGAGTCCCATGAGTATACCTCTCAGTGCATCCACCTTGTCTTCCAGATGATAAATTTGACGCTCTAGAGTTGCAATTATATGAAGCGAATTGCATTCAAAGAACTTTGTTGATAAATCAGAACATGAAAATCATAGATTTCCAAATTAATTACTTCATTCTATTTTTTTGCAGTAACAACACAATGTGGAGGGTGAGGAATATAAGGTTGAGGGGTCAAAATCCATTGAAAGGTATGAATTATGTAGGAGTTAAGTGAAGAGGACTATATATTATGAGCGACAGAGGGTTGTGAGCTAGGGTAACCAGGAGAGGCTCGATGATTGGGATGTTCCAACATAGCCACCAGATAATACAATTGAAATTGGAACAATAACTTATAACACCAGGACTGAGACAGAGGGAGGGAGCCACCACCAAATTGGAAAATTGAATGAGGTTTATGAGAGGCCCAAAGCATATAAAGTTTCTTTTTTGAAGGAAAATATTTTGGAACATTGGATAACAAGAATGTGGAATCTTACCTCTAACTCTAAAAGACCAAAGCTCCAAAGTACCTAGCTACAATGATGTTGCACCCACAAAATATTTCCATGGTAAAAGGATTCCCTCTGAATTACCCGAAGCTCATTGTTGAGATTCCAATTTTTATAGTGCTTAGATGCCACCATTGAAACAGGGGATACCCATTTTGAAAAACACCAAAAATTCCAAGTGTTGGAAAAAATCCACCTATAAATTATGGATGAACTAGAGCTTCCCTATTCGAATTTATTCCTATCTCACCATGGGAGTTGAAGCTTGGTTTTCTTTTCAACATTATTGCTTCTAGTACCCTAAGGAAAAAAAATCATCATGAAGCAATCCAAGGTGATGCAACAATAACTACCTCAAAGATCGAGCTTGCAAGAAATTCTATTTCACATAGAGGGAATCAAGGCAAGCCCTCTTGTATGGAGAATGAGGCCTACATCTGCCACGTCTGTCTAACAACGAACAATCATGAACATGTTTGGGGACTTAGTGCTATCATTGATATAGATTAATTCAGGAGGAGAGAAAAGGGAAGGGTGTGGGGTGGGGCACAAGGGTTCATGAGGGAGGGACAAAGAAGAGGGGTGCATTAGGAAGAGAGAGATATATTTCTTAGGGGATTAAGACCTAGCCTCTCAAAACATTGAATTCAGTTTGTATTTCATCCCAAAGACAATATTTATTAGCTTGATCATCTGCCTCATAGTTTAAATTCGTAAGAATATGAAAGAAGTTTTAGTGAAAGAGAGAAGATATCTTTTAATATAGTGATACAAAAGACTTAAGGTTTTGCCTTTTGGAGGAGTAATAATTCTCAAGTGATAGATAATTATGAAAGTCACCTAGAATGATAATGTCTCAAATTATTTGTTCTTGGGCTACAAATAACCCCCAGGATTAGTCCATACATTTCTATATGGTTATTAAATTTTTGACCAAGGCCCCACAGGAATTTATCCACAATATTTCCTTATGGATTGATTAATATCCCTCACCCTCCTACTGCCCCTATATTGTGCTTGGATGCACCATCAAATTGGAGAATCCACTTCCAAGCTTAATGCTTCCAATCTGCAAATTCATGAGGAGAAAGACACAAATTCCAACTGAGGGAGGTATTTCCTAGATCATAGGGGAGGGGAGGGGAAATCTAAGGCGACAACCATTGCTACTTTGGGGATTCAAGGGAAGGATCCAATGAAGTATGATTGAATTCAAGGAAAAAGGAAAGAGCTCTAAGAGCAGTGGTTTTGGCTAAGATTGATGTGATTTCGAAGATGTAATTATTTCTGGTAAGCCAGATCTACCAAAAAGGGTATAAAGGGATAGAAATCCAAATAAATTTTAGGGAGGATTTGGTCTAAAGGGAGCCCATATAGGATTTATACCAAGAGGAGAAAATGTTTTGAATATTTAAAGGCCATCGAGTTTTGGGAAAAAGAGGGCCAAGAGCGATGGCCCAAACTACTTTTGAAAATGGACAAGAGAGGAAAAGGTGAGGTATTGATTCCTCCAATTTCTCACATAGGGGACATCGAGAAGGACCAACTATGCCTCGTTTTTGAAAATTTTCATAAGTTAAAATTTTCTTATGCATCAGCAGGCAACAAAATGTGTTTACCTTTTGGATAATAGTGGTCCTCTAAGATTTCTCTAAATAGAATATTTTGGAGGAATCTAAGAATTAAAAAGAAGGGTATTATAACCTTCCTGAATAGAATAAGAGCAATATTTCCAACCTAGCTTGTCAATTACTGAGAGACTTAGCAGAACACATCCAACAAATTTGCTTTACAAGGTGTATCCAAGTGATTCATTTTTTTGGAACATCATCTAATTTCCAACCCTTCCAAAAGCCTATATCATCCCAATCTGAAAGCTGGGCAAGGATGACTATACCTACCTAGTTCAAGTGCTCCATCAAAGGCCTAATAAAATTTTAAAATTTTATTTAAAAAAAAAACTTTAAAAAAAATATCCAATATAATACTATTATATTCCAATTTAATTTAGTAATTGTTTCAATACTCTTATAGGACTTCTATCAATACGCTTAATATATGATGTGTCTCTCATTTTAATTTTTGCAAATAAGGAATTTGTTATAATTATTTTCAATATTGTAAACCATCTTTTTTAAATAGAATGAAACATGTTTTGCAAAGACAACTTTGTAAAATCAGTTGGGAGAAAATCAGCATTCTCCAATGTGACAAGAACAGTATTCAATGTAATCTCATCCCTTCTCCGAATTGCAATGGACTCAATCAATGTAAATCTTTTAATAATAAATATTTCTAATCTTGTAACTTTACCATAGGCATTCTAAATACTAGACATTTGTTAATTAACAGTCTGGGTCTTCGATGAATTGACACAACGAAAAGTCAGGTTTACTCGAATGCATTTATGAAAGTATAAATATCTAGATTGTGTAGAGGACAACAAAATATTTAAATATTTAGTGGGTGAAAGCTTCTGCACCTGCTATAGAATTTCTCTCCAAGTATATAGATTAGAAACAGTTTTGTTGAGATACCAGCCATATATTTTCCTCTTTAAAGCTAAAGTTCTGTTTGGCGTAAAAGAAAAATATTCAAAACACTAAATGTGATGGAAGGAGTGTTTTTCATTATTATTTTATATACAGATTAATAAATAGTTTTTTATATGTTGTTATGTCCATTAATAATGTAGTTAAATATTCATCTTCCATGGTTTTTGCAAAGAAATTAAACCCAGTCACATTTTAACACACTAAAAAAATATATCAAATTTAAATAATTGTTAAAAAATGTAATCTGGAGCATGTTGGCTTGACTTTACACAAATATCATTAGTACAGAAACTACTTTGATAAGAAAACTTTTAAATATTGATCCAATTCTCATGAGATTTATATAATTAATATTAATGAATCAGGTCAAGAACTTCTTGTTAAGTATAACGTCTAAGAAAATAATCACTAACCATTTGAATATAATTAAATGTAGATTTATAATGATGCATAAGATTTGTTTTAGATGTTTCTAGTTATACTAAATAGGAACTTTCGTAGGTAGTTGTTGATATTTTAGTAGCTAATTGTTGATCATTTTGAACACTTTTATGAAGTTGATTGTTGAACTTCCTCAATTATTATTGGTCCTCTTTCATGATTTGAATGCACATACACTTTTTTTAACTTGAGCCCCCATTTCCCTTACTTAATTCTCAAAAGGTCACAAAGTTTATTATTCTCATTTGAAGACCAAGGATATCAAAGATACTTTGCAAATATCTTTTATGGTGGTTTGACATGTTGATGGTCTTAGATACCTTAAAGCTTACTTTATAGGCTAAGGCCAAGGTTTCTTCTCTTGATAATGTCCAAGAACCCAAGATTAATACATAGTGCCCAAAATATCCACTTGAAGGATGAATATGTTGAAATTTTAAATAAGAAATATTGAAAATGGCAACAAGAAGAGGCTTCTAATTTAATCTTCTCTTGAATTAAATTAGAAGTAAATTGTAATTCCACATCACATGCCAACTTATATGAGTTAACTAAGTCGGGAAGACTTATTTAGTTCAGTTAATTCGAGTTGAGGGTCAAACTAGAGGCATGCAGAGTGTCTCCTACTTTTTAGGAACCGTGGTTGAGTTTATTTTGAGTTGTAATTAATTAACTTAATTTATTTGAGTTAAAATTAGTTTAAATAGTTTAACTAATGGAGGAACTAGTGAGAGCTCAAGTGAATTAAATTGGATTTAATTCACATGTAGTGATAAATAGATAACTGATAATTCATTCATAAATTACTCATGCATGGCAGTTCTGAGAAAGACCCTGTTGAGATTGGAGTTAAAGGGAAGTGTACTATCAATTGTATAATCATCCAATTGTAAAAATAGTGCATGGACTCAGAGGAAGAGCCTTGATGTATTGCGTAACTATTATTAGATAATTTCCTCATTAAATAGGGGCTTAATTCCTCATTGAACTATGCAGGGAAGTAGGAGCTTGAAAGGCTAGGAAATTGGCTAAGTATTGGCCAGAGTCAACCTAGGACGCAGTGAAACAAACATAGATAGTGCAGAGATATCTCAATTTGATTTGAATGGAGTATGTTAGTGTTTTTGTGCTAATTACTCATTCAAATTATAAATTCAATGCCTTATGTGAGCTTAAGGGTTCAATTCTTGCAAATTATCAAGTCTCATGAGTGTTTTTCATGTCAATTTAGTGAGAAATTTAACATAAAAACAAGCTCTGGACAACAACAAATAAAGTACAGAACATCACCATACATAACATTAACATGGGTATTTGATGAAGGAGTTCACCCCTCTTGGGATACATCTCCTTGGTCCAACTTCATGCCTTAGGCCTTTATATTATGCTCAAATTGTCAAAGTGACCTATTTACAATCCTATTTTTCTTCTGTAACATACTCCAATGAGTACAAAATGGCACAAAATGGTCAATTAGCCTATTTATGAGCTTGAATTGGTCCAAGAATGCCAACATTATGGCCTCTTCAAATTTTCCCACTATTTTAGGCCCTAAACTAGTTAATTGTAACTAGATCTGGAAGTTTCTGCCAAATTAAAAGGTCTACCAATTAAAATGTCATTAATTTAAGTGGTAATTAGTGCACTAATTAAGTGTACTTAATGTGCTAATCTCGCGCTTAAGTTAATTCGCATTTATAATTGGATTAGGCACATTAAACTTAGATTAAATGTTAAATAAGCGTGGCTTAAGGTTAAACCTTTGCATTAGTTCAGAGCTCCTATCAACGGTCGTGGCATGTCGGTTCTATGGACTGGGGGTTGGCCCCCCGCTTTCCCCCATTGTAAACATAGTTTGAATTCAAATATAAACGGGTTGCTATGATAGTTAAGGTCTATGGTGTAGGAGGAACGGTAGGCCGTGGCTTTGTGTGGCGGGATTCCGCGGGGTCGAACCCTAGTGCCTCCACCTAGACTTTGACCATAAAATTTTATACCAACTTTTAACTTGGGGGGCACGTGGCGGCCCCAGGCTGCACCACGTGTCCTCACTTGGTTGCCCCCCAAAATGAACCAATAACACTTGGACACGTCACCTATAATACAGACCAATGCAATGCTAGCACTTGGTAGCTTACCATTCACCTGAAAATTGCCAAACAAAATGACCTGCATAGTCAATATGCCACATCAGCAGTACGAACTGCTGACTGGGAATCTAACTATCATTTTTTTTAAATTTACCTATTTAGGAAAGCAGACATAAGTTCTTTCCGATAGCATATGGTGACCATTTTTTGTGAAATGAAGTGTGAAGGATTTAGAATGGAAAGAACTACGCTCTTTTTTAGGTTCTGAGCCAATGTCAGAACTTTAATTTTTAAGTATAAAATTGAGCCCTTGATCAGTCCTCCCCACTGGAAGCTTTTGGACCCCAAAAGATCATATTTAGTTTTGAATAGGTAAGGGTACAATTCCCTCACCTTCCCAATTTCAATCATTTTGTCCTTTGAAGGATTTGTTCCTTTAAGTGCCACTTGAAGATGGTCAACACTTCCTCTTGTTGATGTCCTTGTCCTCCTGTCAAGTATGGTATCTTGTTGTATCTCAACAAAGAAATATAGATAAAAATCTTCAATAGATGGCAACTGAACATTCTCTCCTTGATCTTCAATCAAAGGAGGCTCATACAATATCAAATTTTCGACATTAACAACTAAATAAATTTTCATGTATGAAGGCAAATAAAGCTTGAAGGCACTGTTACCAATCTTTTCCAGAAATTTTAAAGGACCATAATGGATTGGTTTCCGCTTTTTACCTTCCCCTTGAAGCCTTTCCTTGCTAATGTGAAGCCAAACTTCATCACTAACTTGAAACTTATGATCCACCCAATGTTTGTCATGCCTCGCCTTCTACTTGCCTTGACTTTTCTCTAGTTTCTCTCGCACTATTTGATGAATCAACTGAATTTTCTCAATGAATTTATTTTCTTTATCTATTTCTCTATGTCCATCGATAGCTACATATTTCCCAAAGATGAAATCCAATGGCGACTTTGGCAAGTAACCAAGACATGCCTCAAATGGCGATGTTTGAGTAGAAGAATGTTTGGCATGGTTGTAAGCATGTTGAATGTAATGCAACTGTTCATCCCACAAATTAGGATGTTTGTTTCAATATCCTCTAAGAATATGAATGACCATTTTATTAACCACCTCGGTTTGACCATCTGTTTGTGGATGAAAGGATATACTCTTCTTCAACTTAGTGTCCATCAAGTCCAAAAATTTGGCCAAAAATTCCCAACAAATCAAGAATCTCAATAACTTACGATAGATGTAGGCAACCCAAAATTAACCCAAACATTTTGAAATAAAAGATGAATTGTTTTTTTAGATGTAACTTTCTTTTTACATGCCATCAAAATACATATTTTCCTGAACCTATCCACAACTACATACAAATAATCATGACCTCTTTTCGACAAAGGAAGACCTCCTACAAAATTCATAGAGATACTAACATCCTATTACTAGGCTTACTGACTGCACATAAAGAACAACCTTTAATAAAATATGACACACGTTCAAGCATACGAGGCCAATAACATTGTCTTTGAAGATTTGCCACTATTTAGCTAACACAAAAATGTCCCGCAATAAGAGAAGCGTGTGCTTCCCTTACGACATTCACTCTCTCACCCTGTGGAATACAAATCTTTCCGAAATGATGCAAGTTATTGTGAACATGATAATCTAATTCCTAAACTTGGCGACCTTGACTCAATTTTGCATAAACATATTGAAATTCATTGTCAAATGAATATTTTTCAATGTAATTTTCATGTAAAACATAAGTATTCTTAAGTAAAGTAGCTCCATTTATAATAGGCCTAGAAATCATATCAGCAACCCTGTTGTATATACCTTTCTTATACATGATAACCAAGTGGAATTGCTGCAAGAATCCCATCCATCAAAAGTGCCTTGACTACTACAATTTGGTTTTTGATTGCAAGTATTGCAATGGTTGGTGATCAATGTGAATGATAATTTCCTTTCCCATCAAATAATGTTTCCATTTCTTCATACTTTGTACCAACACATATAGCTCTGTTTCATATGTAGGATAATTTATCAGCGGACCATTAAACATTTATGAATGGAATGAAATAGGCTTACCATGTTGTAAGAGAATTGTGCCCATGGCATAGTCACTTGAATCTATCTAAATCTTAAAGGGTTGTCTCAAGTCTGGTAATGCTAATATTGGAGCTAAACTAATCTTTTTCTTCAAAGCATCAAATTCTTTTTCTGATTGCGTCCCCACTGGAAGAATTTCTTAACACTATTCAATGCATGTAACAGAGCTGCAATAGAGGAAAAATTAGCAACGAACTTCCTCCAATATTGTGTTGCTCCTAGAAAACTTCTTACCTTCATGACTAACTTGTGTGTAGGAAAATTCACAATGACCTAAACTTTAGAGGGGTTTATCTTCAGCTCACCTCCTCCAACAATATGTACCAAATACACTAAAGAAGTTTTTCCAAATTCACATTTCGACATTTTCAAAAAAAGTTTCTTTTTTCTCAAGACATCAAGCACCTTTTTCACATGCATGACATGTTCTTCTCATGATTTGCTGAATATCAAAATATTATCTAAGTAGACATTGACAAACTCATCTAGAAATGGTCTTAATACATCATTCATAATTCTCATGAAAGTAGATGGAGCATTGCAAAGACCAAAAGGCATAAAAAGCCACTCAAACAATCCTTGTTTAGTTTTAAATGCAGTTTTGCATATGTCCTTTTCAGCTATTCTAACTTGATGATAACCACTTGAGAGGAGATTTGTTTTGTATCTATGGAGAAAAAATTATTTCTTAAGCCCATAATTTGGAAGCAAAGGACCTTGCATGCAACATAGAACTATTAATCTCTTTCAAGGATCTATTCTTCCTCTCAGCTACCTCATTCTACTACAAATTGTAAGGAGCTAGGTGTTGCAATTGTATTCTTGCTTCATCACAAAAATGTTGGACATCCTTATTAACATACTCTCTCTCTCCATTATGTGTATGGGGTATCTTAATCATATTTCTAGAGTATTTTTTCTAAATGTGCTTTGAAAATATTCATATGCTCAAACACTTCATATTCGAGTTTGAGAAAGTACACCCATCTATATCTCATGAAATAATCCATGAATATGAGCACATAACGAGCACATGGGATTTAGAACTTTTCAATGTGCCCATCTTTATGAGCTTATCTTGCTCATGTATCAAGGACTCAATAAAAGCAACGAGTGTGGGCATCATCTAGGTTGTGCATGTTGCAAGCCTGATTATGTGAAAATTGGAGACAAATACAACATACTTTGGACCTAATTTTGACACTATGGCAAGAATTAATTGATTTTTTGCTTGGATTTGTTTATTCCACATTATTTCAACTGGAGTAACAAGGCTTTGAACCTTCTGAAGAAATCTAGACCGTTTTCAAAATTGCTTGGATCTAATCAATTGAGCTCATTTTCAAGGATATGACCCCACATCTCATCTTGTTTCCAAAAGAGTGTCTTAAATGTGGTCAAACCATGATTTGGAGTCATGCATGCTTCAACATGAAACAATGATTTTAGAGAAATTGATAAGCATAGGAGAACGAAGGCCTTGTCCATGCTGTTGAAATATTTGGATTTTTCAACTCTGGAATTTGGTTCAAGTTTTGTTTCCATGGATGTCGGATACAACTTCTAATTTTGAGTTGAAGTAAAATCTTTAACTTCCATTTGAAATAGTTACATGGTTTGAGAAATGTGGAAGGCGGAAACTACATTCTCTCCATTAACTCCAATCTTCATACTAATAGATTGTTTATGCTCCTTCTTCCTAACTCTCATGGGCTCTATACCATGTGAAATTGTAACTAAATATGCACAAGTTGAATCTAGCTAGAAAACAATAAACAATACTTGCAAAGAAAAAACAAAAAAAATTGATAGAACAAAGAATTAATGAATTCTATTAGTGCACAAAAAAAGATAATTATATAAAATATATCCTAATAACCAAACTAATATAATAATAAATCTAAAAAATATAAACCTACAATTAAGAAAATAGATAAATATAAATATGTACTAAATAAAATTGACATATAATCCTAATTAGCTAAACACACAACCATTAATTAAATATCCCAGAAATATCCCAGACAAGTATCGTTAGTTAACTATCTCATGCAACTAAAAGTAATCCTAATTAATTAAAGTATAATTTAATATATCTTATTCCCAATAATTTCCAATCTTGTAACCCCCATTAATTAACGGCCCGGCTCATAATTCTGGAAATAGAATGAACGGACGAATGGACGCAACCAAAAGTCACCTTTACTCAAATGCATGTATGGACGTGTAAATTTGTGGATTTGGATTTTCATAGAGGCCAATAAAATATTTATTAAGTAAATCTTGAGCACATTAGGCCATAGACAGCCTCTCCATCTGTGTGTGAAAAGTAAAGAGCACAGAGAAATGGATAGTAATTCAGACAAGAAAAAGCCTAAAACGTGAATTTAATGACTAGTCAGAAAATGGGACTCAACAACATTTGATAACGGCAGTACGTGTAACATCACATAACTCCAATGCACTGTTTTTGATATTTCAAAATATTTCAAATTTTATAATATTTTAAAAATTATGAAAGTTATTTATATTATATTATTAGAGATTTTCGGAAGAAAAATGTGTAATTAATTTAGTTTTTCCAAGGTCTAAAATGATTATTTCATCCCTCGCAAGTTCATGGATGAAGTAATTATTTCATCTTATTAAATTAGATTAAATCAATTATATATTTTTTTTCTGAAATCCCTAACAATTACAATATATTGTAAATTGGACTAAATCAATTACAGAGTTTTTTTCCTGAAATATCTAACAACTACAATATATTGTAAATAAATAATTTGTAATTTGCGTTATAATAATGTTTTTGCTTTCCCTTAGTCCTTGGCGGCCTTTGCGATGACATTGTGTTGGGCGAATTGGTCCCACAATTTCCATGGTATAAGCGGACGGCCCTTGGGCCGCTCGGTAGATGGTGGGCTGATTCCAAGTGTTGGAAAAAATCCACTTGTAAATTATGGATGAACCGGAGCTCCCTAGTTGAATTTATTCCTATCTCACTATGGGAGTTGTAGCTTGGCTTTCACTTCAACATTATTGCTTCTAGTACCCCGAGGAAAAATAATCATCATGAATCAATCCAAGGTGATGCAACAATAACTACCTAAAATATCGAGCCTGCAAAAAAGTATATTCTACATAAAGGGAATCAAGGCACGCACGCTTGTATGGAGCATGAGGCCTGTATCTGCCACGTCTGTCTAAAAACGAACAATCATGAACATGCTTGGGGACATAGTGTTATCCTTGATATAGATTAATTCAGGACGAGAGAAAAGGGAAGGGTGTGGGGTGGGGCACAAGGGTTCATGAGGGAGGGACAAAGAAGAGGGGTGTATTAGGAAGAGAGACATAGATTTCTTAGGGGATTAAGACATGGCCTCTCAACAAATTGACTTCAGTTTGTCTTTCATCCCAAAGATGATATTTATTAGCTTGATCATATGCCTCATAGTTTAAATTTGTAAGAATGTGAAAGAAGGAACTTTTAGTGAAAGAGAGAATAGATCTTTTAATATAGTGATACAAAAGACTTACGGTATTGTCTTCTGGAGGAGTACTAGTTCTCTAGTGATAGATAGTTATGAAAGAGTCTCCTAGAATGATAATGCCTCAAATTCCTCATTCTTTTGCTACAGATAACCCCCAGGATTAGTCCATACATTTCTATATGGTTATTAATTTTTTGACAAAGGCCCCACAAAAATTTATCCACAATATTTCCTTCTCGATTAAGTAATATCCCTCCCTCTCCTACTACCCCTGGATTGTGCTTGGATTTGCCATCAAATTGGAGATTCCACTTCCGAGCTTAATGCTTCCAATCTGCAAATTCATGAGGAGAAAGACACAAATTCCAACTGAGGGAGGTATTTCCTAGATCATAAGGGAGGGGATGGGAAATCCAAGGAAAAAACCATTACTACTTTGAGGAGTCAAGGCAAGGATCGAAGGAAGTATGATTAAATTCAAGGAAAGGATCGAAGGAAGTATGATTGAATTCAAGGCAAAAAGAAAGAGCTTTAAGAGCAATGGCTTTGGCTAAGATTGATGTGATTTTGAGGATGTAATTATTTCTAGTAAGCCAGATCTGCCAAAAAAGTTATAAAGGGACAGCATTCCAAATAAATTTTAGGGAGGAGTTGGTCTAAAGGGAGCCCATATAGGATTTATACCAAGAGGAGAAAATGTTTTGAATATTTAAAGGCCATCGAATTTTGGGAAAAAGAGGGCCAAGAGTGATGGCCCAAACTGCTTTTGAAAATGGACAAAAGATGAAAAGGTGAGGTATCGATTCCTCCGATTTCTCACATAGAGGACATCGAGAAGGGCCAACTATGCCTCGTTTTCGAAAATTTTCGTAAGTTAAAATTTTCTTATGCATCAGCAGCCAACAAAATGTGTTTACCTTTTAGATAGCAATGGTCCTCTGAAGCTTGCTCCAAACAGAATATTTTGGAGGAATCTAAGAATTAAAAAGAAGGGTATTATAACTTTCCCAAATAGAATAGGAGTGATATTTCCAACCTAGCTTATCAACTACTGAAAGACTGAGCGAAACACATCCAACAAGTTTTCTCTGCAAAGTCTATCCAAGTGATTCATTTTTTTATAACATCATCTAATTTCCAACCCTTCCAAAAGCCTATATCATCCCAATCTGAAATATAGACAAAGGTTATTATACTACCTAATTCAAGTGCTCCACCAAAAACCTAATAAAATTTTAAAATTTTATTTTTTAAAAAAAATCTAAAAAAATCACCAATATAATACTATTATATTCCAATAGAATTTAGTAATGGTATCAATACTCTTATAATCTAATATAATTTAGGACTTCTGTAAATACGCTTAATATATGATGTGTCTATCATTTTAAGTTTTGCAAATAAGGAATTTGTTATAATTATTTTCAATATTGTAAACCATCTTTATTAAATAGAATGAAACATGTTTTCACATAAAGTTTTGTAAAGACAATTTTGTAAAATCAGTCGGGAGAAAATCAGCGTTCTCCAATGTGACAAAAACAATATTCAATGTAATCGCATCCCTTATCTGAATTGCAATGCACTGAATCAATGTAAATTTTTTAATAATAAATATTTCTAATCTTGTAACTTTACCATAGGCAATTGCAATGCACTGAATCAATGTAAAATTTTTAATAATAAATATTTCTGATCTTGTAACTTTACCATAGGCATTCTAAATAACAGACATTTGTTAATTAACAATTCGGATCTTAGACGAATTGACAAAACGAAAAGTCAGGTTTACTCAAATGCATTTATGGACAACAAAATATCTAGTGGGTGTAGAGGACAACAAAATATTTAGTGTGTGAAAGCTTCTGCGCCTTATGCTATAGACTTTCTCTCCAAGTATACAGATTAGAACAGTTTTGTGGAGATACCAGCCATATATTTTACTTTTTAAAGGTAAAGTTCTGTTTGGCGTAAAAGAAAAATGATTCAAAACACTAAATGTGATGGAAGGAGTATTTATTATTATTATTTTATACACAGATTAATAAATAGTATTTTATACGTTGTTATGTCTAATGTAGTTAAATATTCATCTTCCAGGGTTTTTGCAACGAAATTAAACCCAATCACATTTTAACATACTCACAAATATACCAAATTTAAATAATTGTTAAGAAATGTAATCTTGAGCATCTTGGTTTGATTTTACACCTATACCATTAGCAAAGAAACTACTTTTATAAGAAAAATTTTAAATATAGATTCAATTCCTATTAGATTAGTGTAATTAATATTAACAATACTTATGAGAAGTTATAATGAATCAACTCAAGAAATTCTTGTCAAGTATAATGTCAAAGAAAATAATGTTTTCTTAAATATATATTCAATTCTCATTAGATTGATGTAATTAATATTAACAATACTTATGAGAAGTTATAATGAATTAACTCAACAAATTATTGTCAAGTATAACGTCAAAGAAAATAATCGCTAACAATTTGAATTCAATTAAATGTAGATTTATAATGATGCGTAAGATTTTTAGATGTTTCTTCTTATACTAAAATGGGAACTTTGGTAGCTAGTTGTTGATCATTTTGAACACTTTCATGAAGTTTATTGCTGATCTTTCTCAGTTACCATTGGTCCTCCTTCATGATTTGAATGCACATACACTTCTTTAACTTGAGGCCCCAATAACTTTACTTAATTTTCAAAAGGTCATAAAGTTTATTATTCTCATTTGAAGACCAAGGATACCTTGGAAATATCTTTTATATGGTTTGACATGTTGATGGTCCTAGATACCTTAAAGCTTACTTTACAACTTAAGGCCTAGGTTTCTTCTCTTGATAATGTCTAAGAACCCAAGATCAATACTTAGTGCTCAAAATCTCCACTTGAAGGCCAAATATGTTGAAATTTGCAATAAAAATTTTGAAAATGGAAACAAGAAGATGTTTCTAATTTAATCACATCTAAGTTGTAATTCCACATCACATAACATATTGTACGAGTTAACTAAGTCAGGAAAACTTAGTTAGTTAAGTTAATTCGAGTTGAGGGTGAAACTAGACGCATGCAGAGTGTCTCCTACTTTTTAGGAACCCTCGTTGAGTTTATTTTGAGTTGTAATTAATTAACTTAATTTTTTTGAGTTAAAATTAGTTCAACTAGCTCTAACTAATGGAGGAGCTAGTGAGATGTCAAGTGAATTGAATTGGATTTAATTCACATGTAGTGATCAATCATATAACTGATAATTTAGTATTAAATAACTCATGCATGTTAGTTCTGAGAAAGACCTAGTTGAGATTGGAGTTAAAGGGAAGTGTATTATCAATTGTATAATCATCCAATTGTAAAAATGGTGCATGGACTCAAAGGAAGAGCCTTGATTTATTGCGCAACTATTATTAGATAATTTCCTCATTAAATACACCTGCCTAATTCCTCATTGAACCGTTCAAGGAAGTAGGAGCTTGGAAGGCTAGGAAATTGGCTTAGTATTGGCCAGAGTTAGCCTAGGAAACAGTGAGACATACATAGATAGTACAGAGAGCTCTCAAGCATCAGAGAAGCATTATCTTGTTCTCATATTATTTGACTTATTTAATATACAAATAGTAGGGTTTTTAGGTGAGGCTTTCGCTAGATAAATATTTTTGTTGTGCAATTGAAGTTATTTTTCTTTCTTGTTCATGTTATTATGTGATCGTAATTGTTTTCCGTAGTTTGTAGAGTAGATTCAAGTATTTTTTTTATCATATTACAAATATCTGTTTGAATCTACGTCGATTTTCTAAAAAATATACTCTTAAAAGGTCATCTATGGTCATCTGAGGTGTCATTTATGACCCTGAGCTAAAGAATCTATCTATAACCTCAAGAGTTAGGTGTGGTGGTTTAAGATGTCATGTTTGGCTCTAGATGCCTAGTAACTTTATATTTTTTCAAAGAAAAAAGATATATCTTTTATTTATGACGAATAAAAATTTCAATCATGAGTTGTGATAACCACTTGTTTAAAAATTAATTACCATAAGAAACTAAATACCACCTAAAGAATTAGCTAACTATAAATTCAAGGAGGGTCTTATAAATTGATCTCCACTAAGTAGTGTAAATAACATATGGATATGGGTAGTAATTTTGATAGTAATTCAGACCCGAAAAGCCAAAAACATGAAATTAGTGACGATTCAGAAAATGAAATTTCAACAACAACTAATAACGAAAATACTTTTAACATCACTCAACTCCAATGCATTGTTTATTTACTTTTTAGTATGTGTGTAACATATTTTAGAAATATATGGGAATCTAATTGGATCAACAAGAGTGAGGTAATTACAGATGAATAGTAGCTAAGTTCAATAATTGATTCAATGTATTAAAATTCTAGAATATTCTAAAAATCTATGAGTCATTTATTGTGGTGTTGTTTACGGATGCCACAATTTCACCCAGGTGGAAAATTTCTTGCCAGAATTTGATAAGAAAATTTTTAAAAAAATTGTTGGAGAATTTGAATCACTTTTTTTTATGGTGGAAATGGATTCAACACCATCAAGAATCCTTGAGGCACCCAAAATCCTAAAGCTTGACAGTTGTAACCTAGATTGCCAAAATATTCAACAAAATGTTTTCAAAATCTGGTTGGAATTTCCATTATTTTATTGTGGCCTCATTAGTCTACTTTGGATAAAAATTCCCTTTTGATTTGCGGTACATTAATGCTTATGAATAAAAATTCCCTTCATGTTAGACTTCTTATTTTTGTTCCATTAATGCTTTTTCTTTTCCTCGATCCTAGGTAGCCTTTGTAATGACATTGTCTTTAGGATAAGTGATCAATGAACTGACATGGTATAAGTGGTTGACCCTTATGCCACTCAATTGATGGTGAGATGATTACATGACACATGTGTTCCCATATTACACCCATCTCCAAAATACCTATATTCTTTCCAACTCATGTGTTCTCTTCCACACTCCACGCCTACAACCCCTTAAGTATAACAACCTATGTATATGGATTTATAATTATGAAAAGGGAACTCCGCATAATCTTCTGGTATTGGCAGTCCCTCCAGAATTAATAAGTCATGTAAAAATTGTGTGTGATGACAATGACGAACATATATATTCCTTCACTCCAATAAATGACGACCAAATTGTGTACAACTTCAGTGTGATCGATCTAAGAGAGGGAAACATTCGGTGGAAGACACTCCTATGATTTCTTGTCATGGAAGGGAAACTTTTCATGAGTTGTTATATCTTTGAAAATGACAGTTTTTGTACTACTTATCATATCTTACAGAACATCACAAATAACATTGACTAGATTTGCAAAGAAGATTTTTTTGTTTCCACAATCCACACAAGAAACATCATAACTAAAACGCAATGTAAATTCCAATTCCAATTTCAATAGAAACCTTAGTTGGGTGATACTAATGATTTAATCAATAAATTAATTAGCTATAAATTATTCAATTCTAACCAAGCTATGGTATAGTTTTTTAGAAAATTGAATGAGTGGTTATGCTTTAATGATGTGTCACAAAGTCAAAATTCAACACATAACACCTTACTGAGATCATGAGAATAGGGAATTTAATCACAAAATTCCAAATTCAACATATTAATACCTTACCAAGATATGTGCACTAAGAATAAGGGCTTGAATCACCCACCAAATTATACTCCTATACACTTGGACCAACTACGAGAACTTCAAACATTCAGAAGTGTTGTATATTTACACACCATAAATCAAAAGGAATAACACAAAGTTCTTAGACATGGATTCTATCCACACAATATTGTAGTGTATTCTTCAAATATACATCAAGGATATTACTTGAACTACTCAAAAGTACCTCAGTTCTGCATTAGTATTATATGTCTTACCAGGAGGAAACTACTTGACTGAGATGAATACAAGTTATGACTATATTCAATGACTGATATGGTGAAAAGGAGGCTCATATTGTGTTACTCAAATCAATATTGTGCATGCAATATAACTCTCAAATGAAGACCAGATACTTTTATAGTGGAGTGTTAGGTCCCTATAATACTAATGTAGCCCCCATATTGTTATTGTTATGCCCCATAGAATCCCACCATTGTTATTCTTGTGCCC
The DNA here is from genome assembly GCA_034641835.2 of Pinus albicaulis. NCBI lineage: Eukaryota > Viridiplantae > Streptophyta > Pinopsida > Pinales > Pinaceae > Pinus > Pinus albicaulis. The sequence continues at coordinate 518,638,591 of CM076575.1, read as the reverse complement.
TTACATTATTATTGTTATGTAGGCCCTAGTTATATTCTGACCCCTTAGAGTCTTATATATACCAAAGAGGTCTTTTGATTTGAATCATCCAATAATTACTAATTTATATGATGTATAAAGAGGTTTCCCTCTTGAAGAGGCTTATTCTCAAGTCGTTGATCTATCTTTTTTTCTTCTTTTGTGATCTCGTTACATAAAATTTGGTATCAAATCTTTGGATCCTAGGTTTTTGTTATTTCAACAAGGCATCATGGTATTTTCGCTATAAAAAAATTCTAGGAGGCTTCAAAAGCTAAACGTTTTACCATGTGGAGTCAAAATCTTAGTGAAATTTTTATAGAAATTTCAAATAATGGTTTGTTTTACTTTTTGAAATGTGGTCCAATAAATTTGGGGTTTCTACAAGCTCCAAAATTTAGTCTCAAACGTGTGACCTAGGGAAAATTGTCATAAATTTCTCTTCCAATATCATAGAATATAGGGCATGTGTGGAAGTGAGATAACCCTTTTTTCCTCCTCAGAATGTGTGCCCAGATTACTACTCATTGATTTTGTGTGCCATTATTCCAACAAAATTCAGTGCCATAGGTATTTTAAGAACCCTAAGAAAATTTGAACCTCATAGTTACTTCAGAAGAGATTTTGAAATATCTACAAAGTGCTACGAGGTTTTTCCCTATAGAGGGCCAAAAGTTACAAATTGAGTAAATACCTTGACTGCTTCATACTTTCCAATGTAATTGATCCTTCACCAACATACAAATTACCTTAAAAACACCTGAAAATGAGCTCAACAAAACCCTTACCAAATCATAACTCAAGAAGATCAACTACAAGCCAAGAACCCCTTTCAAAATTTCCTTCTCGTCAGATCTTCAAAGCTCCTCATGGTCACAGGAGATTTCAAGACTTTACTACTCTTGGATCGACATTAGATTCATGCCTTGATGAGGGAGATGTGACCCTTTATATAGCTTTTGAAGAGCCATATTTGCAGATAGCCGACTTTTAGTTAGGAGGGAAAATAATGAAATTGAAAATTAAATTTTGATTGGAGCCAAAAATCGAATGAGGTTGACTTGATGAAGGAGGGGAAATGAAATTTGAATTTCAAATTTCATTTTTTGGATCCAAATCAAATTTGAAATAATTTATCTTTTGATAATTATCCCTCCAACCATAATGATTTTTTTTCTCAGCCCATGATTCAATGACAAGCTACCATATCAAACTGTTGGGGAGGTTTGACCTACAATATGGGGGCTTCATCTTTGAACAATCATATCTCTCAATTCGTGAGGACCATTGTGACGTGCCATATACCATCAAAATCGACATGACAAGGATAATATAATAAATTATGTGATTATGACTTGAGAAACCATGATTTTCCATGTCATTTTGTTCAACAAAGGCGGGGAATATTCTAGTGCCAAGTTAGGTTGGCATCAATGACAACCAAGTTTCAACATTCTCCCCCTTTTTCATTTATGGCAACATATGTACTCCCCTTGTGATCATTGCTCCCGTAACACCATGCTTATGTACATCCTAAACCATTTACTCATTGCCTTTGACATCAATGGCAAAGGGTGACTCCCCCTCACAAACTATGTGATTCTATTTTCCTGTAACATGAATGTGCTCCTCATCTATGTTTGGATGAATGAAATTAATATCAATGTGAACCTCGTAGAATTAAAATCTTCTTTCGAAGATACTCAAAATTATCACACTGTAGAGGTTTGGTGGATATTTCAACTATTTTCTCCTTTTTCCAAATTCATTCCACCTTTTTGTTCTTTTTAGCAACTTGTTCTTGAAAAAAGTGGTATTTAATATTAATTTTTTTGTTTAGGAATGCATGAAAGGATTATTGGATATGCTTATGACATTGGCGTTGTCACAAAACATCTAAATGGGCTCATTACAGCTTGCCTATAGATCCTACAAAGTTTGTTTCATCCAAAGGACCTAAGTACAACAGAGTCTTTACTGCTATGTATTATGCTCTTATTCTAGATAAGTAGATTGAAGACTTATTTTTTCTTAGCCATGATACAAGACATCAACCTAAGTAGAAAGATGTTCAACTAGTGATTTTACGATCATTAACATTTCCTGTCCAATCTGCATTTATAAAGGTTTTGATAGTTAGATCGTTTCCTTTTCTATATCATAGCCCAAAATTTGTTGTTTCATTGAGACATAGAAAAATTCTCTTCACTGCAACAACATGGCATTTTTTTGGTGCTACTTGAAAAGATGCTACCTATCCAAATCACTACATCACATATTCTATCTTTCATTGTTTTGGATGCCATATTCCCCTTCTTTCAATATCCCCCTCCATTATTATATAGAATCAGTGAAACATAATAGAATCATATTATTTGGATGCCAATTCCCCTCCATTATCTAATCTCAAACATTTTATGTTCAAATCTATTTCATTGTCAACCATTTCCTTATATATTTTAAAACATTCAAAGGCCTCATAATTTTTCTTTAGAAAACAGATTGTTGTCAATTTGGTATAATCATCAATCATTAGCATGAATTACTATTCATGATTTAGTCCTTTGGTATTCATAAGTCCACACAGATCAGCGTGAACCAACTCTAATGGTTTTGAAGTGGAGTTTTCCTTGGTCCTAAAGTCAACCCTTGTTTGTTTTACATTTTTTCAATGCTTACATGAGGTGTTGGTTGGCTTTGAAATTTGTGAATTTCTCACACTACTTTTTTTTATTATTTTGTCCCAGAGCCAAATTTCATCCTTTCGTCCCAGAGCCAACTTTCATCCTCTTTTTCCAAGAAAAACTGATGCAGGAGAATTCTTCAAAGTTTATAAGACCTAAGAGTCTTATCACACATTTAATAAAGGGAGTGGGTTCCCTTAATTATTTTGTTTATTTTCCTAAGTTTAGTTTGAGTTCTAAAGAGATTTAAATGTAATTTGATTAATGAAGAATATCTCATAAGTTGTAGAGATCTTAGGAATGAGTGAGTAAACCTAGGAAGAGTGAGGAATTTAGGGATCTAGAGGTCTAATATATGATTTTGGTTGAGCAAAGAATGGAATTGGGAGAAGCTTTAGGAAATATTGAGATATTGTTGGATCTGAACTAAAATTGGTTCATGATTCCTTTTTTGGATATATTGGTAAGAATTTTTAAACATGAGGGGTTGGCTCGGAGTTAATATTTTGGGCCTTATGAGTGAGGAGTTAATATTTTTACGAGTATAGCGTTAGCCTTTGTAAATATACTCTGTTATATTAATAAAAAAACACAGGGTACAGTGAGATTGATGAAATGGGGTTTTGATATTTTTGTTATGTGAATAATCCTGTTTCGAAAGGTTTATTTCTATATTTTCAATGGTTAATTGCAATTCATTTTTGATTGAGTCATTAATTGAGTATAAAATGCATTAAATTGAGAATCTACATAGTCAGAAGATTTCTCCGTGTTGAGCAATATTGATGAAATTTCTGAAGTTTTCCTTTGTGGAACCGGTGTTTAGAATTTTTCTTAGAAATTTGTGTGCAAGTGCATATGAGTTGAGATTTCCTTATTGAAATGGAAGATGGATCCGTTTCGGGGTAATTGTAGTCGTATTATTGTGGACGGAAGGAAAAACAAATATATTTTCCCAAGGCAGAACTGTGTTTTTTCCCGAAAGTTCCAGAGGTTTCAAAACAGAAGTGTAAAGGGTGAATGGATGGCAGATATTAGATCACAAGGGTGAAGCTGGGGAATGGATGGGTGAGATTATATCGCAGATTTGAAGCGAAAGCGGTGGATGGTTAAGATCCTACGTAGAAATGAAGTGGAAGGTTGATGGTCGTGATTAAGTCGCATAAATGACAGCGAGGGAATGGAAAATCTAGATTACATCGTATTGGGCATAACATGGTTAGCGCACATCGCAATCGACGATTTTTATATTTACATGTTAAGACATAGCAAGTTAATTTGTTTAAGTTGCGATGATATAAGAAGTGGAGCTGTGATGTCATGCGATCACATATTGCAAATGATAGAGGATCCTTGTTATTGCTATTTGTTAAGATGTGCGACATGCGATAAGTTATTTGGTGCGATTTGTGAAATCACAAAATCGCAAACATTGAAATATGGTTAAACTTGTGATATTGCGATGTGGTTGAGTTGCGAAATGCGATAGGGCCGAAAGTCCTGGTGATGCGATTTGTGAAAGAGTAGAGTTGCGATGTGATAAAGCTGCCTCGGTTAATGTAAAAGGATGCGTGCAAAAGTGATGTACAGACAAAGAAAGGTAAGTTGAAGTGCTAAGGTTAAAGAGCCTATAATAAAGGTTTAAAAGATAAAGGTTGTATTGAAGGGAGCTTCTGCCAATGAATTTTATGATGCATAAAGTGGGTCTATAAAGTGTTAAGAGGTTTTATGAACTTATCTTAATTGAAAAAATTCAGAACATATACTTTATTACGAGTATAATCTTGGGTTAAGGCGGAGTTAGTAGCTAGCCCTGCATCAAAAAACATTTGTTTTTAATCTTATCCAATGTATATATATTGTTTGGAGTTCTGGTTGCAATAATTTTTTCTTTTAATTCTCATCCAACCTATATATATCATTTGGAATCCTAATTGTAGTTCCCACTGTTACACCATTTTTTGGTCATCTAACTTATTATCATTAGATGGACCCAAGTACACCATGTAGGACCAGTTTTACCCTAAGTAAAACCGCTTTCACTGTGCTAAAACATGAAACCCCAAAAGGAAATATTAAACAAACCTATTTTGTTTAATTTTCCTCATGGAATAATTAATTAAACCATAATTTAATTATTATTCCCGATCATGTTTAACCCAAAAACAAAGAAATTAATTAGATAAACCTTTATTTATTTTATTATTTTCTAGGAATAATTATTTAAATCTTATTTAGATAATATTCCTTGTTAAATATGACCAAATCACCCACAAATAATTAAATAAATCATTATTTATTTGATTATCTTCCAACCACTTCCATAAAAAGATAAATAAATCATTTATTTATTTATTTTTGACTAATCAAGGGATTTGACCCAAGTCAAAGACCCTTTCCCTCCAACAAATATAATAAAGTATTCCATAAAAGGTGGATCTAGATTTGGTTAACATTATTTTAATCATGCACCAAGATCTAGAATGACCCAATATTTTGTTATAAATAGGAGGGTTTTCCCCATCATTCTTTACCTTTTGTTGCCTATTAGATCACTCTGGATCTATACACTTGGTCTCATTTTTCATCATTTGCTCCCATTGAGCTTCATTTTTGCATTGGGTTTTCTACACCTACAAGAGAGAGAAAGCTTAGATCTGAAGTGCCGAGGACTACAAAGAACCCATCCCATTGAGGAGAGCTGGATACACCTTCTTGTTTTCCTCCCAGGTGCCCTGTAATATAAAAATTCTTTCAAAAAATTGTGTTCTTGTCTTGTCTGTTGGATGCATGGAGCAAACCCTTTACTTTACTGCCTAATGTCTTTCCATTTATAGATCTGGTTGTTGCAGCATTTTTATTACTAACCGCAGATCTGAAGATATTGGGCAGCCACTATTGTTGTTAGGGCTATTAGTTATGCGTAGCTAAAGTGGTCCTTTTTCGTACGCTTCGATGAAGGATTCATACTAACACCCACCATCTTGCTAGACTTTTCTCTCCTTATTTCTCATTTCTTTATGTCAAATAGTAACATGTGACTTTGATCACACATTTGACTTATGCTTAGCACACTGTGATTCATGTCTTCTATGAGTAGCACATATTTTTCTATAGCCTCATTCCCCCCAAGCTCAATTTTTCATTTTCCTATAATGTTTGTAGAATCATCATTTCCAAAAGATATTTTTCCATCACTTTTTTTTTTAGAGATATCAATTTGTTTCTATCTTGAGTCACATGTGTTGAGTAGCCATTATAAACATACTGTAAATGCTTATTGCTTTGAGCTTTTAGAGAAAGTGCACAGCTTTCATTTTTATTCTTCTAGGCCTTTGCATGAAAATTGTAATCTTGTTGTGACTCTCTTTGAGGAGTGGTTTACCTGCAATGCTTGGACAAATGTCCAAAAATTTTCATTTATAGAATTATACTTCATTCCTCAAGTATCCAAACTTGTTATAACTTTTTTTGTGATTTTCTTGAGAATTTCTGGGATAATCATTCCTGGAGTAAATTCAAAATTTGCTTCTATTCCTAACATAGGCTTTGCAATTTACAACTTTATGTCCAAAATTATTACAGGAATAGAAAAACCAAGAAATATGGTTTGATACCTAAGAAAGAGAGATCTTCTTTGTGATGTTTTTCTCTAAGAACCTTCTTATTGAGTAGTATTTAATGTGGACTACAAATTCAATGTCTTTTGAACCTTTTGTTTTGTTGAGAAACTTTCTTCCTTCTTGAAAAATCCTTTAATAATTTATGCATAAGTTTTCTATTCATATTCCTTTTATGCTAAGGAATTTAAGGCCTTCACGAGTTTTTTCCTGTAGCCTAATCCTATCTTGTCACTACATGGCCTTTTACTTCTTATGATTTCTTCCAATGAACTAGAGTTGTTTGTAAACTTTTGTTGGAAATTTATTTTTTGTGCTTCCTTCCGTAGAGAGACTATCTCTACGTCTAAATCTTCCCTTGACTTGTTGCTTTCTTCCAACTCTCTTTGAGTGTTTCTTTAGTTTTCCTGGCGTCTTCCAAATGTACCTTAATATTGATGATGGTTTCTTCTAATTTTTAAATCTTCTTATTGAGGCTTTTAGCATGTTCCTTCAATTGTTTCAGACTAGATTCCAATGTTTTTAAATATCTTCTTTCAACCTTGATATCCTTAAAAATGTTGATATTATCCTTTGAAGATCAACCTTGTCTTCCTCTTCTTCATCCTCTTCATGAGTTTCCTTCATATTGTCCCGTGCCATGAATAATACTCTTCATGTGTGATTTTCTTCGTCACTTTTGCTCTCTCTTAAGATGTGGAGTTATATTCTTTTGAATAGAATATTTTCTTACAGACTTTTTTTTTGCCTTTCCTTTTTTGGTTTCTTTTATTCTTCTTTTCTTTCATAGGGCTTCTTCTTCATCATCAGAGTTCCTTGCATGAGGAAATTTTGAGTCAAAATGACCAATCTCATCACATTTGAATCATATTAAGGGGAGCTTACCCTTGTATTTTCCTATACCTCTTTTCAACTTTCTCAAAAAGTTAGCTATCTCTTCATTTAAGATTTTGTCATTGCAACAATCAGAGCTTCGATTTGATTGTTGTTTTTTCCCCAATATTATTAGATGTTGTGAAGGATACTTCTATGATGGGTGGGATTTCGTATTCCCTTCTCATTTTGTAAGTTGTAATTATTCCATGCAACTCACCCATACTGACCTTTTCTAAATTCTCTCTTTCTTCTAGCACTGAGACTTTAACATCAAATCTCATCAGCATTGATCTTAGTATTTTTGTTGAAGTTTTCAACAAGAAACGATGAAATTGGAATTTGGAAACAACATCCTTGATCCTAGTGAAAATTAAGCACCTACACTAGGTGGGATCCACACATGCTATTTTTAGGTGTATGTATATTTATAGATGCATGTCGACTATTATTATCCCTTAATAATAGTTGGACAATAAACAATAATCTATTCTTAATGATCACTTGGAAATAGTTAACTGAAGTGGAAAATCAATTAGGTTTAGGAATTTCAAGTTAAGAGGTTGGTTGGTGGGACATGCAAGTGGAATTAGTTTTAATTGAGTGATTTGAAGTTGCAACAGAGTTGGATGTGTAGTTTTGTGAGTTGTAAAGTAATTTAACTCAGTTAGGTGAGTTAAACTCAGTTGTGCTAGTTGTAACTGAAGATACACTAGTGAGAGATCAGTGAATTAACTATTTAATTAATTCACAATCAGTGGTCTCACATGCAACTCAGGATTTAATGCTGTTAACTACATGCATGTCAGATCCAGTGGAGACCCAATTGAGATGTAGGTGAAAGGGACAGATTGACTATCAGTTGTGACATTAGTGGTTGCACACATGAAACCACACACACATTGGATGTGCCTATGAGGATTGAGCAGTCAAGGTAGGCCAACATCAATCATTCAAAGCTTCTTGACCATCAGGCATTGCGCAGCGGAGGCAGGCTGTCAGGAGGTAGTAAATTGGCGCATGTATTTGCCAATTTTTTTATGATAGTGTGAGACGATTGTATATTGTAATGAGAGATCTTGGATTAGAGTTTTGTATGAGATTGTTTCATGATCCATGGTATATACATAATATATGATAGTGGGGTTTTTAGCTTTATGCTTTCTCGGTAAAAACATCTGTGTTATGTGTGATTGATCTTTCTTCTTGATATTGCAATTGGCAATCTTGTTTTAAATTTCCGCAAGAATTTTTTATAGAAGTGATTTTGTATTTAACAGTGGCATATAATCATTGGATTAGTAGAATCCAAGAAAAACATAATTTGTATTAAAATTTCTACATGGTATCAGAGCACATGAGATTGCAGTAGTGAAGAGGAGCTGAGTTTGTTGGTGGAAAGAATTTGAATTTGCAGAAAGGATTTCTTGATGCTATAGCTAATTCAAGATCGAAATGGCTTTCAATGGCTTGAGGTTAGAGTATGCACTCGAGGGCAGCTCGAACTACATTTCTTGGAAGGACAGGATGGAGGTAGTACTTGAAGACAATGGCTTGAAGTAATTCATTGAAAAAGATGTTGCAGATGTTGCAGATGCTGCAAATCTTGATGCATGGCAAAAGAAAGTGGCAAGGGCGAGGGGGATCCTGTTGGAGGGAGTATGGGACCACATTGTCTCAAGCCTCCCTGGGAAACCCACACCATATGCTATGTGGAAGGCTTAGATGGATCTATTCCAAAGCAGTAGCGACCATAGGAAATTGGCGCTTAAAGATAGACTTAGGAAGATCAAGATGGAAAAGAACGACACTATTCCGGTATACTTAACAAAGTTTGTCCAATGTAGGGATGAGATTGGGAGTGTAGGAATAAGTGTTGCTGATGATGATTTGGTGAGTTTGGGTCTCTTGGAACTTCCTAAAAGTTTGCATAGTTATGAAGACTCTATCAACGGATGGGAAAAATTGCCGGAATGGGAACAACTGTGGTCAGATCTGGTGTAGGAGGAGTTCAAGCGGAACACCAGAGATGGATCTTCATCAAAGAATGATGATGAAGAGGATCGTTCTTTGGCTGCCAAGGGGAAGAAGGGGAAGGGGAATAAATTCCATTCTAAATATGAGGCCGGTGAAGATGGAAAGGAGAACAACATGTCCAAAGTGAAGTGTTTTCACTGTCACGAGTATGGACATATTGCCACAAATTTTCCACAAAAGAAGAAGAACAAGATGTTTGTTGGAGCTGAAGTTGGTGAGGCCCTTGCCTCTCAATTTGAGCTTGACTTCTCATTGATCGCATGCATGGTGTCAAGTGCATTGGGATTGGGGTGATTCTTGGATAGTGGTGCTTCCTTTCACATGACAGGAGATAAGAATCTTTTCAATGACTTGGAGGAGAAAGATCTTCAGATGCATATTGAGTTGGGAAAAGATGGAAGATACAGTGAGACTGGCATTGGTACCATTAAATTTCAGAGGGAATCGGGTAAACTCTTTCATTTAAAAGATGTAATGCATGAACCAGGTTTGAAGAAAAATTTAGTCTCAGTCACAATGTTAGAGGATAGATTCTATGATGTTGTCTTTAGTGAAGGAAAAGTTTTCCTATGACACAAAGCAACAGGGAAAACCAAGAAGGTTGGGATTCGAGTTAAGAATCTCTATAGAATTTATGTATATGGGATTTCTACAGAGCTTCCTACTATTGGGAAGTGTGATAAAGACATGCAATTGACGCTTAAGAGGGAGTTGGATTTGCATGCAGGCAAGAGTGAACCTCAGGATGTGGAGTAGCCACAAGATGAGGATCATGGAGTGGGAGAAACCACTCATGCAGAGACATTTTGAGCCAGATGAGAAAAGGGAGTGCATGCAGCTATACCACCAAGTGAGAGGTGGGGTGACATGCATGAATAATCCTAAGAAGAAATTTTTGGGCAGGATTCATTGAGATGGTGTGGATCTCATGAATCGAACCTAGCTATGAGGAGCCTATAGAGCAGTAGTAGCAATATTAGTTGGATTGATGTAGTCAGATGTCATGAGGACTTGAAATCAAAGTGAGAGTGTTGGATAATGGAGCGCGGATCAGAGATGACAGCAAGTGTAGAGTGCATGGATGCAGAGGTCAACATCGCAGTGGATCTAGAAGACATGTGAAGTTGGTACCAACAGAAGTCAGAAGACTTTGATGATAGATGCATTATACTCATTCAGTTGTTTGGAGGCTATTCAGTTTCAGAAATGTTACATGCAAAGGGTGCATGGCACATGCATGAGTTTGCATGGCACATGCAAGGGTTGCAGGGCGCTTGCATTGAGTTGCATGGCGCATGCAAAGGTTGCAGGGTGAATGCATGGAGCTACATGTCGCATGCATGGAGTTACATGTCGCATGCATGGAGTTGCATGTCGCATGCAAGAACATCCCTTTCTTTTTGAGATGGAGGGTTGAAGTTTGCAACAAGAAATGGTGAAATTGGCATATGGAAACAACATCCTTGATCCTAGTGAAAATTAAGCACCTACACTAGGTGGGGCCCACACAGGTTATTTTTGGGTGGATGTCTATTTATAGATGCATGAGAAAATTATATTTATAGATGATTTCTATTTATAGATGTATGTGAAATTTCTATTTATAGATTTCATTTCTATTTATAGATGCATGTTGACTATTATTATCCCTTAATAATAGTTGGACAATAAACAATAATCTATTCTTAATGAGCACTTGGAAATAGTTAACTGAAGTGGAAAATTAGTTAGCTATAGGAATTTCGAGTTAAGAGGTTGGTTGGTGGGAAATTCAAGTGGACTTAGTTGTAACTAAGTGATTCAAAGTTGTAACAGAGTCAGATGTGTAGTTTTGTGAGTTGTAAAGTAGTTTAACTCAGTTAAGTGAGTTAAACTCAATTGTGCTAGTTGTAACTGAAGATACACTAGTGAGAGATCAGTGAATTAATTATTTAATTAATTCACAATCAATTGTCTCACATGAAACTAAATATTTACTACTTTTATCTACATGCATGTCAGATCTAGTGGAGACCCAATTGAGATGTAGGTGAAAGGGACAGATTGACTATCAATTATGACATTAGTGGTTGCACACATGCGACCACACACACATTTGATGTGCCTATGAGGATTGCACAGTCAAGGCAGGCCAACATCAATCATTCAGAGCTTCTTGACCATCAAGGGTTGCAGAGTGGAGGCAGGCTGTCAGGAGGCAGTAAATTGGCGCATGTATTTGCTAATTTTTGTATGATAGTGTGAGACAATTGTATATTATAGTGAGAGCTCTTGGATTAGAGTTTTGTATGAGATTGTTTCATGATCCATGATATATACATAATATATGATATTGGGGTTTTTAGCTTTATTCTTTCCCGGTAAAAACATCTGTGGTATTTGTGATTGATCTTGCTTCTTGATATTGCAATTGGCGATCCTGTTTTAAATTTCCGCAAGAACTTTTTGTAGAAGCGATTATGTATTTAACAGTGGCATATAATTATTAGATCAGGAGAATCCAGGTAATACATAATTTGTATTAAAATTTCTACAATTTTTTCAGACAATTATCTTTCACTCTATTGATTCTCCCAGTCCTTCAATGGAATTTACTACTTCATCAACATGGAGAGGATAGGTTGCAGTATTTTCATCTTCATTTACTTTCAGTTGTTAAAATTTTCCTCGATAGGTTTGGAGCTTCGCCTCCTCGACCTTCTTGTTCCCTTAATATATATTTTGGAGCTTGTCCCAAAAATATTTCACTTATTTTTAATGCATTATCTTAAGATACATTGATCCTCGCATACCACTTAGGATAAAATTTATTGCTTTAGTATTATTGTCATAGAACTTTTTACATGCATCAGCTGCTCCATGTGTTTACAGTTCTATCTATCCAATATTTACGAATTTCCAGACACAATATCCTTGTGCTTTCACATACACTTTTATCCTTCCACCCTAAAGAACATAGTTCTATCCATTAAATATTAGAACTCCGGTCTTTGGGCACTGCATGATCTCCCTTCGAGTGGTTAAATTACTTACTTAAGGAACTTGCTTTGATACCAATGGTTGGAAATATTGAGAGGGGGTGAATGATTATGTCACTTAAAATTAGTTTATATTTAATTTTTTAGAGAAAGAACAATAAAAAGAGAAATCAACACATCACAAGAATATTACACAATAAATTTTAGGTGGAAACAATTTTGGGAGAAAACCCACAAAATTCTTCTCTAATAATTTATGAGTAAAAACATTATGCTTCAACTTCAATTGAAAAGGGAAGCCCCAATTCCCTAATACTCTAGAAAAGTGTTCAATTTACCAGCTCCAATTGGAAGGATGCTCTAACACCTTGGTTTCATTAGTTGCCACTGATAGAAAGCTCCAACACCCTGCAAGCTCCAACTTGCCCTAACACCACCTTGCCACCCTGAAGTGTTTTCAGGCTACAACTTGAAGGGGACATTAATCTCCTTCCTTTCACAACCCTACAACCATGAAAATGATAATAAGATACAAAATGGTGGTGGGCTGCCATACCAAGGATAATGACCCACTTACAAGAATATTCAATGAAACCCTTACTGTTGATATATTCTTCAGATATACAATAAAGACTAGACTTCCTCAAAACTTTAGAATTACAATTTCACTTTATGTAGATTGTGAAATCTAGCCATAATGTACTTGAATATGCCTTGAATTTTCTGTTTTCCAATAATATGCCTGAATACGTCTTCTTTAATATGTTGATGCCTCTTTCATTATACCCACTGTTGTTTGCGAAGCTTCTTTTAAGACGTTTACTGATGCCTTCAAACTGATGATGTTACTTATGTATCAAAGAGTATCTTTTACAACAATTATTACATGCCTTATGCTTTTGTTCTTTCTCCAAACCCTAGCCAATGAACTTTAGTAATCAAATGAAATTATATAAAACATAATGCTTCAATTGTTCGCAATTTCGCAAATAGATATGTCAATGCCAACCAACCTTTTCTACAACCTTTTAGAAAATTGAATTGTTGATGATGATTTAATGATATGTCACAAAGTCGAACTTGAACACATTAATACCTTACCAATATGTGTGCACTAATCATGATATAAGGGTTTGAATCAATAAAGTTGAACTAAAACACATTAATACCTTACTAATATCTGTGCACTGAGAATAAGGGCTTGAATCACCCACCAGATTAGACTTCTAAAGACTTGGACCAACTATTGGAACTCCAAACATTTAAAAGGGTTATAGATTTATGCACCATAAATAAGAAGAAATAACACAAATTTCTTAGACAAGGCTTCTCTCCACAGAACAACATAGTGTATCCTTTAGATCTACGTCAAGGATATTACTCAAACTACTCAAAAGTACCTTCATTCTATATTAGTATTATATGTCTTACCAGGCTGAAACTACTTCACTAAGATGAATACAAGTTATGACTATTGTTGGGTTTGTGTTATATTCTTTCCATGATTAGTCGCACGTGTGAGGGGGTCATAGGGGGACGACAATTCTCCTTGTATGTTGTGCTGGGTGCAGAAGGAGGGTCACAAGGGGGGCAACAGCCCCCCCTATTCAGGGTTTGGGGCAGTGCCTTGGGGAAAAAGAATTGGACCCTATTTTTCAGTGGGCAGACTTGTCCATGGTTTTGTGCATGGGTTTGCACATGGTTTTGGGGCATGATGGTTTTCAGCCCTTGGTATTTTGTAAATCCGGTCAAGGGAACTACGGTTATGTTCTAATCTAGGGTTAATGGATTGGGGTTTATGTATGCTTCGACATGTATATATATGTGTTGTAAAACTAAAAGGTATATAATGAAAAATCAAGCTAGTAGCCCTGATTTGGGATCCAGGGGAAAATCTCTGTGTATATATGTTTTATGTTTTATGTTTTATGCTCTTGCTATTGTTTATTTTGTGATTTTAAGATTCATTTGCAGATAATTTCTATACAGGGTTAAAACCTACAACTATCTTCAATGATTGATAGGGTGAAATGGAGGCTCAAATCATGTGACTCAAATCAATAGTGTGCATGCAACATACCTCTAAAATGAAGACCAAATAATTTTCTAGTGGAGGGAAAAATTTTCAAAGAATAAAGGACAAGTGCAGGATCGACAGAACCCTTTTTTATTCGTGAATGCCTTCCCATATTACTGCTCAAGGAGTTTAGGTTCGATTATTCCAACATAATTCAAGGTTGCAGGTATTGTAAGAACCCTAAGTGAATTTGAACCTAAAACTTACTTGAAGAAAGTCTTAACTATTTACAAACTTCTCATAGGTTGCCCTACAGAGAGTTAAAAGCTAAAGATGGAGTAAAGTCCTTGACTACTCCAGACTTGCAAATGGAATTGATCCTTCATGAACACACTGATTACCTTAGAACCACCTACAAATGAGCTCAATGAACTCCTTATCAAATCATAGCTCAAGAACAAAAACTATAATCCTAGAAACCCTTTTAAATTTTCCTTTCCATCAAATCTTCAAAGCTCCTCAAGTATGCAGGAGATTTCAAAAATTTACTACACTTGGATCAACATTAGATTCATGCCTTGATAAGGGATACATGAGCCTATACATAGATATAGAGGTGCCATCTTTGAGGGTAGATGACTTGCATTTAGGATGGAAAATAATGAAATTCAAATTCAAATTTTGTTTGGAGCCTAAAATCAAATGAGGTCAATTTGATGGAGAGAAAATGAAATTTGAATTTGAAATTTCATTAATGGGGGCAAAATCAAATTTGAAATAATTTATCTTTTGATAATTATCACTCCAACCATATTGAGTTTCTTCTAAGCCCATGAGCTAATGACAAGTTTACATGTCACCTTGTTGGGGGATTTTGACGTACAAGCTGGGGGCTTCATTTTTTTAACAAGCATATCTTTCAAACCACAAGGACCCTCGTGACATGCCATATACTATAAGAATTGACATGATGAAGAGAATCCAACAAAAGTGGTGCTCATTCTAGAAACCATGATTTTCCATGTCATTTTGGTCAACAAGGGTGGGGAATCTTCTAGTGTTGCATGGGTTAGCATAAATGACAACCACATTTCAACAAAATCAAGAGAAAGGTTAAGCAAATTTGTTGTTTCTTAAATAATTTGTGAAATTTGTGGAGGTAAATAAATTTTCTTCTATCATGAAGTTTGGATCACAAGAAGACAAGTCCACACCTAAGAGCATAAATTCTTTATAGTAATTGTTCGAATAACTATGGTTAAAAATATTTCAACCCAATCCCATCGCTAGAGGGTTTTGAATCTCGTGGATTTGAACCAAAATTTTTTTTTTTGGAGATCTCGAGTGAGTGGGTCTCAATTCAAAATAATTAGAAAACTCACGGAAGTCAACGTATTCAGAGGTCGGTGGTAGTTGAACCTCTATAAACCTTTGTTGTAGTTTAAAAAAGTAACAGAATGGCCCAGAATCCAGCAGCTATTTTGAAAAAATCCGGCAAAGATTTTATCTTAATCTTGTTTACAGTTGTTAAACTTCAGTATTTTGGGTGCCCTAAGGGTTTTTGATAGTGTTGAATCCATTTCCACTCTCAAAAATGGATTCCAAACACTGCAACTACCTCATTTTTTGAATTTTATTGAACCGGATTTCGGCAAAAAACTGCCATCCAAACTATTTTGTTGCCTGGATAAACAACTTCTAAACCTTTGGTTGGTGATTACCAACTAGTATCTCGACCCAACCAGGTGGACCAGTCAAACAAGGTCAGGTCTCAACTTTCTGCCTGCTCTAAAATAATGGGGGTGAAACACACTTCCCCTTCGTAATAAAAGGAAAATATCGTGTAAAAAAAATGGTTCCAGTGTGGAATTGGGGGATTCACGCCCCACTACGTCAAAAACTATAATAAACACACATTTACAGACGTATATATAGCAGGACTACGAAACAACTTTAAGAAATAGCTAAGAATCCGAAGTAATAGATAATAAAGGAACATAAGTTCATAATTCAATTGAAGGCAAAAGGTTATACTTAATGTCTTCTTGAAGAAAAAACTTCCATTTTTTGAAATGACACCTCGATTGCACCGGCACAAATAAGAGGGAATCATGGACCAAACTCCGAGAGTCAAATTCATTATCATCTGTGATTTTGTCGCCTTATCTTGAAAGGAAAGGAAATAACAAATTGTTATTTCTTTGCGTATTTTCAGGAACATAGCCCCACCCATGAGGATAGGCTTCCAATACCTTTTCCTTTAAAAACCAAACTTAGTATTCCAAATATTTCCAATCTCTAACAAGTTCATAAATTCTTTCAGAAAATAACGATGGAGACTAAGATTAATCAATGGCAATTAAACGTGTGTGGAATAATGTGCATGATCTTCGTGGCTAGAAAGGAATAGACTATACTCAATGTGTACATGTACGTGAATAGAGCATTAATTCTAAAAGCTATAATATTTTTGCAAAATAAGAGGAGGGTTAATCTTATGATAAGAGGAGGGTTAATCTTATGGATTATTAGAGTAAAAAAATATCTCACATAATGGGGTAAATGTGAGAATTGACATGGTTATTCTTGTATTAAATGATAAAATAAAATATAATTTACTTTTAAAGAAATTTAATGATTATCAATTGAGTTTAGTTTGGATAGTTGAGAGAAAAAAAAAAAGATTTAGATTTTGATGATTGAGAGAAGAACGTTATCCTCTTTTCCCATATTCAATTCTCACAAGTGCTTGCAACATGTTCAACTCAAGTATTTTGTTATAACATTATCATGCATGCTCATGATATTCTAAATCAATGTTGAAACATAGATCTGAAATATGATCTTAATGACACGATGCATCATCACTTATAGATTTTAATGACAAGATGCATCATCACTTAAATCTGTTATAAGAGGAAACACAAAATTTTCTACATGTTGTTTCTTATATTTATGTAGGGGACTTTCGCCAAAGTAGAAACTCCTCTGAATGAAGATACTTTATGTTGAAAGATATAGTAGTTTATATCCCTTTACACCATCTAGATATCGAACAAAGATGCACTTTTTACTGAGGCTCCAAAAATTTCCTGTTTTTTGAAGGAATGTGGGTCCGTGTGTAATATTGGAAAATGCGAAATTGTGTAACTTCTTGTAACATCCATGGGTTAAAAGTTCATGTAATTAAATTTAATAAAGGTAAAATAAGACCACTGGAAAGGGACACTTATTCCAAGTTTAATGTTGGGAAAAATATCCTAGTGGGCATCACTTGTTGTGTTTATCGCTAAGGGGGAATTGGCAAAGGTAATCGCTAAGGCTTTGGAAAGGAAAAAAAGTATTTTTGGGACATGATTTATGAAAATAATGGAAATTAGGAGAAAAGGAAGGTGAAGGTCACATGTTGCATGTGAGGAGGAAAATGAAGGAAAATAATGGAAAATTAAAGAAAATAGAGGCATCATCAATAAAAAGACCTCAGAGCATCAGTTGGTAGCCTTTTGTCAATTTAGTTTTGGAATAAGTCTCAGAGAGGAGAAGAGCACCAAGAGGATAAAGAAAACAAGAAAGTAGATGAAGGACAAGGAAGGGAAATAAAAAGTAAATGAATGATAAGGAAAGAAAAAAAAGGCAAGGATCAAGCAGCTTCAGCTGGAATACTTGCAGGTAACAAGTTGCATGTATGATTTCCTAGCTAGTTTTGACATGCACGGTATGTGCATGTTGGTATTCGTTCTTTTGTTTTCATTGGCATGGGTTTTGTCAGTTTGGACAGTGGATTTTAATCTAGTCTTTCCATTTCCGGATAGCCATGATGTGATGGGTTTTTTCTCTGTTTAAACTTTGGATTGTTGGAATATTTTGGATCCAAGTGAGGTGGTCTCAGGAAAATTCAAAAATGCCTAGGAATCACTTGATCGGTAATGGCGGGGTACATGGTAAATCCTGAGGGTGGAGATAGGAAAATTCCTCAATATATCGGTGAAGAAATTATGAGGCATCCAACCTCAACTTGGTTTTGTGATCTTGGCACTGGTTTAGGTTAGATCACAGTATGGAGAGGGTGGAGGTTGTTTAACCTTTGGATTCCATTGGTTTTTTTTGGATTGGTTTATCCCATGAGATCCCACATTCATGATTTGAATATGGAACAGAGTTGATTGGCTGCAAGAAGGATTTGGTTCAACCAATCTATGGTCAGGTGGAACATAGAAGTCCCAAATCCGGTTGGACTTTTCCTATGTTTAATAAGAGCTAATTTCTCTTTGTTTGATGAGGAAATGTACTTGCTATTATGTGGTTTTAACGGTTGTTATCTTATTAATATTTATCTTGTTATGAGCATGGTTTTATGACATATGTTAGTCATGGCTCTTGTCATGTTTTTATTTGTAACTGAATGAATAATTAATGAAAGACCTAATTGGTGTTATGACAACTAATTTGAGAAGGTAGTGACCCTTCTCGTTAAACTTCAGATCTTTTTTCATTCCCTTATGATCATACTTGCATTCATGACCTGTAGGTTGCATATTTACCAAGTGTTTGAAAAAATGTCAGTCCCAGTTGGGGATGGTCACGTCAAGTCTTGGTTTTAGTTTTTGGTTTACAAGCATTGTCTCTATGTCATTTATCTTCTTTGGAAGTTTCACTGAGCTCTGGGCAAAGATTTGAGTCCTAGCCCTGAAAACGTGGCATAAGATTCAGAGTCTCTAGCATAGAACTAAACAGAAAATTCCATAGTCCCATGGAAGCAGGCCTATGGGAGTGACTAGGGACCCATAGTCACATGGAGGCCTTGGAAAGGGAGAAACTAGGGCTCTAGGTCAAGGAAAAAGTGAGTTGTCTCAGGTGTTGGACACTTGGAGGGGTTGGGTTACTCCTAGAGGTCTTGTGGCACTTGAGGGAAGTTAGTAAGGTCTTAAGTTGTCGAATCCATTTTCTTAAGGTCACATATGAGGTTGAATCTTATGATAATGACCCTCAGCTCATGTTTACCCCGGGATAGCCAGTGAAAGTGGCTAAATGTGGGATGAGACGTCACAATTCTAGTTACATGCAACTCCATGCTTCAAAAGGTGTTTTCGGTGTAACATATTTGATGGGAGACCTATTTTGTATCTATGAAGCACAATTTATTGCATAAGGGCACAATTTGGAAGGAAATTACCCTGCATGCAACATGAAACTTTCCATCTCTTTTAAGAATCTATCATTCCTCTCAGATACCTCCTTCTACTATTGAGTGTAAGGAATTGGGTGTTGCAATTGTATTCCTGCTTCATCACAAAAATGTTGGACATGCTTATTAACGTACTTCCCCCCATTTTCTGTATGGGGTATCTTGATCATCTTTCTAGACTGATTTTCTAAATGTGCTTTAAAAATATTCAGATACTCAAACACTTCATATTTGAGTTGGAGACAGTACACCCATGTGTATCTCATGAAATAATCCATGAATATGAGTACATATCTATATTTTCCTATGGAAATATCTAGAAATATCATCGTAAGATCACCGTCAACAAGCTCCAAGGGAGAGAAGGCCGTCCATGCATGTCCCTTTCCAAAAACATATTATGGATGTTTTCTAAGAGCACATCCTTCACAAACTCCATTAGAAATTCTATGGTAGGCATGCCTTTCACCACCCCATATTTGCTAAGTTGTTGCATGTATATGAAATTTAAGTGTCCAAACCTTTCATGCCAAATCCTACTTTCATCCTTTGCATGTGTCAATAGTAAAGTGGAATTTTATTGAGGAATTTTTTTAGAAAAAAGTGTATAGACGAGACTAATGATTTACCCTACCACATGAAATTTTGGATTTACCTTGCATGTCATATAAGCTCACCAAATATAGGGTGAATTCAACTCTCCTTTTGGTGCCAGTATGTGCCATTTGATACACAAAGAGAATATTTACTAAAAGCTTCAAAATATGCTGGAAATTCTCGAAACTTCCATCTCCAAGATCTACCCTCTATTAAGAATAATTAATAAGAATTACTGCATGTGCATTCCCTCTTGTTCAAGTGCTCTTTCTCCCTACTTCTTCTTGGCACTCTCTGGAATATAGGCGCCAATATTTTTCTGCTGAAGAGTTTGTGCCACGAGATTAATTTTCTTCTTCATGCATGATGATTTAAGATGCTAACCATGGTTGAAATAGATACATTTTGATTGCCCCTTCTTGCCTTTCTTTTCGTTTGAGCTGCTAGATTCATTTGGAGGTTTTGGATTTCCTCCCTTTCTTGGATATGGTTCTTTTTCCTCTCATTTGCCTTTGGATTGCCGATTGGATTTAAAGTTAGCCTTTCCCCTTTTATATATAATGAGCACATGGGATTTATAACTTTTCATTATGCCCATGTTTATGAGCTTATCTTGCTCATGTATCAAGGAATTAATAAAAGCATCGATTGTGGACGTCATCTAGGTTGTGCTTGTTGTAAGCTTGCTTGTGTGAGAATTGGAGACTTTAGACCTAATTTTGACACTATGGCAAGAATTAATTGGATTTTTTTGGTTGGATTTACTTATTCCACATTCTTTCAACTCGAGTAACAAGGCTTTGAACCTAGTGAACACATCTGGAATGTTTTCGAAATTGCTTGGATCTAATGAGTTGAGCATTTTCAAGGATATGACCCCACATCTCATCTTGTTTCCCAAAGAGTGTCTCAAATGTGGTCAAAACTTGATTTAGAGTCATGCATGGTTCAACATGAAACAATAATTATAGAGAAATTGATAAGCATAGGAGAACGAAGGCCTCCTCCATGCAGTTGAAATATTTGGATTTTTCAACTGTGGAGTTTCGTTCAAGCTCTATTTCCATGGATGTATGATACAAGTCTCTACTTCTGAATTGAAGTAAACTCTTTGGCTTCCGTTTGAAATAGTTACAAGGTTTGAGAAATGTGGAAGGTAGAAACTCCATTCTTTCCATTAGCTCCAATCTTCAGTACTAGCTGATTATTTATGCTCCTTCCTAGCCCTAATGGACTCTCTACCATGTAAAATTGTAATTAAATATGGACAAATTGGAACTAGCTAGAAGATAATGAATAATACTTACAACGAAAAAAAATTGACAAAGAAAAGAGTTAATGAATTTTATTCATGCACAAAAAAACAATTATATAAAATATTTCACATAACAAAACTAATATAATAATGTATCTAGAAAAATGTAAACATGCAATTAAATACATATAAATATATATATATATATATATATATATATATAATTAATTAACTATTTCATATAAATAAAAATAATCTAATCATCATTAATTAACTATCTCATGCAAATAAAAAAAATCCTAATTATTAAAAAAAAATTAAACATATTTTATTCGCGATAATTTCCAATCTTGTAACACCCATTAATTAACGGCCGGTTCTTAATTCCGAAAATAGAATGAAGGGACGAACTGACGCAACCAAAAGTCACGTTTACTCAAATGCATTTATGGGAGTATAAATTTCATATATATATATATAGTAGTTAACATATATATAAATTTAATAACAGTGACATTAATATTTTGGAGGTTGTAAATATCTTATATTAATATTTGTAGAGATTTATTTTAAGTATAGATTTAATAGTAGTTGTGATAGATTGCATTTTTATAATTTTAAGTTTTGTTTTGGAGTGTAGAATATAAGTGTAATTTTTTATTATTTAAATTGTATTTTTGAATGTTGTATAGAGTATATATTTTAAACTGGTAAGTCCCAAAAATCTTTGTTGGATTTAGACCAAAAGACATATACCTAAAAAAAGACCAAACTATAAAATATTGGTATGACTTCAAATGTTTTATTCATAAAAATGTGTTTTTTTCATTTACTTTATATGATATATATATACATATTTTTTTTTAAATAATATATAATATATACATAATTGACATTAAAATATTTTACATAAGATGTGTAAGAAATAATTTTTTTGTTATTAAGTATGCATTTGTTGGAAGTAATGCTTCCATGTCATGTGAGTTGTGAGTGTGTGTTTCTAGGCGTCAATCTAGAAGCTATTGTTTCCTATGTATGAGTTATAGTCATGACCTAGACATCTTGAAGTCAAGGCTGTGTATCTTATATATGTGTGTAATTGTTGTGATCAATAATAACACAATGAGTGTGTGATTTGTGTTGTGTGAACACTCTATATTATCTTCAATTTTATATCATGGTATCAGAGCCTGCCTTGATCCCCTTACGGGAAGGCCAACAAGATGTAAGAGTCTTGAGTGTTATTGATACTTTGTACATAAATTATTGTAGTGTGTGAGATTTTTATTTTAAATTTTGTGTTCGTGTGTGTATATATGTAGATCTATTTATTTTTTTCATCTCCTTCCATTGCCGAATCTGCTTACTTCCTACATCAAATTCTCCCATGTTTTCTTTGAAATCTCCCTCGGTGTAACTACCTCTAATACACAAATTTTCGACATTCTCCCCCTTAATCCGAAGGGGTATGTGTGAGTCCAAGAAGAGAGTTGTAATACAAATATGTAAAGTATGCATGGTAGCACTTAGGCTAAATGAGCTCTATGAAATGTTGGCATAAAGAGGTGGTTTAAGGATGACCACCAACACTGGAACACTCATTTCAGTTCCTGGAACTCTTCCAAATTTGGCAAGAAGCTGAGGTCTTCTGCTAGAGGAAGTATCCCTCATATTTTGAAGAGGGAGACCTTCAACCTAGAAGAAGGGAGGTCTATAACCTACAATGGTTTAAGTATGACCACCAACTCTGGAATGCTTGATGCATTTCTTGGAACTCTACCAAAACTGGCAAGAAGTTGAAGTCTTCTGCTAGAGGAAGTGTCCTGAATTCTTTGAAGAGAAATAACATCAACCTCGCATGGATGATTTAAGGTAGTCTACCAACCAAAGCAATGTTCATGGGCATTCGTGTCTCTGGCTACAACTTTGAATATGAAATGAGAGATTGTTGCTCAGGGTCGCTTGAACTGCTATGTATCTAGCTACAAATCCAAATCTGGAATGATAGGTTGTGGCTTAGGCTCTCTTGAAATGCTATGTCTCTAGCTACAACTCTAAATCTGGAATGAGAGATTGTGGCACAAGCTCGCTTGATGTGGCTTTGAAGCTTGTAGATGACCACCATTTCCCCCCCTGTCAGGTACAAGGTGAGATGATGACGAAAACTCAACTGCCAGTTTGTTCAATATTCTAGAACAAGTTTTGACAGATGACTTAAACATATTCTTGGTTTTTGACACCCATTGCCAAGTAGCAATCCATCTAAGATGAATCTTTTTCTTGCAGGAGGCTTGTTTCTGAAGCATCTGTGTCAAGAATGGGTGTGTCGACCACAATTCTTGCATGGGTGAATATAGAAACAATGATATTTCATATGGCCAACTTGATCACAGTGTTGGCATTTAACAATTTGTTGTTGCTGTTGTGGAAGAGGAGCAGAATCTGGAGCAACTGTAGGTGAATTGTCATGAAGAAATTCGACACTCTAAAATTTGATGGGCTTGGAGTAGTTTGGAATATGAAAGGAAAATTCCTTGTCATATCGAAGACCTATTTTGTGCTTGCTATGAACAAGTTTTTCCCAAGGTCTGATGATTGGCTTGGGAAGTGTACGCTGAATTTCGACACCTGCATGCAAAGTTGCTCTTGAACTAGTCAATGAATGTGAATCAACTGTAACATTATTGACTTGCTTCTTATAGAAGTCTATTTAAATTTTCTGAATAGAAACAAGTTTAGAATGATGACTCCATTGTTGTAATTCTTCTTGCTAAAGCTGCGATTTAAGCTGCAAAAATTAAATCTTCTGATATGCATTTTGCAAACAGGACTTAATGTCAAAAATAAAGACTTGGCTGATTTTAACCATATGATCTATAGTGCAATGTATTAGAGTATTCACTAACTCTAATGCTTCATCAACTTTAGCCATAACAATATGCAATAGTTCTTAAGACAATAACTAAATTTTCCTCCAAAAAGAGTAAATATTCACAGTGGAACATGTGAGTGGTTTCTTCGCACAAATCACTCCTTCTCAACATCTACCATTAAGACCATACATACATCTGTTCATAATAAATTGGTGCTTGGAAATAGGAGTCAAGTTTTGCTTAAAGAAGACTGAGAGTCTTTCCCTTATTCGTCTTTCATTCAACTGCTAACGCGACTGCAACTACTAACAGGACAGCGAAGGCGTAGGGTCATACAGGGGAAGACCTCTCAAGCGATGCCGAAATGGGAGAGTCAAAAACATGTTTTCCTTGCTTATTAGCTTGTGAACCACGAAATATATGAGAGGGCACCAGTAAAAAATCTGGTCCAAACTGACAAATTTTTTTAGTCAAACTCATATGAAATGAACCATCGCTTCAAGGTCTCTAAAGCAAACCCAACACACATTATTCAATCATATAAGCCTTCGAAAGTGTTTGATGGCACCCTTAAACACTTCAACTCCACCGTATAGAAATCATAATCAATGCAAAGTTTAAACTTTGATTCGTGATTTAATCGACCCATATGACATGCAACTCTCAATGATCTCTTCTTTACAATTCTGGATTAAAGGCCGTGTGTGAATCCCCAGTCATTACACATGGATACTGTGTCGATCTGGAGGGGTGAGCTGAGGAGGGAGGAGGTGTTGAAGGGTGTGTGAGGGTGTAGGCTTAGAGGTAGCGTAGGTTGCGTGGAGGGAGAGGAGTCGACTGCAGTGACTGAGGGAGTTGAAAGGCAATGGAGGCTGAGCGGTGATGGGTGGAGAGCCGACAGGGAGGAGCGCAATCTAGGGAGGAGGCGTATGGAGAAGGTTGAGCAGTTTTATTACGACAGTGGAGGAGGTGTGATGCAACCGGGAGGTGAAGGCTGAGTGTTTTATTACCAAGAGAGGGTGTACCGTAAGGGAGAGAAACTGGTGGTATCGTTCATATCCTTCACTGATTGTAATGCTCTATGCTCCAAATCCTCCGCTGATTGTAACATTATTTGTGTGGCACTGTTTCTGAATTTAAAGCTCGCCTTGTTGGGATTCTCAATAGAAAAATTTAGATCAAGGCTAACATTGAAGTTGAGTTTGAGCTACGTTGCATTGAATTTGAACTCAAAGTCGCCGAGAGCCACAGAGTTCACGGTCACCTTGGGATCCCATGCCTTGAAGACGGTGAACACCAAAATCATGAACACGATGACTAAAATAAGTGGAAGAGAAACGATGCTTCCGTAGCAACAGAGTATCTGACACTTCCTGTGAGTTTCAGGTTGATATTGAATGCCAGAGTTTGAACACAGAGATTCAAATGTGCAAGCTACTCTTTCCATGCTCCTCTTCCAATAACCACTTCAATAACTCTATGCGCTGATATATGAATTATTTAATGAAGAGAGGCAGATATACTCATGCCACCTAGAATTGAGTGTATGTTATCGAAATTCATATTATTGGACTCACATTCTTCTAGTGCGTTGTGGATTTCAGAAGATAGAGAAATGCTTTGATATCCGTTTCTACATTCGCTGGGATAGGTGTTACGCATGCTCGAAGCAACTGAATCGGTCCAGGTGAGCCATGATGGTATGGAGGAGTGGCTGCAAGACCTGAGGAGGACAGGTATGACAAGTGTAATTTCGATAACACCTAGGTGAACGTTGCCAACACGCAGGTACACAGAGGAGGGGCAACGAATTTCCGATAGCGAATTAGTAGAGCGTTATGGACAGTGAGCAGTCAAAAAATGGCATAAGGAAGAAAAAAGCGCTGAGTAAATGCCAAGTCTAAGCAGGTTAAAGAGTGGCATATAGAGAATGGCCACAAAAGGTGGCTCAAATTTGAGCAGGCCCTCTAATACCATGTTAAAAAATCCACAATAAAACACACACAAGGGGAAAGATAAGCATTGCTTTCATTTCCATTAATCATAGATGTGTATTTATAATACAATGGGATGACTCTCAGATTCCACATTCCAAGATCACTTGGACTCTTTTTGTTGGACACCTACAAATCATACACTCTGGACATGGTTGCGGGCTGACACCGAGACTGTTGCGACAATGGTGGAGTGGGGTTGGAAACTGCCTCGATCAAGCATAGATTATAGGGGCAACGTTCATCTTTGCGTGGATAGTGAGTAGAGTCTTGTCAACAATGTCACCTGAGTGGAGGCTGTGTTGAATGATGTAGTCATTGACAACAAGGATTTAAATGGGTTTTATTTTTGTTTTCACACTATTAGGATACTTTTAAGATATTACTTTAAGAGAACATAATTTTTTTTCTCAAAAGGTTACTTTTTTATTTTAGTTTTTTTACATTAAAATTTAATATCAATTGAATTGTCTTAAATATAAAATTTAAGACACAAACACTTTGAGACAAAAAATATTTTAAGACAAAACATTATATTTGACAAAAATACTTTAAGACAAAACTTTATATTTAAGACAAAAATAGTTTAAGACAAAACTTTATATTTAAGACAAAAGAAGTTTGAGACAAAAATATTTTAAGACAAAAACAATTTAAAACAAAAATAGTTTAAGACAAAACTTTATATTTAGGACAAAAAGGACAAAAATATTTTAAGACAAAACTTTATATTTAAGACAATGACAATTAAGACAAAACTTATTTAATACAATTAAAAATTAAGACAAAACCATATCAATTTAAGACAATATTATCTAACACTTGCAAAAATGACTCTGATTTTGCACCCAACTTGCAGGTTACTGTTGTCTCGTGCGTATACCAAGGCTACTATTTCACTTACCATTCACGTTATCTTATATAAATACAATGATTTGTTGGGCTCTTCATTTTGGTGGGGTGGTCAACTCTGAAGGACGTGACAACTTTTCTTGGCAAGATTTCTCAGACATCAATTCCTTTTTTGTCCCTTCGATCTCTCCTGATATGATTAAAGACAACTCACATGTCGTTTACCCATTGCCAGCTCCTCTGGACAACTGAGTGCTAGCTAAAAATCCCATAACCTTAGTTTTTAAAGTCTATCTAAGCATATTATTTGTTGTGACAAAATATGTCTATGGGATTGTTCAAGACAATCATTTTCCCCAGCAGTTGTGACTCTACACGTTGTATGATATCATCATGTACAAAAGCTATAGTATATTTTCTTCCTCTTATAGGAAATTGGGAAGTTGATACGAGTTTGTTTATTTTGCAAAATTTGAAGCTAGGCTAAGTCTATCTCAACTTCTTGTTTGTTGTCACAAACAAAATACGCCTATAGGTTTTTGCAAGACATTCATTTTCCCCAACACCTGTCACCCTCTGCATGTTGTATTATATCATCATGTACAAAAGCTACCGAATATTTTCTTCCTCTAAATAGGAGATAAGGAATTTGATAAAATTTTGTTTAGTTTGCAAAATTTGAAGCTAAGCTCCTAATTTAAAGTTATGTTTCTTAAATTACAACAACCAATTTTCACTCTTCTCGATGTACATTATGTCCCCTTGTTGAATTTTTGGATATAGCCTCTGACTAAGAAAATTCTTCACTCTTAATTGAAAATAGCTTCTACCTCACCAACAAATCATTGGCAGGTTGGTATTCACACGTTCTAAAATAATTAGGTTGTCTTTACACTCGTTAACTATGGAAACATAGATATGAAATTTAATAGTTAGTCATAGAGGGATATATCACATTTTGGGTCTCCATGAATAGGGGATCTTCAATCATTCTAGTTTTTCCATAAATAAAAGTGGACATGGACATGGGGTGATATCCTAATATTCCTTGGTCTCCATAGATGGTAGGATTCAAGTATGGGAAAATAAATGCTACCTTTTATCTCTTATCATTAGTAATACTAAATTAACAGGTTGTGCAAAGTTGATTCTCCCATGTAACATTTTCTTTCTCTTGACCGAATTGATGCTTACACTAGGCCTGAATTTCATTTATTGATAGCATTAGCACAAGTGGTGCGTTCCTTCTCTAGGACTTGAACACTAAGCAAGTCAAACTCCTATCTAATTTTTAGGTTCGAGATGTGTTTCATTTATTATTTTTAGGGTTGGGTTGAGTCTCTAGCTAACAAAGTGGGAGTTGTTGATATTGTGGGAAGAATCATCGAAGATCTAAAAGATGGAAGTGAACAATTGAAAAGGTAGTTTTCAACCTGGAAGATTCAAATATTGATGATGCTCATCTAGAGAAGTTTCTTATTGATGGAATACTTTATGCCTTCCAAGAGAAGGAGTTGACTAGTGATGATGCCAATGTGATGTTGAATGGATTTGGTGTTGTGGATTTATGAATTCTTTAAGCCAGAGTGTCAAACCATACGTTGTGGTACCAACAAGTAGAGACTAAATAACAAGAGTGCAAAGGTTAGACAATATGTCATTGTAACAGAGTAGACTTGTGAAAATATATAATGAGCTCAACCTTGTAAATACCAATAAAAAATGCACACAAACACTATAATAACTGACACACAAACTTTGGTTTTATCTTTCCATAAAACCATTCCCCTGCACACAAACAAATAAATTTTTTTTTTTCTTAAAACCTTTGCAAAGTTTTGATATGAAAACCTTCCCTTGCAACCTAAGCTAAACTAGATTTCATATTCAGGAAGTCTGATGGACAGGATCTATCCATCAAGTTTCTAAAATATTCCAAAATATGCAATGAAGATCAAAATACAAAGACAAACTTTAGTTTTTTTCAAAACCCTTACAATGATTTGATATGCAAGGTTGCATTTCTAGCTTGCCCATTTTATGAAGTGTGTGAAGTTTGAAGTTGAGAATATGTTCGACCTTTGGACTTATAGGTGCATATCAAATCCTTATTTTCATTAAGTTGTGCTAATTGTTTATGCACTCACTACACCATGTAATTAGTGTACACTGTGTAGTTGCACACATAAACCTCATTACACACAAACACACATAGATTTTTACTCAAGAGCTATTATAATCCTCATTTCATATTTTCATTATTATCATAGGCCCACCCAGAAAATGAAAGGTGGAAAATTGTGCTATTTATGAATCATTCCATTTGAGGGGGTATTTCTTATTTAGCCATGCTATGCATGTTGTATAAACATATGCATCCAGGAAAGCCTAAATGTATTGTATGCATCACATTTGGCTTCACTTTCATTGGTGACAGAATTCTGGCACAACGAGTTCATTGTAGGAGATGAGAAAAGAAGTTTTTCCATGTTGTTTTAGGATGTGATGTCTTCTCTTGAATCTTATTTGCCCCTTTTGTATCTATGTGTAAGCACTTAAAGACATTTTTTCCCTATTGGAAATCCACGGAGAGTGGAAGGTATTTCATGGATTCCACTGACACAACAACAAAAGAATCCCTCTCTCTAAACATAGATGGCATTACTGAGTTTGTCAGCATTGTCTTCTAGCATTTTTTGGCCATAGTGAATTACAACAGTGCAGTCAACACGAGTCCCAAAATCCCCTTCATAGTTTTTGTAATGGCTCTCATGAAATTAAGCCCTTATAAACCATTTTGGCATTATATTTTCCACTCCAGGATTGGTGGAATTAAGATAGAGAATCGTTTTGGTTTGTTGCCCCTCATATTTTATGTCCTTCAAACTTCAAATGCTAATTTGGAAGAACACATCTTAGAGCATGTTGGTTACAATAATATCTTACCCAGTGCCTTTGAAAACATAGTTAGGTTCCATGAGCTTTTAGAGTTTCCTTTGTTAGATGTAGGATCAATTTGTTAAGACAGGAGGATCGTAACACAATTAGACACCTTTGGATTTGGAATTTAGGTAAGTATTGTTGTATTGCATTCTTCAATTCAAATTTGCTTATGTATTTCCTGCAATAAAGTTTTAGTATAATATCCAAAACTATATTACATGTATGATACACATGTTGTGTTCAAACTATCATAACTATTAAACACACACATGGTGTATGAGAAGATAAAACACACAAATAGAAAGATAAGCATTCATTGCATATTACCATTGATATGATGTACATTTATGATACAATGAGGTGACCCTTGGATTCCACATTCCAAGGTCACTTGGACTCCTTTTGTGACAGTTCATCTTCCACACCTACCCATAGAGGATTAGGTGTCCAACATTCCCCCCCTTAATCCGAAGGGTTATGTTTAAGTCCAAGAAGAGAGTTGGAATAAAAATCTACAAAGTATGCACGACAACACTTAGGCTAAATCAACTCTCTGAAATGTTGGCATAAAGAGGTGGCTTAAGGATGACCACCAACACTAGAATGCAACGCTTATTGTAGTTCAAGGAACTCTTCCAAATCTGGGAAAAAGCTGAGGGCTTCTGCTAGAGGAGGTGTCCCTCATATTTAAAGAGGGAGACCTTCAATCTAAAAGAAGGGAAGTCTACAACATATGATGGTTTAAGGATGACCACCAAAACTAGAATGCTTGATGCATTTCCTGGAACTCTAACAAGGCTGGTAAGAAGCTGAAGTCTTCTGCTAGAGGAAGTGCTCCAAATTATTTGAAGAGGAAGAATATTAACCTCACATATATGGTTTAAGGCTGTCCACCAACAAAAGGCATGCTCATGGAAATCTATGTCTCTGGCTACAATTATGAATCTGGAATGACGAATTGTGGCTCAGGCTCACTTGAAGTGGCGTCGAAGCTTGTATATGACCACCATTTTCCCCCCTATCAGGTACAAGGTGAGATGATGGTGAAAAATCAACTGCAAGTTTGATCAATATTCTAGAACAAGTTTTGACATGTGACTTAAACATGTTCTTGGCTGTTGATGCCCATTTCCAAGAAGTGATCCATCCAAGATGAATCTTTGTTCTTACAGGAGGCTTGTTTCTGAAGTATTTGTGTGAGAATGGGTGGGCCGACCACAGTGCTTGCATGGGTGAAGATCAAAATAGTGATATTTCATATGGCCAACGCGATCACAATGTTGAAATTTTTCAATTTGTTGTTGTCGTTGCTGTGGAAGAGAAGCAGGATCTGGAATAGCTGAGGGTGAACTGTCATGAAGAAATCCCACACTCTGAAATTTGATGGGCTTGGAGTAGTCTGAAATATGAAAGGACAACTCCTTGTCATATCCAAGACTAGTTTTGTGCTTATTGTGGACAAACTCTTCCAAATGTCTAATGATGGGCTTGGGAAGTGCAGGTTGAGCTACTGCATCTGCATGTAAATATGCTCTTGTAAAAGGAACTAAATGTGAATCGATTGCAACTTTATATTCTTGCTGCTGATGGGAGTTCCTCTCAATTTTCTGAACAGAAACAGGTTCAGAATGATGAATTTTTTGTTGAATTTCATCTTGCGGGAGCTGAGACTCCAACTACAAAAACTCAATGCTGTCTTGTGCATCTTGCAAGCAAGTTTGAATATTAAAAAGAGCGTTCTTGCTCATTTTTACCATATCATGAACAGTGGAATGAATGAGGTTATTCAACAACTCTAACGCATCATTGATTTTAGCCATTTTTCTCAACAACTCAAGCTTACACTTCAAACAATGATCACAACTATCAACTAAGAAGAAATACCAACTCATAATGTCAGTATAATACAATGTCACTGCAAAATATTTTTGTAAATGTGTAGCAAAAAACCACTATGAAATAGCCCTTTAAGGCACAAAATACTAATGGTTTTTCTACTCTTCAAAAACTGTTTTACACCAACAAATCTATTTTGTAGAGAACAAACCTCCAATGAGAAATACTCACTGCTTCATACAACCAAACTGTTTGTATCCCTTCAGCATTCAGATCTTGTAGAAGCAACAAAAAGGACTCTACATGCAACAACATCTACATAGGTGTCTCACATAATATGCATCTCGTAGCTATCATGCTCAGTTTGCAACCAAACTTCGAAAAACACTTTTCCACCCTACTAAATGGACTTGTCCACGTGACTATCTGCTGCAAGGCAATTTCATAGATATGCAAACAATTTTTAAGTACAAATATTCACACGCAAACTAGAGGAGAACACTGTAGACGCTTATGTGAAGCCAACTATTCCTTTAGTGCCATGGTCCTTAGTTCCCATGTATAACCAATAGCAACAACAAATTGATAATGGTATTACTTATGAAGCAATTGGAGTTTTAACTAGGCCGTTACTCCAGCAAAATGCTCTCATCTTCAGTAAACTTACAACAAATCTTCATTCAATTATTTTCACACCGATTACTTGGTTATGGTTGAGTTGTTCATACTTTTTTTTTTTTTTTAATCAATGTCAGAAAATCAGCTATACGAGTCATTGAGAATGTTGGAGTTAATGAAACTTTATGTGGACATTCTAAAGGCAACTTCTATTGGCAGGACAATGAATAGATTAAAGAAACACAGTTCAAAGAGAATTCAGTCCATCACAAAGCAGCTAATCAATGGTTGGAAATATCTTATGGATGTATGGTTAAATATTGCTGACTATGTTGCTGCGGCAGCTATAGGGACCTCTCCAGACTCAGTTTCACCAAAAGCTTTCAAAGATGACGATGGTCCACCTTCTCCTCCACTTGATGAGGGTGCCTTTTTCACATATCAGACCACATCAAATAGAAATTTCTCAGTTCTTTTATGGAATGGATGAGGATGGAAATATTCAAAATATCAATGGACATGCTGGAGATGGAAATCTTCGAAATATCAATGGACATGCCGGAGATGGAAATCTTCGAAATATCCAAGGATGGATATGCTGGTCATTTTGAAAAACAATGCACAATGGCACCTTCCAGTAATGGCAAGCAGTCTATTCAATAGAGCAATGTTGTAAGGGAAGGTGCAATTGGTGGTAAACAAGGAACCCTAGGAGATAAAAAGAAACAATGGGAGACACAAAATCACATATTCAAAAGTAGAAGAATACTGATCATAGACATTCAATTAGTATTTCAAATGATAGAGGTGCCACTTCTATGTGTGTTAAGAATATAAGTGGAATGCCTGCGGGAACCAACACAATCATGCCCAAATTGCGTACCGTCGTGTTGTTTATCTCACCCCACCACCGTCGAGCAGCGAGATGTATTTATCACAACATTAAGGCATTAACCAACAATTTTTATATGGAAGTGTGGTATTGTGGTAGGCCAAAAATATTATATTCTGGACCGGTGTTATATATATTATATACCAGTGTTCAAATTATGCAACAGAGGGAGGTCGTAAACTATTTGCTGAGAGATCTGGAAGGTGGAGTGTTTTATGCACTATACCAAGGCGCTGAGTGAATGGAGGAGGGCCTTGGAATGGAAAGAGCATTAAAAAGGAGTTACAAAGGCAGGGAAAGCAACTTGATTTTAGCTAATAGGACATTCATCAGATGTAGCATTTATAGTGGAACTGACATACACATAAAACCAAAAAAATCAATGGCTCAAATCGAGCAAGGCAGAAAAACATAGGTCGCTCCTTCAAAGAATACAGAGCACATTTGGTGTTACAACCGTAGAGTGTATGGAGCAGAATTATGCAGCAGATTGGGCGCTGGGGAGTAGAGAATATGACCAGCACTATTTTTAGGAAGGACCAACGCTATTCAAGGCAGCAAAGAGCACATCCCTATATTTCACGATGAGGAAGAAGAAGGCCACTCATCACGGCTCTGATACCATGTTAAACACACGCATGGTTTATGAGAAGATAAAACACACAAATATAAATATAAGCATTCGTTGCATATTACCATTGATATGATGTACATTTATAATAGAATTAGGTGACCCTTGGATTCCACATTCCAAGGTCACTTGGACTCCTTTTGTGATGGTTTAGCTTCCACACCTAGCCATAGAGGATTAGGTGTCCAACAATAACATTGATATATTAGTCATGGGAATGTAAATATTGTAAACTAACCCTTTCATATTTTAGAACAAGTTCAAATTATGAAAGAAGAAATCCTATAATACTTATATAAGAACTAACTTTGGATACACATGCATGTGAACAATGCACTTGAATATATATAGTCTTACACAACTACACTAGCAATACACTAATTAATTTGTACTTTGAAATTGTTGTCCTAATTGTTGTCTCTCGTTTTGAAAGAATATGGGCTTAATTTATGAATGTAAATTAAATTCTATAGATATTTGTTGATTTCCAAATCCAAGGTAACAATGTAATTTTTTAAGTGTACAGCTTTGTCTACTATTGTCTATGAAGGAAGGTGTTTTTAGGGAAAGTTTAATGTAATTCATATTTTAGAAACACTTCCTCTAGAAATTAATTGGCTAGGTTGCAATACTATGAGGAATGATTTTTTTTAATCCTTTTAGCTTAGGAGGGAAAGTCTATGATTATATTTGGCTTATTTTTTTGTTGTGTTATGTATTGAAAAAATCATAACCTATTTGATACAGGTTCAATAGGATAGCCTTTAAGAAGTTCCAGAAGAAGAAATTTAATCTAATGAGATTAATTGTGATGTGCTTCTAGGTAATAAAACAAAACTACTTGCACACAGAGAAGCTAGGTGGTCTACAGGAGCTTGATATGCATTGAAGTTCACTTTTTGGCAAATAATTTGAACTTCCATATTTCTGTGAACTAACTGTGGCATTATTGGATATCTTTGTTGGCAACTTATCATCTATTAGTCTTTCTACAGGCCTTTTGTTTTGTTCATTTTCATATATACCCTTCCTTTTGTTGCCCCTAATTTTAAGGGTAGATTTATAAAGGTTTTTCATAGTACATATATAAAAAACATGTCGGGTTCTCCATAAATTTCTTGAGAGATACTCCCAAACTCAACAAGTAGAATACTTTTTGCAATCAAAGAGATTAACTGTTGCTTGTTCTTTTTCAGAACTAGTACAAACTATAGACACTCCAAAATGCCTCATTTTTGGGCTATCAATACAGTATCCATTTAAATAGACGCAAGCATAGGTTAATAACATATACCTAACACAATCTCAATGAAATAATGTGAGTAGAGAGCCACAATTATGTATCTGGTTTAGTTGAAAATGGATTGATATATTCCTCAATGTGGATTGCCAACTTGTTTTCCACTTGTTCAATTAGGTCATGGTTGTCCTGGATGCCCTTGTGACACTCTGAAATTACGAGCTGCAATGCCATCATATTTATCCCAGTGACCTCCATTTCTTTTTTTAGTTCTTTTAGGCCCTTCTTGTTTCTGATTTCTCTCTTCCAATTTATAAACACATACAAAAAAGCATTGACGAACCTCTTTCTTTAATGCAATGGCTATGACGTAAATACTTCTCCATGGACAAAAATTCCCGGGGTCCTGCAATGGATACAACGCAAACACTTATCCAATGGCTACAACACAAATGCTCCCTTGTGTTTCCATGAAAGTCCCTAACACTTCTTAGCACATGTTGGCACACCCTGGCACCTAACACATCTTGGACGCATGTCGCCCTGACACTATAACATGACTTAGCACTGCCTAGCATATCATGTCACTCCCTCATCGACACACCTGGAACTCGCTAACACTCCCTGTCACACACTCTTATTCATTCATTTATGAATTTTGACCTAGTTCTCTATTATGTTTTCCTCAAACTTCCTAACACTCCTTAGCACGCATTGGCATAACTTGGCACTTGGAACATCTTGGTATGCTTCCATAGCACTCTAGCATGCCTTAGAACTTCCTATAATACCTTGTCTCTCCCTTCTTAGCACACCTAGAACTCGCTGATACTTCAATTCCATGCATTTGAAACTAGTGCTCCCTTGTGTTTCCCTGACACCTGGCACATTTTTTCATGCCTATAATGCCTTCAAACTTCCTATCATTTGTTAGTACTTCTAGGCATTCCCTACCACACCTTTTTCTTCCTTAGCTTTCATGTCATCATAGATAGCCTTACGGTTTTTGCAACTTAGGAACCCAACTAAGTCATTGGAAAATCAATGTTGTGCCCAACCCAAAGTTTCCCTTTGTCTGAAACTACTTTCTCCAATCCCTTATTGTAACCATAGTCTTACCTCCTACAAGTCTTATTATGGCCTTCTCCTAACACACTTTATCCTTGAGACACTTGGAATTCATTGACACTCCTTGGCACACACTCTTATTTGTTCATTTCCATGCATTTTGACCTAGTTCTCCCTTGTGATGTCCTAGAACTCCCTAACACACCTAAACATGCATTGACACCTTTGTCATGTATTAGCA
Organism: Pinus albicaulis; assembly: GCA_034641835.2. Lineage (NCBI taxonomy): Eukaryota > Viridiplantae > Streptophyta > Pinopsida > Pinales > Pinaceae > Pinus > Pinus albicaulis. The sequence goes on along the minus strand of CM076575.1, from coordinate 518,602,139 downwards.
TGCCTTTTAATTCCTTGGCACACACTGACACTCTTTAGCTATCATGCCCTCACAACTACCCTTACTTTTTTTGGGACTTGGGAACCCAACCAAGTCTTACCTTAACTATAAAAAATTGACCAAGTTACAGTTACTACAACTATATTGTGCCTTTTTCACCTATGAAATTACTATAATTCATCTTAGGCTACTCATGTCCAATTTCAACTTATCCCACATAACAAGTTACTAAGAAACATAGTTTACATCTTGACATTCTATAGCACCCGTCACATCTAACAATCCCTTGGCACTATGTGGCATGTATTAGCATCCCCTGCATTCCCTGGCATGATTTGGCACTCCCTCACACACCCTACCACTGTTTGACATGCCCTGGCACTCTAGCATGCCTTTGCATTGCCTAACATATAACCTTTTCACTTCCTCCTTAGCACACTTAAAACTCTTTGACACTCCCTATCACAAACTCTTTTTCATTCATTTCCATGCATTTTGAAGTAGTTATCCCTTGTGTTTCCATGACACTCCCTTATCAGAAAATAACTTATTGTTTAAGATGGATAATTGGTTGCATAATCTCAACATCTGGTTATAAAATTTTTTAATAGCTACTAAGGAAAAAATGCTATTATAGGTTTTAGTAGACATAGATCATTCTTGGTATTTGATTCACTTTTATGATGACCTCTTCTGACCAATATATGCAATTCTAAATTTGTTAATATTTTTGAGATTACCAAGTAGATCTAGTTGGCAAGATATGCGGTGAAACTAATTTTATATGTAGATGACCTTATTCTTATTGCTAAATCTACAATAGGTTTGAGAGACACTTCAAATATTTGGAACTCTTTTGTCAAGATGTGGGAATGCAAGTAAATTCCACCAAAACTAAACTCATGATTTGTTTTTTGAAAAGAAATAAATAACAGGTTACTTTTCTCTTTGAGGACAACCCATTTGAGGTTATAGATGAGTGCAACTATCTCAGAATTGATTTACACTATAGGCTTAGTTGGGATACATGTAAATCAAAGAGAATCCAAGGAGGGTAGAAAGATTTGTACCTTATTCAGAACAAGTGCAAGCAAGCAGAACTATGGGATTGGAAGACTAAGAAAACCCTCTTTGGTTTATTAGTGGTGCCAATTATCCTCTATGGTAGTGAAATATGGGGGAGCAACATGTCAAGCCACAAATGGAAACAAATAGAAAGAATTCAAAAGCACCTAATCACAAGTATCCTTAAAGTAAAATCAATGGTCCCATATGACATCCTCTTAGTTGAGGCTAGGATGTTTCCAATTGAGGCTTCAATGATCATTAATTTCCTAAGTTACCTGAAGAAGGTTGAAAATATAGATAAACACTAGTGGCCCAAATTGATTGTTGAAGAAGATCTAAATCACCGGAAAAAATACATGGATGAAGCAAAATAGAAAGTGGTTGGGAAAATGGGACATAAATTTGCATGATTTTCCTCACACTAAGGAGGAGATAAAAAAGTGGGTGTTAGAAAAAATTAGGACTTCCATGTGGACAAAGAAAGTAGGAAAAAAAACATGTTATGTCAAAGAACTTAACCCAACATGGAAACATGATGAAAAAGAGTATTTGAGTTCCTCAACCAAAGGAGAATCTAAAATTTTAATTTCACAAGTGAGGACTAGCTCCCTATAGTCCTTAATCCCGTAATTCCCAACCGCTAACCCATTTAACCCCATATGCCCCTAAACCCCTAAACCCTTAGCTCCAAACCCCTTAAACATTAATTGCTAAACCCTAAACCTCTAAACCCTTAGCTCCAAACCCCTTAAACACTAATTCCTAAACCCTAACCCATTTAACCTCCTAAAACTCTAAACCCCTACCCCATTTAACCCCTAAACCCAAAACCTCTAAACCATTAACCCCTAACCCCTAAACCCTTAAACCCTAACCCATTAAACCCCTTTAATCCATAAACCCCTAATCCATTTAACCCCCTAAACCCTAAACCCCTAACCCATTTTACCCCCTAAACCCATAAAACCCTAACCCATTTAACCCCCTAAACCCTAACCCCTAACCCTTAAAATCCTTCATTGCTAAATCCCCTAACCCCCAAAACCTCTAAACCCATAACCCATTTAACCCCCTAAACCCTAAACCTATAACCCCTTAACCCACAACCCTTTAAACCCTAATTCCTAACCCCTAACCCATTTAACCCCCTATACCCCTAACCCATTTAACCCCCTAAAACCTAAACCTCTAAACCCCTAACCGATTTAACCCATAAACCCTAAACCACTAAACCCATAACCCTTAACCCCTAACCCCTGAACCTCTAAATGTTTAACCCCTAACCCCTTAAACCCTAATTCGCAACCCCTAACCCATTTAACCCCCAAAACCCTAACCCCATTAACCCTTAACCCCTAACCCCTAAAATCCTTAACTACTAAATCCCCTAATCCCCTAAGCCTCTAAACCCATAACCCATTTAACCCCCTAAACCTCTAACCCCTTAACCTCTAACCTCTTAATCCCTAACCCATAAAATCCTTAACTGCTAAATCCCCTAACCCCCTAAACCTATAATCCCCTAAACCCTAAACCTCTAACCCTTAACCCCTAACCCCTTAAACCCTAATTCCCAACCCTTAACCCATTCAACCCCTTAAACCCCTAAAAACCTACCCCATTTAACCCCTAAACCATAACCCATTTGTGGAACCCTTAGTTAAACTAAGAGGGGGAGGGGGGGTGAATCAATTTAACACAGTCATGGACTTTTAAAACTTTTTCATTAACACTTGTTTACACCTTCATTTCATGTTCAACTTAACATGTGAGTAATCTTAGAATGTGAGCAACAAGCATTAATATAATGTAACAATAGACTTAATATGAGAACATCAAGTATTAAGTAGATGATATAAACCAGATCAACACATAAACATCATGCACAGAGACACAAGATATAAGTGGAAACCCATAAAGGGAGAAAACCACATCTTATTATTGTTGTGATGCAAAGGCAAGCTCCAACTCCCTCTCACCACTATTTTTCTATAGGCACCAACCTACAGGAGGCTCCAACCTCAATTCTGCAAGCTACAACTTGCAAGGAAGCTCCAACTCCCTTAAATTTTCTGCAAGCACCAACCTACAGGAGGCTCCAACCTCAGTCAGCTACAACTGACATCTATCAAGCTTCAACTTGATAGGGAAGCTCCAACTTCCTCAATTTATCACAAGAAATGTTTGCTAATTTACCTCAGATATCAGCTTTGTTCTATAGCATCTCTTTCTGCTCCTCTCTTCCTTATCTTTTCGGCCTCAATCTTCTATACTTTTCATTCTCTATCCTTACTCTCTCTAACCTCTTTCTCCCTTTTTTTTTTTGCGCATATCCAGTTGATATTATATATAGAGTTCCTCACATGACTGTTTGTATTTCACAAGGAATTTGGAGTGAAAAGTCATGACTCTTTGGCTTCTATCTTCTCATTCCTTTTTCCAACTTATAGCAATATGTACAAATTTCAATGTTACAATGGGATTTTTCTTTTTCCTTTGGATACTTGCCTTTGCATCACAAACAATATGAAACAAAAATATTTACATTTTCAATTACACATTTAAATTCCACTTAGCTCCTTTTCTGGACTTGGCTTTACTGGATTTGTCTTTTCTGCTGCTATTGAGTGACTGTTCTTTATATTTGGTTCACTTCTGCATTTATTCATTTGTTTGTTGTACCTGTGTGCACCGGCTACATATATAACCACTTTTTAGGTTTTATTATTAAATATATATGAATCTGGGCAATGTCTGTTCACTCTCAATCTCTGTGTTCGGGCTGCCTGGTTACACATTCTCTGTTCATATAATTTATTTTCAAATCAACCCTCTTCTGTATTTTTGGATTACTGCACATTTTTCTGTAGCTGTCTTTCTCTTTTTCGTCCTTGCAGGCTCTTGTAGTAAACCCAATCCGTGAACTTTATAAAAACCATTATATTAAATACCATCGTATTTATTTTATATATATATATAGATATATATATATATATATTTTCTCCAACGGAATGTAAAGACCCATGAATTCACTTTAGCGAATGCCCAGCACGCACCTCATTTTCTATAAGTTTCGACTTTAGCACAATATATAAATATATCACCATGTATGCATATTCCCCGAGTCAAGTGTTATAAACATTAATATAAGGGGTAGATTCCATTTAATCAATAGAATATCATATATCCGGGCCCATTTTCCACACTTTCCGATGCTATACATTACTCCTCGACTTCTTCCGATTGCGATTGATCACAATCACAATTTCCATTTGAATTTATCGACATTCCAATGCTTCGATGCTCCGATTTCGATGATTCACTATTTACTGGAACTCAACCTTACATGAATCATAGTTTATAAGCCCATTGGCTCCAGGACTTCATCGCAATCGCAATCTTGGCTTGTTCTAATGCGATGGATTACTGTTCACTCAATTGTGCCGATGCGATGAATGACTGTTCACTTTATTTTGTCGATGCGATCAATCTCTGTTCTGCCGATGCGATGTACGGGTCCAGAACTCAAACGTACATATGAATTATGATTTATTGAACTATCGGGTCTGGGACTTCATCACAATCACAATCTTGGCTTGTTCCAATGCGATGGATCACTGTTCACTCAATTGTGTCGATGCGATGAACCTTCTTCAGAGTTTTCCGATTGCGATTGATCGCAATCGCAAGATTTATTAACCTATTCTGCTATGTTGGCTTGTTCCGACGTCCTGCTTCGATTGCAATTGGTCCAATCCAATGCGATGTGATTACTCTGATTGCGATTAATCGCAATCGCAACCTTTAATTGCAAGTTCCGATATTCCTATACTCTGATGCTCCGATGCGATTAGGACGGAATTCAAATACATATTAATCACAGTTTATACGCCCATCGGGTCCGGGCTTCAATCGCAATTGCAACTTTTAGTTGCATGTGATCCATTTCCAACTTTTTTCCGATGCGATTGATGAGGGTCCCACCATATAAGGCTTTTCCTTTGATATAACCTTTGGTTCTTTAGATCTCGTGCTACATATAAATGTATATGCTTTGGACCTTTATATATATGAGGCACATCATATGTATCTCACTGCATATATATAAGCTTCCGCTTTCGCCTTTATTATATCCTCTAGCTGGGGTAGCGATTCTCAGAATTTTATGTAAGGGGGTCCCACCCTATGGTACTTCGTATATAGTGCACTGCGCATATATATATGATTTGTTCTTTGTTTAAAAAAAGAGGCACCATGCTTATATAAAGTGCTGCATATATATATATATATATATATATATATATTTGTGTGTACTTTGCCGCTTCAATCTTTAGTGTATATTTCGGCTGGGGTAATGATTCTTGAAATTTTCTATAAAGGGATCCCACACTACATATAATGTTCTCCGTCAATATTATATTAAGTCTTTCGCTCAGACTTAAACCCAACATTAATTTATATATACATTTATATAACCTCTCGAGCTCCGTCCATATCTTAGCTCATAGATCCGCTTTCGATTTTATTCAATGCTGCCTCTGCTACCCATTCATAGAACCGATCTGCTCAATAAGATCCTCTTCCACTTTCTCCATTGCTTTGATGTCTAATACCTCTGCGACTTGTAACCATTCTGACTGTCCATGGGTTCATGCTCCTTTCAGCCTCGCTTTCTACTTCATCATTTCACAAACTTTGCGTCCAAATGTATCCTCATTCTAATATTTAACCGAGGTCGTGTATTCGATTTGGATTGAACTAATACCAGTTCTTCTATAGGATTGTTAATCCCTCCAGTGTGAATAACCTCTTACTCCTCTCTTCTAACCGATTAATCAACAGATACAATATCGACATTTATTAATATCGATTCCTCTCCTCAAAGCTAAGTCCAGAGCGTAGTATGTACTTGTCGAACCAAGTATATTTTTACAGGACTAAAGCAACCAGGACACATCTCGCATCAAATTTCATTGAAGAAAATTCTTTCATAAAGATGAATTTACTTACAGAATCTCTATCTCTGGCCTGATCTTCAATGTGATGGCCTTTCCACAATCAAATGTTTAATACCTCCCAGCATTCCACTCTTCATAACATGTTCAATCAAACTCCTTCAGGCCCTTTCAACTTCACTGCCATGTCTCTCCAGTTCTGCTATTAAATGGCCCTCTTCTACTGTCCTCACTACTCTGCAACACCACCTCATCTGTCTCCTGTTGCCTTTGTTCCTTCTATGATGCCTCTGCTACCTCTTTTTGCTGCCCTGCTTCTTTAAATGGCCTTGTCTCTACTGCTCGACCCTCTCTACATCTTTCTGCTATGCTACTCAGGTGTTCCTCCTTTGCCATCTCCTTTGCCATCAATGACAACATTTCCAACAGTCTCCCCCTTTGGCATTGATGGCAACACATCCACTGATAATCCATTGCTTCCTCCAAGTCTTCCTCTGCCTAGCTTCTTTTAGAAGACCCTTTCTTCTATTTCCTGCTTTTCCTCCCCCTTTGACATCAATGGCAAAGGGTTGCACATTGCTCAGTGTAGATTCTGTTTTTGCATTTCCTCTCTCTGATTTGTCTTTAGACCACCTTCTTCTGACTTTGTACCTTGCTGCTCCAGACTGGTGTACAAGACTTGTTGAGAGAACACTTTGAGGATTATTGAACTTGAATATACATTCTGTCTTTGCATTTCCTCTCTCTGATTTGTCTTTAGACCACCTTCTTCTGACTTTGTACCCTGCCGCTCCAAACTGGTGTACAAGACTTGTTGAGAGAACACTTTGAGGATTATTGAACTTGAATATACATTCTGTCTTTATCTGATGTAGTGAGCTAATATATTTCTATTGAGGAAGATTGTAGATGGAATATGTCTTCTCCTGCAATACTCATCTGCAGTACCACACCTGTTCAATTATGATAATGATGCCAATACATCTTTTATTTCTGTGCTTCACTTTTCTTGCCTGTTGATGATGATATGTGCTAGAATGTTGATGATGATATTACACTTAATGCCTGAAATACCCTTGTTGCTGAAGTGAATCAAGCAATCAAACCAGAGTCTACAGTTTATTGTGATATTAGGCAATTTCTTTCATTATGAAAGACCAAATAAATTTCCTGCTTGTTCAATGTATTTTCAAACCAAACCCTTGAGGCTAGATACATTCAGTGTACTGGTCAGTCTTACTTATAAATTGTTAAATCCTGCAATTTATTTATGAAATAAGGGGGGGTATGTATGACAAGGATCACTATATTTTTGAATGATGTGTTGAGATTGAAACAAGATGAGGAGCTTAGTGGAAAGAAGTCGCCTTCACTAAGTGGGCCCGCAGGCTATTTTTGGCGCAAAGGCTATTTTTAGACATATGGATCATGTTCTATGAGTTGCAGGATTCTATTTGTGGATGGTTGGTCAAGTCGGAAAAAATAGATGGACTTCTATTTTTAGACATACTGGGCGGAATCTATTTTTAGATTGCCAGTCTAAAAATAGATATGTCGAATATTATTAGCTCTTAATAATATTTGGACTCTAAACATTATCTTATCCTCTTGGAGCACTTCAGTTAGATGCCTGGATGTGGCACATGCAGCTGACATAATGAATTATGCTATTCCTAGGGTTTAGTGAAGCTATTGCATGGTTGAATTTAGTTAGAACTCATGTGACAGAGTTTGGTGGAGTTGATGAGACAGTTAATGGAGTTGTGTTCAGTTTAACTTAGTTGAGCTAGTTGTATCTAGTCTAACAGATTGATACAACTAGTGAGAGTGGTGTGAATTAATTATTAATTAATTCACTAATTATTAAATCATAAATCAACTAAAGAATACATTAGTTAACTGCAGTGCATGGACAGTTTCAGTGGAGACCAGTGGAGAGGTAGGTGAAAGAGCAGTGTGACTATCAGTTGTGACTATACTGGTGCATGAGATTTGCACACACATTTATGGAGAAGCCAATGAGGATTGCGCAGTACATACTGGTGCGATTTGAACCTTGATCTCATGATTATCCATATTGGATTGCGTAGTAGAGGCTGGCTAACAGGTGGAGCAGATTGGAGCATGTGATTTGTATGATCTGAGCTTGTGTAGTGTGTAACAATTGGATATTGTACTGAGAGCTTGTGAGGAGTTTGTACAATGATTGTTACATGATCTCTATCATTATAATATACAAATAGTTGGGGGTTTTCAGCTTTAAGCTTTCCCATAAATACTGTGTTTATATGTGTGATTGTTTATGGTTTTAATGTGCGCATGTGATTGTTTAATTTCCGCAAATTGATGATAAATAGTAGAAGAGGTTATGTATTATGCATGAAGCTCAAATAGTGTGTGATCCGGATAATCTCGGTGAATAATTTAACAATTATTCAAATTTCTACATGATGAAATACTGGCAATTCATTTCTGCTGAAGTCTGCTTGTCAATAATAGATTTTTGAGCTTCAACTGTCACAACTCATCCTTCATACTTTCGATGCTTTAATTATTCTATCGTGATGATCTTTCACAAGAATACATTCAAGTTGTTTACTTGAGATTTCAGCCAACAGACTTCACCCAGTTTGTGAACAATCTTCAGAAAGAGGTCTTGAAGATATATGTACTGACCTCAGGAGAGCATGCAATTATATATATAGAAACAGATACTGCTTCAATACATAATATAATCCTTCAAGTGTAAATCAGATACTGATCCTTTAGCACTGTTACTGACCATTTCATGCTAAATGCAGATAACCCTGGGAATTTTACCTTGATGCATTCTTGCCATAATCCTTTGATCCTGAGGACCTGTACCATACTGCTGCTGCTCCATGATAACACTTGATATTCTGATGACAGACATGCTGCTTGTACCTAAACACCAAATGATATTACTTTGATAAACCATGTAGAGATTTTACTTTAACTTTCACATCAACCCATAGATTCTACTATTGATCTTTCCATTGTTCACACCAAAAGTCATCAATATCCTGAATTTGATCTTGACATCTTAACTATTTTCTTATTCTGTCATTTTGGTTTAAAATAATGTCACTGCATTTTATTTTCTTGGACTGCTCCAAAATCATTGCTGCTTTATATACACTTTCAACTATTCTGACATAATGATCTTTAGAAGGACATCTTCAATTTATATACTATGAATCTTCATGGACAGATCACTCAAAGATTAATCACTCACTTAACTGCCTACCTCCAAGGGGAATTTTCATAGATGAATGATGTCATGACATAATGATGATAGGCACTTCTCTTACTAATCCTTCTTAATGTGATTCATTTGTTAATTCTAGTAGTATGATGCACAATGTGATCATCAATTAATGTGCTGATTTTTCCTTGGCTTACATGTTCATGGCTGATGTTATCTCTACTCCCAAGGATTCTTGTGTCTTTCTCTCCTTCCATCAACCTGTTGGCTATTGTGTGCTTCAGGTGTTCTTCTCCCTCTATAGTTTTCTGTTGGAGAAAATTGTCCTTTCCCTTCCTGTCCATATAGCTGTCTTCATTCCAAGGATCTCTTCTTATACTAATTTCATGGGGATTATATATGAACTACTATCCCCCTGAGATGCTACTTCATATCTATCACTGGTTGGATATTTGCTTTGTTTCCTAGAGAAGCTCCCCCTGAGACTATGCTAGATTCATTATGTTATTGAGATAATAGGCTCCCCCTTTCTCTTTTCCTTCCATACTTTATTGGGGTTCATCATAATGTCCGCTCTTCTTTTAGATTCATAGTTTTGTTTGATTTTCTTTGTTTCCATCATATGTGTAGAGTTCTTTAATATATATGGCAGTTTACAGTCCTTTTCTTTGTGGCCAAGCTTGAGGCATATATAACATCTTATTTTATCAAAGTGTATTTGAGTTGATGTATACTATTTCATTCCCCTTTTTGAACATAATTTACAATCAATAGATTTATGTCCAAATTCATTGCATGCATAACAGTAGCCATGGAAATGATTTGTGTACTTGGTGGAAGATTGTCCTTTCCATTTGCTTGCTTGAGGTAGTCTTCTCTTTTGCTGCATATTTTGCTGGTTGAAGTCGATAGGCCTTCTCTTACATTGTGTTGCATTATGTCCTGGTTTATGACAAGAGAAACATGTGCTATTTTTCATAGGAGGGAAGAACCTCCTTTGACAACTTCCAAATTTATTCACTTCATCTTCAGAAGCATATGAGCATTTAGCAGCTGATTGTTTCATCTTCTCATTCTCTGTCCTACCATGTTGCTGCTTGATTCTATTTGTTTCTTCACAAATCCTATTCTTGTTGGCTTCTATTTTTGTAGTAATCTGCTGAGCTGCTTCACTGTCCTTTACAAATTTTACAAAGATGATTTTCTTGTTATCTTCTGCCTTGGACTTACTAGTTTCTCCTTCATATCCTAACCCAACCTTTATGAGAGGAGACCTTTGAGCATTTAGAATTTGGTCCAGTTGTTCAGAGCTTTTCATTTGAGGAGTATTCATTAATAATTCTCTTTGGGATTTTTCTAATTTCTTTCTTAGGATCGCTACTTCTTCTTCCAGTCTCTCACATTCCATATTTTTCTCTTTCATTTGTTGCAACAGAGTGTCTTCTATTTTCCTTGCTTCTTCAAGGTGTGTCTTCAGGCCAACAATCTCTTTCTTATCTTCATACTCTTTCATATCACAAATTTGCACCACTGTCTTAAGGTCTTTGTTTTCATTCTTTAGTCTTTCTATTTCAGTAAAGGAAGTGTCTAGTTTGGCCTTTTCTTCAGCTGCAATTTCTTCATGGTTATTACTACCATTCACACTAGTAGGTACCTCATTTGATTGAACATTTTCCTGTTGACATGAATTTTTCTTCTTCTTAATTTTCTTCTCCTTCTTGACAATGCAGTCCTTTGTGTCTATTCCATGCATGAAATGAAATCTGTCCTAGATTTCTTTTGCAGAGGTTAAATCCATTATCAACTCAAGGTCCTTGTTATGAAGACTGTTATATATCACACATTTTGCCTTGGCATTCCTCTGTTATTCTTTCACCGCGGGGGAGTCTGTGTAGTAACCATCACAAACAAGCTTCCATACCTCAGGTTCATCAGCCATTAAACCTGTTTTAACCTTATCTCTCCATTCAGGAATTTTTTTTGTATTTAGCACAGGTACATTTTGATAGTCCATGACTCAACCAGATCTCCTTCAAGCTATTAAGCTTACACCAAAGGAACTTGGCTCTGATACCAATTGTTGAACCCTTAGTTAAACTGAGAGGGGGGAGGGGGGGTGAATCAGTTTAACACATTCATGGACTTTTAAAACATTTTCATTAACACTTGTTTACACCTTCATTTCATGTTCAACTTAACATGTGAGTAATATTAGAATGTGAGCAGCAAGCATTAATATAATGTAACAGTAGACTTAATATGAGAACAACAAGTATTAAGTAGATGATATAAACCAGATCAACACATAAACATCATGCACAGAGACACAAGATATAATTGGAAACCCATAAAGGGAGGAAACCACATCTTATTATTGTTGTGATGCAAAGGCAAGCTCCAACTCCCTCTCACCACTGTTTTTCTACAGTCACCAACCTACAGGAGGCTCCAACCTCAATTTTTCAAGCTACAACTTGCAAGGAAGCTCCAACTCCCTTCAATTTTCTGCAGGCACCAACCTACCGGAGGCTCCAACCTCAGTCAGCTACAACTGATAGCTATCAAGCTTCAACTTGATAGGGAAGCTCCAACTTCCTCAATTTATCACAAGAAATGTTTGCTGATTTACCTCATATATCAGCTCTGTTCTATAGCATCTCTTTCTGCTCCTCTCTTCCTTATCTTTTCGGCCTCAATCTTCTATACTTTTCATTCTCTATCCTTACTCTCTCTAACCTCTTTCTCCTTTTTTTTTTTTTTTGTGCATATCCAGTTGATATTATATATAGAGTTCCTCACATGATTGTTTGTATTTCACAAGGAATTTGGAGTGAACAGTGATAACTCTTTCACTTCTGTCTTCTCATTCCTTTTTCCAACTTATAACAATATGTAAAAATTTCAATGTTACAATGGGATTTTTCTTTTTCCTTTGGATACTTGCCTTTGCATCACAAACAATATAAAACAAAAATATTTACATTTTCAATTACACATTTAAATTCCACTCAGCTCCTTTTCTGGACATGGCTTTACTGGATTTGTCTTTTTTGCTGCTATTGAGTGACTGTTCTTTATATTTGGTTCACTTCTACGTTTATTCATCTATTTTTTGTACCTGTGTGCACTGGCTACATATATAACCGCTTTTTCAGGTTTTATTCTTAAATATATATGAATCTGGGCAATGTATGTTCACTCTCAATCTCTGTGCTCGAGCTGCCTGCTTACACATTCTCTGTTCATATAATTTATTTTCAAATCAACCCTCTTCTGTCTTTTTGGATTACTACACATTTTTCTGCAGCTGTCTTTCTCTTTTTCGTCCTTGCAGGCTCTTGTAGTAAACCCAATCCGTGAACTTTATAAAAACCATTATATTAAATACCAGCATATTTATTATATGTATCATCATATATATATATATATATATATATATATATATATATATATATATATATATATATATATATGTTCTCCAACGGAATGTAAAGACCCATGAATTCACTTTAGCGAATGCCCAGCACGCACCTCATTTGCTATAACTTTCGACTTTAGCACAATATATAAAAATATCACCATGTATGCATATTCCCCGAGTCAAGCGTTATAAAAATTAATATAAGGGGTTGATTCCATTTAATCAATAGAATATCATATATCTGGGCCCACTTACCATGCTTTTCGATGCTATACATTACTCCCCGACTTCTTCTGATTGTGATTGATCGCAATCGCAATTTCCATTTGAATGTATCGACATTCCAATGCTCCAATTCTCCGATTCCGATGATTCACTATTTACCGGAACTCAACCTTACATGAATCATAGTTTATAAGCCCATCGGGTCTAGGACTTCATCGCAATTGCAATCTTGGCTTGTTCCGATGCGATGGATTACTGTTCACTCAATTGTGGTGATGCGATGAATGACTGTTCACTTTATTTTGCCGATGCGATTAATCGTTGTTTGGCCGATGCGATGTATAGGCCTGGAACTCAAACACACATATGAATTATGACTTATTGAACCATCGGGTCTGGGACTTCATCGCAATCGCAATCTTGGCTTGTTCCGATGCGATGGATTACTGTTCACTCAATTGTGCCGATGCGATGAACCTTCTTCAGAGTTTTCTGATTGCAATTGATCTCAATCGCAAGCTTTATTAACCTGTTCCACTATGTTGGCTTGTTCTGACATCCTGCTCCGATTGCAATTACTCCGATGCGATGCGATGCGATTAATCCGATTGCGATTAATCGCAATCACAACTTTTAATTGCAAGTTCCGATATTCCTATACTCTGATGCGATTAGGCCGGAATTCAAATACATATTAATCACAGTTTATACGCCCATCGGGTCTGGGGTTCAATCGCAATCGCAACTTTTAGTTGCATGTGATCTGCTGCCAACTTTTTTCCGATGCGATTGATGAGGGTCCCACCATATAAGGCTTTTCCTTTGATAGAACCTTTGGTTCTTTAGATCTCATGCTACATATAAATGTATATGCTTTGGACCTTTATATATATAAGGCGCATCATATGTATCTCACTGCATATATATAAGCTTCTGCTTCCGCCTTTAGTATATCCTCTAGCTAGGGTAGCGATTCTCGGAATTTTATGTAAGGGGGTCCCACCCTATGGTACTTCGTATATAGTGCGCTGCGCATATATATATGCTTTGTTCTTTGTTTAAAAAAAAAGCACTATGCTTATATAAAGTGCTACACACACACACACACACACACACACACACACACACACACACACACACACATATATATATATGTATGTGTACTTTGCCGCTTCATTCTTTAGTGTATCTTCCAGCTGGGGTAATGATTCTCGAAATTTTCTATAGAGGGATCCCACACTACATATAATGTTCTCCGTCAATATTATATTAAGTCTTTCACTCAGACTTAAACCCAGCATTAATGTATATATACATTTATATAACCTCTCGAGCTCCGTCCATATCTTAGCTCATAGATCCGCTTTCCATTTTATTCAATGCTGCCTCTGCTACCCATTCATAGAACCGATTTTCTCAATAAGATCCTCTTCCACTTTCTCCATTGCTTTGACGTCTAATACCTCTGTGACTTGTAACCATTCTGACTATCCACAGGTTCATGCTCCTTTCAGCCTCGCTTTCTACTTCATCATTGTACGGACTCTGCGTCCAAATGTATCCTTGTTCCAATCTTTAACCGAGGTTGTGTATTCGATTTGGATTGAACTAATACCAGTTCTTCTACAGGATTGTCAATCCCTCCAGTGCGAATAACCTCTCACTCCTCTCTTCTAACCGATTAATCAACAGATATAATATCGACATTTATTAATATCGATTCCTCTCCTCAGAGCTTAGTCCAGAGTGTAGTATGTACTTGTCGAACCAAGTATATTTTTACAGGACTAAAGCAACCAGGACGCATCTCGCATCAAATTTCAAAGCAAATTCTGTCATAAAGACGAATTTACTTACATAATCTCTGTCTCTGGCCTAATCTTCAATGGGATGGCCTTTCCACAATCAAATGTTTAATACCTCCGAGCATTCCACTCTTCATAACATGTTCAATCAAACTCCTTTAGGCCATTTCAACTTCACTGCTCTGTCTCTCCAGTTCTGCTATTAAATGGCCCTCTTCTACTATCCTCACTACTCTGCAGCACCACCTCATCTGTCTCCTGTTGCCTTTGTTCCTTCTATGCTACCTCTGCTACCTCTTTTTGTTGCCCTGCTTCTTTAAATGGCCCCGTCTCTACTGCTCGACCCTCTCTACATCTTGCTGCTATGCTGCACAGGTGTTCCTCATTTACCATATCCTTTGCCATCAATGACAACATTTCCAACACCATTAACCCCTAATGTCCCCTAACCCCTAAAATCCTTAACTAATAAATCCCCTAACCCCCTAAACCTATAAACCCCTAACCCATTTAACCCCCTAAACCCTAAATGTCTAACCCCTTAAACCATAATTCCCAACCCCTAACCCATTTAATCCCCTATACCCTTAGACCCCTAACCCATTTAACCCCCTAAACTCGAAACCTCTAAACCCTTAACCCCTTAAACCGTAATTCCCAACCCCTAAGCCATTTAACCCCCTAAACCCAAAATCCCCTAATTCCTAATCCCTTAACCACTAACTCATTATTCACCTAGCCCTTAACTGTGCCTAAATCCCCTAATCCCGAAGCCCCCAATCCCTAATCCCTTAACAACTAACTCATTATTCCCCTAACGCCTAAATGTGCCTAAATCCCCTAACCCCTAACCCCCCAATCCCTAACCCCTTAACCACTAATTCATTATTCCCCTAACCTCAATCCCTAATCCTTAACCACTAACTCATTATTCCCCTAACCCCTAAATGAACCTAAATCCCCTAACCCCTAAGCCCCAAATCCCTAACCCCTTAACCACTAACTCATTATTCCCCTAACCCATAAACCCTAAACCTCTAACCCCTAAGAACCTTTTCCCCTAACCCCTAATTACATCAAGCTCGTGATGCTTTCTTGAGGCCATACAAGGATGTTACAAGCTTGCATGCTCTATGTTCCCAACCCTTCACAAAAAATCCTTCTAATTGGCACATAAAAACATTCTCTTTTAGATCTCCATTCAAGAAAGAAGTTTTTACATCCATTTGATGGAATTTCCAAATTTTTTAGTTTCTAGGGAAAAGAGTGTCTAGATGGTATCCCATTTTGCTATGGGGGAAAGAGTATTCTCATAATAGACCCCTTCTTTTTGTGCAAAACCTTTTGCCACAAGCCTAGATTTATTCTTGTCAAGTGAGCCATATGCTTTATACTTGTTTTTGAAAAATGTTAACACTTAATTTAGCAAGGGTCCTAGGAGGGGTTCCAAAGGGACTACTACTAGATCAAGTGGAAAAAATGGGACAGGGACCCACTGTCACCTCATTCAATGTCCCCTGCTCTTTATGCTTTCACTGATGGGAGGAGTCTCGGTATAGGGAAATCACTAGAATGATGAGATCAATAAATATGCACAATGTGATTTCCAATTCCCATTCAAATAAAAGGATCAGATAATAGGTTTCCTATTTTAGAAGCAAAATAAGGACTCTCCAAGAAATTCTTGAGGGAAATATGACCTTGGGTTTAGGAACATTGAAAAATGATGAATGCCTAAGATCAAAACTTCCAAAATCCCTCACCTGTGATTGATTTTTTTATACTAGGCTTCAAAGTGAGCCAAGGATGACTCATTCAATGGAAAGATTCAATTAAAGTGTGAGCGTTGGGAGAATCTAGGGTGACTTTCCATGAAATTGTTTTTGAGATAAATACTATAAGACACTAAGGGTTGGGAGACACACCATGGTAAAGGCTCATCCAATGATCATTTATAGTTAAGATAACGGGTTTTGAAGGTTGAACTACAAAGTGAAAACCTTCAAGAAATCCAAAAGTCAAAGGAGCTTCAAGGGTTCCCTCTCGGTGTGATAGTTATGGCATCAATTTATTTGAAATTCCCCCATTTTATTTCATTCAAAATTGGAGGATTCCTAGAGCTCTAATCTAGCCTAGGAAGCGATGCCTTGATTGAGGGCCTTTTGCTATTTTTACACACCTTATCCTTTTTTATTTTAGTCTCTAGGCATCATACTATTTTAGAGAAAATAAAGCCTTATTCCCATACCTTGCATGTGAGCCTCTTCTTAGAGACTCCTCATGATGCAATTCAACCTAGCCATATATGCAAGGTTTATTTTCTTCATGAAGTCGAATTAGAGCTAGTTTCATCCACACATGTTAATTATTACAACGAGAAAGGTAAATATTGAGAGGTTGTTAGGTCCGTATATTACCAGTATAGTCCCTTATTGTTATTAGTGTAACCCCTTTATTGTTATTATTGTACCCTTGTAACCCCCATTTTGTTATTATTGTGCCCTTAAATTATTATTGTTAGGTCGGCTAGGATTACATTGTGGCCCACTAGGATTACATTATGGCTACATGGACTCCTATATATAGAAAGGAGGTTTTGTAAATTGTATCATCCAAGAATTGTTTATTTATGTAATGTATTGGAGGTTGCCCCCTCGAAGTGGCTTATTTCTAAGGCGTTGATATCTCTTTTCTTCTATTTTTGGAGCTGGTTACACAACATTTGGTATTAGAGGTTTGGATTCTAGGGTTTCGCTGCTCCAAACAGGTCATCGTGGCATTTTCGCTATAACTTTTTTCTACGAAGTTTTAGAAGCTAAAATTTTTACGGTGTGAAGCTGAAATCCCGAGGAAGATTTTCTAAAAATTTCAGAGCTTGGTTTGCAATATTTTTGGAGATATGATCTGTGGAAGTTAGGTCTTTGTTCAAGCTCATAAACAGGTCATCGTGGAATTTTCGCTATAACGTTTTTTCTACGAAGGTTAAGAATCTTAAATTTCTAGGGTGCGAAGCTGAAATATTGAGGAAACTCGTCAAAACATTTCAGAGCTTTATTCATAATATTTTTGGAGATATGATCTGTGGAACGTGGTGCTTTTTCAGGCTCCCGAATTTCATCTCAAAGAGGTGATCATGGGAAAAGTTCAACAACTCTCTCTCTGAGCATCGGATTGGAGTGCCGTAAAAATTGGTCACAAGTACATGAACTGTAGTTTCTTGGGTATCAATTTCAGAGGTGAAGGATGAAATAGTGACACGTGGCAAGTCGTACAAGTTTTCTCTACTGAACCAGTCCATAATTAGGTCATTGTGGGAGATTGGACATAAATTTGTCTTGGAGAATCCAAATCAGGTCAGACCTGTGGCATTCAAAAGAGAATTCATAGGGATACTTTAGTGCTGAATTTCGGATATTGAATAGTCGCAATCATAGAGATAGTCAAATTTAAATATCGAGCTCCTGAAAAGAAAGAAAAAGGTGTGTATTTTTTTCCAAATTGCATAAGTCTTGTTTGAAAAATAAATTTGAATTTATTCCAAGGGCATATTGTAGAATAGATATCAGTATTGGGTTCTAAAAAATGCCCCGTAAAAATAATTCAACACCCATTAAGCCTTCAGAAGGCTCTACTATGACTCATGAAGATGAAGAATTGTAACATGATATATCAAAATTACAAGAGCAAGTGCACCAAATTTCACTCTCGCAAATAGCAGCAAAAAATGAAATGGAAGTTTTGAAGAAAGGCATGGAAGCAAAGATGGATGGTGTGAATAATAATGTGGATGGTTTGAAGAAATACGTGGAATATAAGATAGATGACATGGAAGCTGACATGGAATCTAAAATGGAAAACATGAAGAATGATCTAAAAGCAGACATAGAAGGTTTGACAAAGTTGATACAAGAAATGTTTCCTAATGGTGAAAATATAGTAGAGGAAACTCATGATGAGAACAAAATAAATGTTAATCGTGATTTCATAAACTCTAATATTGGTGGGAAGAACCACCATATTCCAAAAATGGATATGAGGAAGTTTGATGGAAAGGATCCTGTAACATGGATACTACAGATGGAGCAATATTTTGATCTCCATAATGTGAAAAACACACAAAAGGTACGCATTGCAACTTTACATTTAGAACAAAATGAATTTGAAGTTTTGATGTAGGAGATTGGGTATTTTTACGGCTACAACCATACAACCAAATGTCCCTCAAGCAAGCTAAGAAGGATAATAAATTATCGCCAAAGTACTATGGTCCTTACAAGGTGTTGCAAAAGATTGGTACTATGGCATACAAATTGGAGCTTCCTGCTTCTTCGCGAGTGCATCCAGTTTTCCATGTTTCGTGCTTAAAGAAGGTTATAGGTGAAAATCTTCCAGTTCAAACAATATTGCCAGAACTTGATGAGGAAGGAAAAGTCATATTGGAACCAGAAGCGGTCACGGAAACAAGAACTCGACAACTACGAAATCGATCAATTTCAGAGTATCTCATCAAGTGGAAGAACTTACCCACTGAAGATTCTACATGGGAGGATGAGAATTTTATACAGAAGCACCTAGAGCTACTCAAGCGTTGAGGACAACACTTTTTGAAGGAGAGGGGCATGTTAGGTCCCTATATTACTAGTATAGTCCCTTATTGTTGTTAGTGTAACCCCCTTATTGTTATTATTGTACCCTTGTAACCCCCATTTTGTTATTATTGTGCCCTTAAATTATTATTGTTAGGTCGGCTAGGATTAAATTGTGGCCCACCAGGATTACATTATGGCCCCATGGACTCCTATATATAGAAAGGAGGTTTTGTAAATTGTATCATCCAAGAATTGTTCATTTATGTAATGTATTGGAGGTTTCCCCCTCGAAGTGGCTCATTTCTAAGGCGTTGATATCTATTTTCTTCTATTTTTGGAGCTGGTTATACAAGAGAGGTGATGTAGTGAAAAGGGATTACTAGTGGCAGATTTTGTGTTTCAACCATGCAAATGGTGAACAATATTGGAGAGGGTGTGCTCAAGGAGGATCATCCTAGGCAATGTTTGTATCTCATCCATACAAACAAAAATCAATAGATCTATATGGTTACTAAGGAAAAACAACAAGTTATTACAAAGGGGGTACCATACTGAACTATTTCTAGTAGGTTGGAATTTGATAATAAGAAAAAAATAGATATCATGGAGAAGTAGTGCCACAATGTTGTGTTGAATTGTTTCTCATACATTTATTGCACTATCCTGAGTAGTACGTGCTAAAATAACACATATTTTAGAAGACATGTGCCTCACTAGATATAGTTTAAACGCATTTATCAATTAAAGGGAAAACATTAGCTACAAAGTGTTTTGAGCAGATGTGTGCTTTCAACAAACCTAGCTTTGAAAGAGAGCAAATTCACTAGAGAGGAATTATGACATACAAAATGATCTAGCACATAGGCCTTTAACCCACAATTTGATCCTCTTCTATTTCATCGATTACATTATCTATCTTCCTATTATGCTCTATAAAGGAGAGGTGAAAGTCTTCATTCTAGAGGGTGGATTTACTTACATAGGTGTTAAGAGATTCTCATCATCTACCCTCATCCATTTCATATTTGAGAGCGCTTCCACTACATGCGAGAGCTTCATAGGGTAGCCCATGGTATAGTGTCTCTATGATTTACTTTCCAACAATTCATTCACATATAAAATGAATTATAATATACTTATTTTATAGCTCTTTGAGTTCATGTGTTTGTTTTGTATATGTTATCATGCTACAAGGATTATGTTGTCATTACAATGCACTTATTTGAATTTGAATTTTATATTGGATGGATATTCTTTGTCATTTTTCCATCTAATCACGTGAATTTTATTTAGGAAACTCATCACTACCCTCTATAATTTAATTTGTACTCAAACACACCATTGTATATTGGATTATTTTAGACTTACACCAGCACAAATATCTTAAAGTAATTCTTATGAATAAAAATAATTAGTAATAATCTTCATTAATTAATAAGGTTACTTAACTATTGATAAAAACACTAAATGATTAAACAATGAAAACACTTGTATCACTAACATATAAGGGTACTTTAAAACATTTTTTTAAGCTAAACTAATATTTTTTCTTAAAATCCTAAATTATCATTTTAATTATTTTAATTTAAAAATTAAAACTATTTGAATTGTCTGGAATTAGAAATTAAGACAATTCATTCAAAATAGTAGCGGAAAATTTGTGAAAAATAAGAGGGGAAGTAAACAAACTGAGGGTTGGAGATAGGTCATTATTAAAACAACGTGAAATGGGGTCAATAGGTTGCCTGGTCGACTCTTCTGACCAAAGCATTATTGCATTGTTTTCCCTCTTGAACTACAGGGACAAGGCCAAGCTTTCCTCCTTTCATAGTGAGCCTCTAAGTCCTCTGTAGCTGATAGTAGAGGAAGATATTGCTGTAGTAGTAGGATGTAATATTTCTAATCAGTCCTAAGCTAATGGGAATATTCATTTTTTTTTTATTTTTCTGTTTCATGAATAAATTTGTAAAGGAGGATCATAAAACTCCTAAACAGTAAATAAATCAATGCCAAATCTGAAAAAGGTTATATCTTGGCTAAGTAAGAAGGAACCCTTAGGTGTGGAAGGGGTTGAAATTTTTGACTGGGTCAACCATGAAAAAATCTACAACGCTGTCTTGGAGGAGTGGCCATCAATGAGGCATAGTGCAATTTTAGATGGAGATGGCTCATGTGAAAGGAGCTATTTCATTGAGGTGGTTTAGGGTTTTGAAATCTCTCAACTTATAAAAGGAAGAGGATGGCAACATGAGAAGGTTGTTGATGGTATTGTATTTTCTGAATATATTTTCTGTTTAGAAATGTATCATTCTCTTGTTGTTCAACTGAGAATAGTGCTGTTTAGCATTGGGTCTTCCTGTTTAGGAATTCTATCTCTTTATTTGAGAGGCTTCTTGGAAGAGTTTTCATTTCTTGTCCACTATTAGGCTAAAGGCCAAGCTTCTACTTCCAACTACAACACAGATCTTGTTGAGGGTTTGGTTTTCTTTGTAAGCTACAGCAAGTGGAGGCTATATATACTCAGATCTAGACCATTCTAGTGATCCTTTTTAGTGGGGAAGGCTTCTATCACATTGGCAAGAGAGTATTGGATCAATGGATCATTAGATTCAGATCTTGGCATGTGGCCTGTAGAAATTTGAATAATTTGCTGAATTATTTACCGAGATTATCCTGGTCACATAATATTTGAGCTTCATACATAACACATAATCTCTTCTACGCATTAATCATCACATGCGGAAATAAAAACAACAAGCGGTATTGAAAACATTCACATGCGCACGTAGAAATTCAACACATATAACACAGTATGTATACCACGAAAAGCTTACAGCTGAAAACCCCCTAATATCTATATATTATAATGAATAAGAATCATGTAACAATCTCGCACAAAACTTCAAGGCCACTCAAGATCGTCTCCAAAAGTGCTACACAAACTAGCTCAGATCTGAACAAGTCACAGGTTCAAATCTCCTCCACTGTTTGCCTGCCTCTACTGCGCAATCCAAGATGAGAATGAATTAGATCCAAGTTCGAATCCCCTTGGCTTGTACTGTGCAATCCTCATTGGAAATCTCAATCAATGTGTGTGCAAATCTCATGCACAAGTATAGTCACAACTGATAGCCACACTCACCCTTTCACCCACCTCTAACACTGGTCTCCACTGAACTGTCCATGCATTGCAGTTAACTGATGTATTCTTTAGTTGATTTATGAGTTAATAATTAGTGAATTAATTAATAATTAATTCACACCACTCATCACTAGTGTATTTACCAGTTAGACTAAATACAACTAGTTCAACTAAGTTAAACCGAACACAACTCCACCAACTGTCTCATCAACTCCACCAAACTCTGCCACATGAGTTCTAACCGAAGTCAACCATGCAATAGCTCAACTAACCCTTAGGAAAAGCGTATTTCCTTCTGTCAGCTGCATGTGCCACATCCAAGCATCAAACTGAAGTGCTCCAAGAGGATAAGATAATGTTTATAATCTAAATATTATTAAGGGTTAATAATATTTGACTATTCTATTTTTAGCCCGGCAGTCTAAAAATAGAAACCGCCCAATGTCTAAAAATAGAGGTCCATATATTTTTACCAACTCAACCAATCATCCATAAATAGCATCCTGCAACTCATAGACCATGATACATATGTCTAAAAATAGACATAGTCTAAAAATAGACTTTGCGACAAAAATCACTTGTGTGGCCGCCACCTAGTTTTGGTGATCACTTTCCAACTAGGATCAGGAAAGATGTTTCAGGATGTCTCCTTCACTATTTCTTGTTGCAATATTCAACACTCCCTCTCAACAAGAAAGGACTGTGTTTGCATGTGACATGCAACTCCATGCATTCACCCTGCAACCTTCACAACCGCCATGCAACTCCATGCATCTGCTCTGCAACTCCTTTGAAACTGAATAGGATCCAAACAACTCAATCAATATGATGTTCCATGCAAATCCATGCATCTATCATCAAAGTCTTCGAATTCTGCTGGTACCAACTGCACATGTCATCAGGAACCACTGCGCTGTTGAACTCTTGCACCCATGCACTCTTGCACTTGCTGTCAACTCTGATCTGCGCTGCAGTATCCGACACTGTCACTTTGATCTGCCTGCATCAATCCAACTGATCATGCTACTGCTGCACTATGGACACCTCGTAGCCAGGTTCAATTCATGAGATCCACACCATCTCATGAATCCTACCCAGAAATCTCCTCTTGGGATTAATCATGCATGTCGCCCCACCTCTCACCTGGTGGTATAGATGCATACACTCCCTCTGCCCATCTGGCACGAAATTTCTCTGCATGAGTGGTTTCTTCCACTCCATGATCCTCTTGTGGCTGCTCCACATCCCGAGGTTCACTATCACCTGCATGCAAAACTTGCTCCCTCTCAAGCATCATTTGCATGTCTTTCTCCTGCTTCCCAACAGTAGGAAGCTTCGTAGACATCCCATCTACTTCAAGTCTGTAGAGATTCTTTGCCCGAATCCCAACCTTCTTGACTTGTCCCATTGCCTTGTGCCGAAGGAAAAATTTCCCTTCTCTAAAGACAAATTCATACCCTTTATCCTCTAACATTGCGACTGAGATCAAATTCTTTGTTAAACCTGGTACATGCAATACATTTTGTAAAAGAATGAGTTTACCTGACTCCCTCTGAAAGGTTATGGTACCAATGCCGGTCGCATTGTATCGTCCATTGTCGCCCAAATCAACATGCATCTAGAGACCTTTCTCCCCCAAGTCACTGAAAAGATTTTCATCTCCCGTCATGTGAAAGGAAGCGCCACTATCAAAATACCACCCCGATCCCAATGCACTAGACACCATGCATGCGATCAATGAGAAGTCCAGCCCAAATTGCGAGGCAAGAGCCTCACCAGCTGCAGCTCCAGAAGCCTGCTTGTTCTTCTTCTTTTGTGGACAGTTCGTGGCGTAATGTCCATGATCGTGACAGTGAAAACACTTCACTTTGGACTTGTCACGCTCTTTACCATCCGCACCGGATTGAGAAGCATTCTCCTTGTCCTTCCCCTTCCTTGCTTTGGCAGCCAAAGCGTAGTCTTCTTCAACAGATATCTTTGATGAAGATCCATCTCTGGTACTCCGCCGGATCTCCTCTTGCACAAGATTAGACCACAGTCTTTCCCATCCTGGAAAATTTTCCCGACCATTGACACCGTCCTGATATGCATGCCAACTTTTCGGAAGCTCGAGGAGAGCCAAGCTCACCAGCTCCTCATCATCCACACTAACTCCTACACTCCCAAGCTCATCCTTGCAGTGGACAAACTTGGTCAATTATACCAGAATAGTGTCATTCTTCTCCATCTTTATTTCCTGAGTTTATCCTTGAGCGCCAACTTCCTTTGGTCACTATTGCTCTGGAACAATTCTGTCAAAGCTTTCCACATCAAGAATGGAGAAGCTTGACCATGCAGGCTGGATACTATGTGATCCTTCACGCCCTCCAACAGAATCCTTCGACTCCTTGTTGTCTTCTTTTTCCAAGCTTCAATCACAGCAACATCCGTAGAAGTAGGCTTTGGAATTTCTTTCTCTATGAATTCCAACAGCCCATTGTCATCTAACACTGCCTCCATCCTATCTTTCCATGCAATATAATTCAAGCTTCCTTCCAAGGCATACTCCAATCGCAATCCGACGAAAGACATCTTTGCTTTTGACACCAATAAAATAATTCTGCAATTTGAATTCCAACAGCTCCAAACTCCACCGCTTTCGATCTAAAATTCATGAGAACAAATTATTTCCAAATCAGAGATCGACTGCATGGGCATTTACCAGACCTTTCACCTTCAAATAAGGATGACTCTGGAGGCTACCTGGCCCGATTGCAGACTTTGCCTAAAGAAATAAAATGAAATCACTTTCTGAATAATAGATCCGATGATCAATATCGCTCCGATACCATGTAGAAATTTGAATAATTTACTGAATTATTTACTGAGATTATCCTGGTCACATAATATTTGAGCTTCATACATAACACATAATCTCTTCTACGCATTAATCATCACATGCGGAAATAAAAACAACAAGCGACATTGAAAACATTCACATGCGCACATAGAAATTAAACACATATAACACAGTATGTATACCGGGGAAAGCTTACAGCTGAAAACCCCCTACTGTCTATATATTATAATGAAGAAGAATCATGTAACAATCTCAGTACAATACTCCTCACAAGTACTCAGTACTGTCTCCAAAAGTTACACACAAACTAGCTCAGTTTTGAACAAGTCACGAGTTCAAAACTCCTCCACTGTTTGCCTGCCTCTACTGCGCAATCCAAGATGAGAGAATGAATTGAATGAATTCGAATTCCCTTGGCTTTAACTGCGCAATCCTCATTGGAAATCTCCTCCAATGATTGTGCAAATCTCATGCACACTATAGTCACAACTGATAGTAGACTCCACCCTTTCACCCACCTCTAACATTGGTCTCCACTGAACTGTCCATGCATTGCAGTTAACTGATGTGTTCTTTAGTTGATTTATGAGTTAATAATTAGTGAATTAATTAATAATTAATTCACACCACTCATCACTAGTGTATTTTTCAGTTAGACTAAATACATCTAGTTCAACTAAGTTAAACAGAACACAACTCCACCAACTGTCTCATCAACTCCACCAAACTCTGCCACATGAGTTCTAACTGAAGTCAACCATGCAATAGCTCAACTAACCCCTAGGAATAGCGTAATTCCTTCTATCAGCTGCATGTTCCACATCCAAGCATCAAACTGAAGTGCTCCAAGAGGATAAGATAATGTTTATAGTCTAAATATTATTAAGGGTTAATAATATTTGACTGTTCTATTTTTAGCCTGGCAGTCTAAAAATAGATTCCGCCCAATGTCTAAAAACAGAGGTCCATCTATTTTTACCAACTCGACCAATCATCCATAAATAGCATCCTGCAACTCATAGACCATGATCCATATGTCTAAAAATAGACATAGTCTAAAAATAGACTTTGCGACAAAAATCACTTGTGTGGCCCCCACCTAGTTTTGGTGATCACTTTCCAACTAGGATTAGGAAAGATGTTTCAGGATGCCTCTTTCACTATTTCTTGTTGCAATATTCAACATGGCCAAACATATCTTAAACCCTACAGTGCAGTTTTACTTCCAGATCTACGTTTTTCTATAGGTATTGTTGGAGGGACTTTTGGCATAACTTTCTGGAGGAGTGATTTTCATGTGTTGGGGATCTTCCCTTCACCTTTGAGATCCATTGGAGAGGATCAATATATTGTATATTTCAGATCTGATCTGCATATATCTGAATATTCCTGAATATCTGAAGATTTCTGCAGATCTGCAGCTTTAGATCTCAGATCTACTCCATGTGCTTCATGTATTGTTCAAAACCCAATGGGGATTTTGAAGGTGTGCCTTTATAGTGTATGGATCTATCATAGATCTGTATTTTCATGCATTATTTTTCTATAGATATAAGTTTTAATCAATAGTTGTTGTAGCCTAATAAAAATAACGCTGTCAAGGAAGTTTCTGTTCATATGTATGGTTGCTACACCTCTTTTTGAGGATTTTTCTTCAGTGGAGACTTCTATTTCCTCTTATACATCTTATGGGCTTCATTATACATCTGATTTTCTGTTGTAAATGATAAATAAGGGTCTCCATATTGGCCTCCTACTATAATCTTGATGATCTGCATTATTTTAAATGCATAACTATTCTATGTTGCTTCATTTCCCATTTGGGAGTATTATAGTGGTATCAGAGCATCATCTTGGCATAGCTTGTGCATTCTAAGAAGCAAAAATGTCTTTACAAGAAAATAAAATATAGAAGAATAATATTTATTACACAAAATACAAAGAGGACAAGGGTAAAACCCCTTCATCTGGAAGAATGGAAGGGAAAGAGTTCTCAAAAACTTTGTTCCAAACTATGCATGAGCTGAAAAGAGAAATCAAGGGAATGAGGAGGGAAAGACAAGAAGATCCATCAAGAAGAATTTCACATGAAGGAAGCCCCCATTCTTCAAATTATGTGTGTGAGAATTCAGCCACACAATAAGATCTACAACGTTGTAGCATGCCTACATTCCTAGCAAGAGAAGGAGTAGAAGGAGGGACACCAAAAGAGAAGACTCTTGGTGACTATCTCCAAGAATATGAATCTTAGTCTAGAAGATTCAAGAAGCATCTAAGCTTCCTAGAGTTTTGTCAACTTAAAGAATAGAGAAGATCTAGAAAATACAAGAGTAGAATAGGGTGCATGCAACACACTTTGGGTAGGGTCTTTCTACCTACTTTTGAGGGATCACCCAAAAGCTCAGCCAAGTCTTGGGTAACGAAGCTAGACACATATTTCCAGCTACATCAAGTTTCAGAAGAAAAATCCATAAGAGTAGCAGTGCTGCATCTCCAAGGTAAGGCTAATTCCTGGTGGTTATTTGAATCTTCTTCATTGAAAAACGTAAATATCTCTACTTATGCAAATTTCACTAGGAGATTAGTGAAAATATTTGATTTTAATCCATCTGAAACTTCCTTTTGAGAGAAAACCAAGCCCAAGAATTCAAAACCTTTGCATGAGATGGAAGGATCCATGAAAATAACTCCATTTCAAAACATTGTTGAGGGGGTTAAAGATCTGCTACATGATTTTCCAAGGGCAAAGGCCCCACTTCAGCAAGAACATTCTTCTCAAGAAGAAGACATGAGGGTTCATTTTTCAAGAGGAGATCAAGAGAAAGGATCTCTTAATGATGAGGCATTCTCATTGATGAGGATAAGGAAGAGGAATAGCTGGAAAGATCCTCCAGCGCTGTAATAGTAGGAGGAGATCTAATTTTATTAGGAGATGGAGGTTAACAATTTGCTTCCACTAGGAGGGCTCTTGTATATTTGAAATAATCTCCCAGGGATCTTACACATGAAGAGAATGAGAAGCATGTGTCTATGATGATAGAAAATGAGACAAAACAATGGAGGGAATGTGTTCCAACATTACATGCAGTTTTTGGAACACACACTATGACAGATCAGTCCTTTGTGATCAAGACTCTTGACACCAAGGAGATGTTGGGTGTTCATGGGTTAACTACATCTGAAGGAAGCACCTTAGACTGTGATATCTTGTAGAAGGTAAGAGAATAAGAACAGAGGAAGGATCACAATGTTGCCATGATAGGAGGTGATCCACTATTACATGGAGAAAAATATGGGGAAATTTCCCCAATCAGAAGCACTCTTGCATCCTTAAGAGTGATACCCCATTATCATGAGACTTACACACAAAAATCAGAGACATCATTATCTTGTGGTAAACCACCTGGGAGACCACCTGATTCAGATTTGGTGAAATATGTTTCATGCATTGATGCTCCATTCATAGATCCAAGGAGGAAGGGAGCATTAGAAGACCATACTACAGTGCTGAGAGTATTGGGAAAGCTCAAGGAGAGGGAAAATATTTTTCCCTTAACACCATTATCCACTCTCTCATCTCATACTACGTTGAGAAAATATGCTGCAAGGATGAATAATAACACCATCATGGAGCAAGGAAGGCAATCCTTGATTGAGAAGAATCAGAAGACAATCTCATTTGGAGATAAATCTTCCATACATGATACGAGGTGGTGGTCACACATGCATACTTTGGCAATACCAAGGAGGTTTTGGATAGATGATAGCCTTCCATGGGATACTAGCTTCCAATAACTTCCATTATCAATTGAGCATGTGCATATGCAAGAAGGGCAACAAGGAAGGAATAACAACCTTCCATCTTATACCTTTGGCATGGGAGATGTCAAGGAGGAGAGAAATGGGATGTATGGCCTTCCAACATACACCTTTGGCATGGGAGATGTCAAGGAGAAGAGAAGCAACATGGAAGCCATTTCAGTTGACACATTATCAGTGCTGTCATTGTTGGGAAAATTAGATCCATATTGGAAATCCAAACTGTTGGTGGAATATTCCAAGGATCTTCACACATGCATGATTCTTGATGAATTACTACATGATGAGAGCTATTCAATCCATGATGGAGTCATCTATTATCATGGTAGGATCTTCTTGTCTAGAGCCTCCAAGCTCGAGGAGAAGTTACTATAAAGGGCCTATGAAGAGTTTTGTTTCAACCACACATATTCCATGAAGCTCAACAACATCATCTTGAGGAGCTACTCTTGAGAGGGCTTTGAAAATAACTATATCAACAATGTCAAAGATGCATGTACCATGTGGAGATGGAGCTGCAACATAAATCTATGGAAGAGTTAAATCATCCCTCTCTTTCTCCTTTTGAGAAAGAGGATAGATCTATGCACCACTCCATTTATATGAGGAGAATTGTTGGTGAAGAACATGCTCCTCTAAGACATGTTTTATATTCTGATTGTATGCATT
The DNA here is from genome assembly GCA_034641835.2 of Pinus albicaulis. NCBI lineage: Eukaryota > Viridiplantae > Streptophyta > Pinopsida > Pinales > Pinaceae > Pinus > Pinus albicaulis. The sequence continues at coordinate 518,572,381 of CM076575.1, read as the reverse complement.
ATTTCACCATCTTTATGCAAGCCATGGTTCCAAGGAGGAGTATTATATCTTGTGAACTTCATGGTCAATATTGGGCCACAACTTTTTTTTAATTTGGCCACTCCCTTGATGAGCAAAGGGAGATTTTGCAGCATGATGGGTGCTTCCCTAAGGCACCAAATATATCTCACACTTCCAGCTATGTTGAGATGGTATGAGCAGAAATTAAGTGGTGGGAAAACCACTTACCACTTCTAGATCTGATGTAGGCAGGAGATGCACTATGTCGGTTCCACATGTGGGACTATGGCCCACCCCCATATGAACAAATTTTTGTTTGCATATATGTTGTTTTGATCCCCTACATTGATGATGTACTTGTACTTTTTATGGGGATGTATGGAGGAAGGAGGGAAGGTATGTATGTGCCCTATGGGATGTATATTCTCCATGTACCTTATGTTACATATTTCAGGGAGAACATTGGGAAAACCATGTTTTTTTCATGTGATTTATTGTCTCCTTATGGGATGATCTATTTGCATCTCATGAGAATTTTGGAGGAGAAATTCATGGAGGATGGTTTGGTGAAAACTTAGCTTATGGATGAAGCTTATCACATGTTTGTGTCACTAATGGAGGAGGAGAAGAGTTGCAACACTCACCTTATCAGTTGCTTGAGGACAAGCAAAATTTTGGAGGGGAGGACTGTAATATTCCTAATTAGTCCTAAGCTAATGGGAATATTCATTTTTATTTTATTTTTCTGTTTCATGAATAAATTTGTAAAGGAGGATCATAAAACTCCTAAATAGTAAATAAATCAATGCCAAATGTGAAAAAGGATATATCTTGGCTAAGTAAGAAGGCACCCTTAGGTGTGGAAGGGGCTAAAATTTTTGACTGGGTCAACCATGACCAAATCTACAATGTTGTCTTGGAGGAGTGGCCATCCATGAGGCAAAACACAGTTTTAGATGGAGATGGCTCATGAGAAAGGAGCTATTTCATTGAGTTGGTTTAGGGTTTAGCAAGATCTCAACTTATAAAAGGAAGAGGATGGTAGCATGAGAAGGTTTTTGATGGTATTGTATTTTCTGAATATATTGTCTATTTAGACATATATCATTCTCTTGTTGTTTAGCTGAGAATAGTGTTGTTTAGCACTGGGTCTTCCTGTTTAGGAGTTCCATCTCTTTCCTTGAGAGGCCTCTTGGAATAGTTTTCATTTATTGTCCACTATCAGGCTGAAGGCCAAGCTTCTACTTCCAATTACACTGCAGCAAGTGGAGGCTAGATCTACTCAGATCTAGACTATTCTAGTGCTCCTTTTAAGTGTGTAAGGCTTCTATCCCATTGGAAAGAGAGTATTGGATCAATTGAGCATTATATTTAGATCTTGGCATGTGGCCAAACATATCTTCAACCCTACAACATCGTTTTACTTCCAGATTTTCATTTTTCTATAGGTATTATTACAGGGACTTTTGGCATAACTTTCTGGAGGAGTGATTTTCATGTGTTGGGGATCTTCCCTTCACCTTTGAGATCCATTGGAGAGGATAATTGTATTGTATATTTCAGATCTAATTTGCATATATCTGAATATTCCTGAATATCTAAAGATTTCTGCAGATCTGCAGCTTTAGATCTCAGATCTACTCCATGTGCTTCATGTATTGTTCAAAACCCCAAAGGGATTTTGAAGAAGAGTCTTTATAGTGTATGCATCTGTCATAGATTTGACTTTTCATGCATTATTTTTCTCTAGATCTAAGTTGTAATCAAAATCTGTTGTAGCCTAATAAAAATAACGTTGTCAAGGCAGTTTCTGTTCATATGTATGGTTGTTGCACCTCTTTTTGAGGATTTGTGTTCATTGGAGACATGTATTTCCTCTTATTCATCTTATGGGGTTCATTGTACATTTGATTTGCTGTTGTAAATGATAAATAAGGATCTCCATATTGGCCTCCTGCTATAATATTGATGATTTGCGTTATTTTAAATGCATAACTATTCTAGGTTGTTGCATTTCCCATTTGGGAATATTATATAGGAGGAGAGATGACCATGGCAGGGAAGTAGGGGGTTTCATGAAACAAAGAACTTATAATGGGAGTAGGTTTTTTTTCTATATCGAAAATGTATCACAAAAGAGGTATTTGGGCCAAGAATGGGGGTATTTTTCCCCAACATTCCAAATAGCCACATGTGCCTAAATCCAATTAAAAGGCTCCAAAATTCTAGCCTGCAAAAGACGTGCCCAAGCCCCTCTTTAAAAGGAGGAAACCTAATCCTACCAAGCTCAGGTAAACTAATACTTCTACTATTAAATCAATTTTTTTTTTCATTATTCATTACCCATATAATTATTTTTAGTAATCTAGGGTTTAGGCTTTAGGATCAAGTTCTACATTCATTTTTCAATACTTCTATAGGTTTTCACTCACATTTTTTACAGACATTATTCAATACTCCTATAGACTTGTTAATATTTTATTGTTTAGATCTAATTTTGTAGATACTATTCAGTAATCATTGGGTCCACATGGTGTGTTTATGTTGTTATTTCTCTTATGAAATCTTCTTTTTGAGGCTATATAGTTCCATCATTACTCTGAGAACTGTACTGATCCTTCTAGTTGGACGTTGGGAAAACATGTTGTTTTCCTGAAACAAATGTAGTATGGAATTTTCTTATTACTGGTAACGATGCTTCTTGCATCCCTTGAAAATGTCTAAACTCATTTTGTTTTTTATTTTGATAGGTCTTACTTCAATAAGATAAATACTTAACCGAACTTATGGGTTTTAAATTATTTGGGTGATATGATTCAATTTTTTTGTTTGGTTGATTGAAATTTTAACATCCTTTGAGATCTGCCTGATCTATTAGAACTCCTTTTGAATAACTGGAATTGAGAGTTGAATTTAATTAGAAATTTAATACAATTTCATTAAAAATGTAAATTTTGATCTTATAAGAGAGTGGTTCAGGCTTTTAGAACCTTTTTTATTGGGGATGTAGAAGGAGAATGTTGTCAAAAGAATATATGCAAAGTTATAAATTTCCAACAGAGAGAAAACTGCAAGATTACCACTCAATCTTGTGCCTCACTGTCAATTTTCCTTCTTGACCATCAAATATACGAGGCAATTGTCAACAGGTCTTGGTGGCTACAGATTTCAGAATATTTTTATTGGGGAAGTAGGAGAATGTTTTTAAAATAATATATGTGGGTTTACAAGATGCCAATACAAAGAGCAAACTACCAGATAACTATCCAATCCTGTTCTCCAATGTCAGTTCTTCCTTTCCCAACCATCAAATATACTATGCAATTTTCAATAGGGTCTTGGTTCACTCAAGAAGTTAAATTCTCCAAAAAATTTCCATTCTTTCCATGGTCTATTAAAATGGGATAAGGCTAAGCGAAAACCAAAGGTGAATTTAATGAAATAGATACCTATTGGACTGAAGAAATTTTTTTATGCAATGCAACTCCCAACCTCGTGGTGTCTTTCTGAAATCAATTTCCAAATAATAATATTAGGTGATCTTTCATGAACTGATACTGCACATGATGCCCTTGCATTAGAAATTTTACTACAGAAAAAAATATTGTGATGCATGAAAGGATTCATAAATATGTTCTGACATCACAAACTAGTTGTGGTAGATAAGGTCAAGATTACAAAAATGTATCTCTCTCATTAGATTAATGCATAGCTAAGAATCGGGTCTCCATGATTTAAAGAACAGTCTGGATAAAGTTTAAATTTTTAATCCATGTTCTCTGTCATCTTGTGTTCTATAACACCAAGCTTTTGAAGAATTACCCCCATCATTATACGCTTGACTGAGAGTTGATCTCCCATTTCCTGGAGTCAAAGGTTGAAACATTCAAATCTGCAGAAGCATTGACTCCAGACTAAACACTCTTTGCTTTATAGAGAAATATGAGTTAATCCCTTAGAGGCTCATTTTTGTTTTCTACATTTTCCACCATTATGTCAAGGATGTCTGTACATTTCCACTGCGTTTTTATAGTGGCATGCTATATGATTAACCTTGTGTAATAAGCGTAATATTTTTTAGATGCAAAAGAGACAATGGTGTCTATAAAAGATATCAATATATTGAATAATTAACTGATACAATAAAATGTTTACAATGAGGATAGCCCCAAATATATTTATACTCCAAGGGGACCATGAGAAGTTATTTCTAGACTCAATTTAGATCAACACCCTTTATCTTTGTGGGTAATGCCATTTTCATTTGGTTGTGTTTCATTTAGATAATGAACTGGTTTGAGCCCCAAGGGTTTCCTTTTCACTTTTTGGAGCTTTTATAATGGGTAACAACATTTGATATTCCTCCTCCTTTGTGTCTTCCTCATTCACATCACTTTCAAAATAATTTTCTTATTCATCACTTTCATTATGCTCAAATTTCCTTATTGAAATTATTGTCTTCCTCTTCGCCATATTCCTCATTAAATTGAGATTGCGATTCAGAATAAAAGTTTTTGGAATCATATTCCAAATGGGATTAAGATTCACTATTTACCTTTGTATTCATTGCATTTTTTGGAGAGGTAGACATTGACCTTGGCTTGACATTGAAGTCAATCTTCTAAAAAATTCACAATATCTTGTTTCTAACAGTGTTCATCCTCTCTAGTCAGATGGTGGATCTTATCTGGTATGGGAATTTTTGGTTCATCCCCAGGTTTCATCTCTATGAACAGCCTTGGAATCTCCATAAAAAATTACTTGGTAATAAATGGTCTCTAATAGTATTGACAAAGAAGATATTTATTTTCAAATCTTCATACAATCATAGTTTGTTGTATAAAAAGGGCATATAGTCCAGAAGGTTAGATTAGCATCTCACTATGGTATTCCATAAAATGTGTTGTTTATGGAGTTCATAACTCATGTCTCCACAAATTTAGGCCTCCACAAAATCTATAGTAGATCTTCACAGCATAAGTGACCCCCATGAATTTCTACAGTGATTTTTCGATGGATCTGTCATAGTAGAAGTGGCCTAGTGTTGGCCATGATACCAATGTAATAAGTATAACAATATTATACTCAATAGTGACAATGATGTCCTCAAAATATAATAGTATATTGAGTAGTTAATTGATATGAGAATAGCCCCAAGTATACTCCAACGGGCATCATCACTTTGGATAGTCATGCCTTTTGAGTATTTAGACACAATTATATCATATTTAGTATTTGGTAAAATAATAATTTATAAGCATTATATTTAGATATTACTATTTATCTATCATATGATTTATATCCATTATAGCTTGCTTATATCTCCTAGAACGATGGGGGAAAACAACAAATAAGATTGAAGTTCCGTAGCCTGCCCCTTATCCTTGCTTGCCCTTTGTTTTACCTCATCTTGCTTATGCTAGTTCTCATGATTTTTCTGTGTCGAAATAAGTTGAAATAGATTAAATGCTATCCCATGGCTTGCATTGAAGGAAGTGTAATTCAGCTTTTTGGGATCCCTCTATTCCTTGTTTCCTCACTCAACTTCATTGTCTCCTATAGAGTGCAGTTCCCACTAGCAGATGATTCTTTATTTCTGGTTACATTATTGGTGGAATGGTCAATGTTCATAGATTGGAAAAATGATACTTCTGTGCCATTGTGTCCCATACAGAAGTTACCTCATGTTTGAATGATAATTAGAATATTATTAGAAAAGTCCAATGTTATAGTCAATAATAGTTTGTAAACTTGCAAGGAAAACTTTGAAAAATTATCTTTCCAATTTTACCACAGATATATACTGAAAATATCCTCTGCAACCTTAATCATAGCATGTAAAATTATAAAAAAAAGCTTTGGAAAATTTCTTGGGAATTATATGATAAATTATTTTTGAAGATGCTCTTGGAAACTTACATATTTTGAGAAAAGTATGGACATTTTTCACATGCAAGATTGGAGACAAAAGTGTGACCTAGAGAAAAATGAGGGAAAGCAAAGGGAGACATAATTTGCTATAAGATCCCATTCCGTTGAGATATTACATGTTAATATTTAATTGTATGATGATAAAGTAGTTATTACTTCCACGTGACCATTAGCAGCTACAAAAAAATACCCTAGCATTGGGAGAATGAGTGCTAGCAATTCCGTGCTTAACTATTCTTTAAGATTTTCATTCCAATTTGAGTCCTTGCATTATAAATGCAAGACCATAAAACTAGGTAGTTAATACTTACATATGTGTCGTTAATCATACAACTAGGCCATTGACAACTTCAAAGCCATACTCAAATCTGTTTCATGTAAGAAATTAGCTGTTGTTCGCGGAACTATAGTTCATTTTTTTTCAACCTATTTTTTGTGAAAATATATCAGTTGTGAAATTGTATCATAAATACATGGTAGTACAACCAACTGATTTTATATAGGGCCACTAACAACATTATCCAACTAAATGAGAACCATTTCTTTACATTTCTTCTATATGATATATTCACATATGTGTTAAGCCTTTCTAGTATTTAAAGATTACAATAGAACATAAGAAATTGTGATTGTGGATGGAGTCTTTCTGTCAGAGGAAACTTGTCTAGCCGGGAAATTACCGTTTCTGAAGAAAAAATGTTATTGTAATTCCATGGAAAAAAATAGAGGATGGTTGTAATCAGAAGTTTCTATCAGACACCAGGAGCCAAGGTGTCTGCCTTCATTTTCCTATTGCATGTTACTAACAATTTCATTTGAAGGGATCTGCTAATAATTTGATGATTGCATACAATCAAGGTTCTAAAAATTCTGAGAGGATCATTATCTAATAAATTGTCCTATCTTTGACCATGGATTTCCTCTAAATATTGGGAAATTTTCCTTGCCCAAAACATATTCATCAAGCTAATTCTTAGCAGATTGTTATATTTCCTGTAATTATTACTTTGGTCCATGACCCAAAGTCATCCATTCTGCCAGGGATTCTATAGCTCCCTTTGAAGTTGGACATCCAATCTTTATAAATTTGTCGTCATATTTATCATGTAACTATATCCACAAACTTTTAATTACAAAATCCTAGTAATATATATGCACAGGTAATCTCTCTTGCATGTTGTGATTTATCAACAACAATTCTGACTAACAGTGTATGTTTTAGCCAACAGAATTGAACAAAAGAGTCATACTTGCATCATTAGTACCTCTGAAATCATAGATACTTCTGACTGTATGAAGATTCCGAGAGATGTGTTCTAAAATTTACCTTGCAATGATCTGAATTGTTCCTTAGAATTATTCAAACATCTTTTTCCATATTCTATATAGACAAAGGAGAACCCAAACAATGCATATCAAATCAATATACGTCAATTTTCTTTTCTTCCAAATATTTTAAACTTTAGAACATAAGGTCATATATATACTTAGAATATGTATGACTACTGATGTACCCGATTTCTTGATGTATAAGAATATGGAAAATAGACATTGTACTTTGAAGTGTTGATGGAAAACTAAATTTTTCCCTCAATGAGCTTATACTGCCATTGGTTGATGGAGATGAAAATTGTGAACACTTGTTGTAGCCAAGATCAATGATACGATGTTCACTTATTTATCAACCCAATGAAGGATCCAAACTAAATTTTATAGGTTGTCTGCCATATAATGTCTGCTGAGCGGGAGAAGTGATTTTTATCATAAGGAAGTATAATCTTAAAAAAATCTTCTGATGCCCACAAGTTTGAATATTTTCAGGACTGCTTCTTCTAGTGAGGCTACAACATCCTTGATTACAAAATATCAAATGCTCCCATTGCTTGATGCCTAAAGGTTTGCATCTTTCCAATGTGATCACTACTATCTAAGGTTGAGACTAGGGTAATGATTTTTCGTTTTATACATAGAATTCTCTTTCTTTATGATAGGGGCTTGCATGAAATTGTGTTAGGGTGACCGACACATTTGCATTTGATTTGACTTATCAACATTGTTACTTGAAGGTTATCAAGGATAGTATGCAGTAGGGTCAAGGTTATTGTAACACTATCATATATATATATATATATATATATATATATCTTTCTTTGAGATAGAGGAAAAAAACATTATTGTGATTAGAGAATATTCTAGAACTCTTTCTTGAAGTTATAGTACCCCTTCATAAACTACAGCTCTAGATGATTTTCTGTCAAAAGACCTATAGCCACAACAAAAGCTCTCCTTCAATTCTACAACAAAGAAATTTCTCGGACTATTAGAAAGTGCCTTAGGACTATGTTGGGTATATAGGTTGATATTACTTCAACAAGATTCAGAGGTCATCCAAATAGATCAGATCAATCCCAATTAGGATCTTAGTTATTACAATATTAAGGATTATAATAATGTATTTTAGAAACGTTATGTAACCTTATATTTGATGCTTCAAATATGCTTCTATCTATGAGACGTATGCCTTAATATTAACTATATGAATGTCAAACCTCTTCAAAAAAAAAAATACAGGTGATGATCAACTAGGTGAGTCATGCTTTCAGGCCATACTTCAATTAAGGCTTCAAAGAACATATCGAATAAAATCCTCAACTAAGTTCGCCTCAAATATGGTTACCGATACGAATCTTTAACTTCAAAAAATGAGTGTGATAAGCTTCCTGCAAGACTGATGTTTTCCCTCTATAGCTAAATTTTCTCATAAAACAGCATTGTATGTGGAAAATTCCATTAGTTAGGGAAATCCATCAACTAAGATAAATTTGAAACAAAAAGAACCTAGAATCCATTCATAATCTAGATTAGATGGAAATACATTTCCTAAATAAGTTCCTTTCAACCCATGGGAGTGTGGTTCAGCAGCAAGCTGGATGGTAATCAAACTTGTATTAATGTTGAGGCCTTGGTCAAGCATCCCCCCTCCCCTCAAGTGGTGTGGATGATGCCAAGGTCCAGTCTTAGGTGATTTTGATGGCACAAAAGTGTCCCAAAAATGCCACTCATAGTAGGTTTGATTAGCTGGAGGACCTATGCTTGCATGGATAGGTATACAATGTGTACAGGGAGGGGTTTTATCCCTGGATTTATCCTTCATATCTGTAAAATGAACTATATCCCCTGTAATAGGAAACCTAATATTTTTGCAGAGTCTGAATTTGATAAATATGATACTGACAGGGAAACCACTTTCACAGCTCTGGGGTCTTCAAAAAATAAAATAACTAGAATCTATGGAAATATTGAAGAACATTGGCTAGTCAAGGACCTCAACAACATCTGCACGATTACATAGGCATAGATCAAGACTCCCATTCTCCACATACTTGTAAATCAGAACTTGTCCTCCCCCAAAATACGGTAACCAAGTAAAGATACCAGATTCCTATGCTTCACCTTTCCAATAGTTTCCATATCCACAATGAACTTACAATTAGCCTGTCCAAGCCCGTGTCTTAGCCTTTTGACAACTACAATCCTACCTTCTGAAAGAACAACTTTATAGATAGTGTCAAAACCACCAACTCCAATCATATCGGTTATGTTGAAGTTATGAGTTGTTGTTAGAATATCAGTTGGGCTAGGGCACAATAGAGGCCTTTCAAATATTGCCACATTGATACTAAGAGGCTCCTTCATATTTTTCAAAAAATTATAGTCATTTGGTTCAAGAGTAGTTGTGAGCATTGTCTTCTCTATATTTTTCACCAAAGTCTCCTTTGTCAACATAATCCACCTAATAACGACCAATATCAAGAAAAGTAATGAAAATGTACTCCCTATTACTATGCCCCATACAACACCTTTGCTCAAGAAGGATCCCGAGGGACACAAAATACCATTTGGTTGCCCACATAGTCCTGGTTTGGAAAGGAATGACATTAAATTTTTCGCAACACTCAGGAATATCTCTCCAGAATGAGGAATATTTCCACATCCTTCTCGGGAATCAACTATAGCATCGAGCAACATACCTGTAGGCCATCTCGCCTACCTAGCATATTTTCCATCAAAGCTACTGAACTGGTGTATCCTTTCACTAACCTATCTTACTGGCCCTCCCTCCAGATAGGAAACAAATACAGGATGGTCGACCCTTCCTCTCTCGTCCAACTTTGGTTTCTTTACACCCGGAAAGTCTAAAAAGTAAGTCATCCATCGAAGGAAAAATATTTTACACAAGTTGGGAGGAATGACACCTTCAAGATGATTAGAGGACATGTCTGACTACATCAACGATGCTAGGTTAACCATCTCTACAAAAGTGCTTCCAGTAAGACTATTATTATGAACAGAAAAAAGCAATAGTGAAGATAGATTTCCTATGGCATATGGAATGGTCACTGTAAATCTATTATTTCTCAAATTGAAAACAATAAAGGATTGCCCAGCAGATTTGGAAAAAACGATGGTAAGAGACTGTCAATGAGATTATTTTTTCTTAAATATAAATGAGTGAGACTTTTTGGATTTTTAAGGGCTGCAGGAAGGGTTCCCGTCAGTTTATTATTTGCTAAATTAAGCTTCACAAGGCCTGAAATCCTTCCTAACCCCATAGGAATACTACTAAAAAACTAGTTATGAGACAAAATCTGACCTTGAAGGTTTTGGAGTCTCTTGAAATCAGGTAAAATGAGCCCACTAAGAAAATTGAAGGACAAATCCAGCAAAGTTATATTTGCAAGAAAAGAAAGTTGCCAAGGAACATGACCAGTAAGTGCATTTCCCTGTAAATTTAACTCAACTATCATGCTGCAATTCCCAATATTCTTAGGAATGTTATGAGTCAAATTGTTCCATGAAAGGTCCAACATATTATGGTGTTGTGTAAATTTGGAATCAGTTAATGGGAATATTTCCTTGTATCCAACACAAATTTCACCTGGAATGGAACCAGAAAGATTTTTTGAGAAAGGAAAAGGTTATCCAAAATTTCTAGCTACCCAATCTTTCTTGGAATTGTGCCAGAAAAATCATTACTTCCCAAATTAACAACCACAATATTGACATAATCAAAAAGTTCAGGAGGAATTTTTCCTGTGAGCCTATTGCCATGAAGTGATAAATTTGTTAAATTATTCATTTTTCCATCCTCTTTATGAATAAATCCTTGTAAAATATTGTTATCGAGGAGAAAATTTAGGAGATTGTTGGATGTAGACATGGACAGAGACAACCCACCCACAAGGAAGTTATTGTTGAGTGATATTCCAAGAAAATTCTGCGAACTACAAAGCTCATCTGGTAATTTTCCAAAGAAGTTATTATGTACCACATCTATCGTCACCAAAGGCATACTTGAAAGATAGCCAGGGATTCCACCAGCAAAATTGTTCCCATCAAATAACAAGTCTGTAAAATTCATGCACTCTTAGAAAGTGTCGTCTATGCTACCTGTAAACTGATTTAGTGACAAAGAGAGAGAGAGGCTATGCTCTTGGTATGATAAAGCTCTGATTTGATTGATTCATCGAGGTTGTTAGCATCAATTCCCAATGATATAAGAGATGAAAAATTACCCAGTTCCTGAGGTAAGTGACCTTTAAACTAGTTTTTGGATAACCTTATAGAAGTTTCTCTTCTCCATCCACCAAACTAGGATGGAAGGGGTCGTATCAGAATATTTTCCTCAACATTAAAACTATGAATTGACTCCATATTTTTGAAATCATCGGGGAGCCACCCAATCAACTCGTTGAATGAGAAATCTAGTACCTGCAATCCCTACAATTGGCAATTGTGTTTGGAATCCACCCAATTAGTCCATTAATTGTAATCATTACATACAAAAGGTTGTTCAAACTGCCAATGTTGTCTATTAATGATCCTTTAAGGTCATTTTATGAGAGGTCAAGTTTTGTCAGAGATTTAATGTTTCCAATTTCTGAGGTAATGTGGCCACTAAAATTACAGCCCCGAAAATCTAATATATTAATCTCTACAAGTTTTATAATTTCAGTTGGTATTACATCACTGACAAGTTTGATCCTATCCATAGACAGACCAAATTTTCCATGCCCTGAATTTTATTTAGCAACAATCTAGATAGTGCATTATAACTCCAGGGAAAACTCCAAAGACAAAATTTTCACTGGAATCCAAATATAACATTTTTGACAAATTCCCTATCTTAGGAATGCTACAGAAAATATATTAGAATTGAGATCAAGATACTTCAAATTTTCAAGATTTTCGAGCTCGGTAGGAAGACTACCAAATAATGAATTATAATTTAAAACGAACTGACAAGATTAGCAATATCAGCAGGTGGCACACCATATAGATCATTGTTGGAAACCTAAGTTTATTGATTTTGGCCTTTCCAGTCTCATAAGTGCATATGACAGTCATGTAAGCATAAATATTGTAGGAAACTTTAGTTATATTCGTTCTAAATATGGGAAAATTTTGAAGGCAACAACTATAGGTGATGTTTATAGCTATCGAGTGATTTTGTTGGAATTTTTAACTAGTAAGGAGCCTATAGGTATGGAATTCAAAGAAGGGGAAGATGGAAATATCATGGGTTGTGTGAGGAATATGATCAAGATGGACCAATTAGAAGAGATCCTGGATCCCTTCATCTCTTGTCGGCCAGGGAAGTCTCACATGTTGTAGGTGCTACATTTAGTAGAATTATGCACATTAGAAGATCCAGTGAAGTGCCCCATAATGGCAGATTTGGTCAAGCTCTTAAAGGTAATTGACCCAGCCAAACAGAGAGTTAGCCTTGATTCTTGATTATGTATGTGCCTATCCTTTCACTATCTACTAAGAAGAAACCAGGTGCCTTTCAACCACTTGTTTTATTTATTGAAATTGAGTCAGAAAACATGATAGCTAAGTAGTCTTCTTATTCAGTATCAAAGAAGTACGTAAATATTTTTCCCCTTTTAAATTAGTTTTTCAACCATGTAATAAAGTATGTGAAAATAAAGTTTATTTTACAAAATTAAATGTTTCTTTTATGGAAAACATATTCAGATCCACCCCCTTTATACTTTGGCACCCTTACGGGTATCAGTTCTTCTTTACTTCTTACCATAAGTAAGAAACAAAAAAATGAATCTCTGTGGATCAAGAATTTGAGGTGCAATAAACTCTTTTGTTCTTAAGAAAGATAATGGTTCTCAATTTTCTTAACAAAAGAAATAATTGAGTTATGTGTGTTGTCTAAGAATAAAGTTATTTTTAAATGAATCAATAGTGTTTATAAGAATTGATGGACTAAATTAAATTCTCAAAGACATTTACAAAAATGAATATGAGACAAAGGCACATAAAACTGAGGTAATGACATCTTGTTACAAGCTAACATAAATCTAATGTCAATAAGGATGGTCCTTCAACAAATGAATCCATATAAGAGTATTGAATTTGTTTTCACATTTTTTCGAACATTTGGTCTCTTGTGAAAGTCTAATTGTGCTTCATAGAAGTCTGGAAAATATTACATCATTGCGAAAAATCCATATGGGAAGGTATACAAGTTGTTGAGCTTCAAAGATGTTCTTCTCTTCCACCACATTCCACTTCATTTCCTTTGTCCATTATCAATTTCAAGCTTAAATGATCAATAAGATTAGTTAAAATTGCTTTGATATTGTATATAATGTCTAACTTGCTATTTTTTCATGATTACGTTGTTGTAGTACTTTTTGACTACACCTAGCTACAGAATGCAGAAATTCTATAGCTAGTTTCCGATTCTGTAGCTGTCTTCATGTCTACGCAGTTTCTAGGTGTCATCTCAGGGAAAAACACATATGGTCATATTCCACATCATTCCCTCATCATTTTTTTCTCTCCACGAATTTTGAACAGAATTCTATAGGTGGTTATGCACGTGGGAACTCAAACTAGGAGATATACTCCTAATAGGACAAGGACAGTCCAGATGTCCTTAATCATATTACAAGACCACTATCAGAGTTCTAGTTTGATTCTAATTTCGAAAGATAATTATCCCTATGTTATCTCAAAGACAGTTATGTAATTTTGATATAAATATGGCTCGGGAAATCGAGGGACAAGGTTGGATTTTGTTTTTGGTTGCTAGATCTTAGAAGTCCGAAACACTCTGTTTTGAAGTTATTTCTCCTTTAATGAAAGAATCATCACTTTATTGAACATGCTGAGCCAATCTTGAAGTAGATTTTTCGTGCTACTCCAGTGGTAGAGGTTCCCTGCTACCTGAGCAGCCTTATTCATATGTTTAGATAAGTAACTGCATTCCTAGTTTAACCAATTTTCTGAACTTCATGTTTTTATATTCATTTGAATCGGATGCTATAGATTAGTCTTGTTCTCACGAATTCTTCCAAAAGACTACTAATATGGAATGAGGCATAACTGTAGTATTTTAGGAGTTAGTTACATTTCTTTAAGCTTTATGTTTTCATGCTCAATCACATCAGTTGTTACAGCTAGTCTTGTTTTTATCAATCTCTTCCAAAATATCACTAATTCTGGATGAGACATAGCTGTGGTGGTGTTTCAGAGCTTACTGCGTTTTGTTGAACTTTATATTTTATGTTTTATGCATGGAATGATACAGCCATACTTGTTTCTACAAGCTATTCCAAAACATTACTCATATTGAACAAAGTAGGGCTGTAGTATTTAATAGAATTAGTTACATTTTAGCTCAGTCAATACTCTGGAGGTAGATGTCATTCTAGTTTAATTTCTAGTTTAATTCTGTCACTATATTTCAAGTTTGATAATGGAATTCTAGTATAACTCTGTTCACTGTACTTCAAGTTAGATTAGTGACATTCTAGTTTAGCTCCAGTTCACTGTATTTCAAGTTAGGTTCATGACATCTTAGTTTAGTTTTGGTCACTGTGTTTTAAGTTTGATCAGTTGCATTCTAGTTCAGTGTCACCCATTGCATTGTAAGCTATCAAAATTAGGTTTCACGGCCTTCATTATTTACAAATTAATCTTGTTTTGAATTTCTATTTATACATATTTATATGAACAAGAATTAGTGATATCAGTTTAAGGCCTTGATTGTTCTGCAAACTTTTGCAATTTCATAAATAAGCCTTTTTCCCAAAATTATTCAAATCTTTAACTTTTGAACAAGGCTTAGTAGTGATAATTTGAAGTTGCAGAATGGATTAATCTTAGTATTGCAAGTTAATTTAGAGTAGAAATCTTATTGTGCTACAAGTAATCTTTTCCAAATTGTGTTCCAATAAACTTCTAGCCATGGATGAGATTCTTTGTAATATTGTAAGATAATTGTTTATTTAGGAAAACCTCATTTGCACTAAACTTGTCCTCTTTTCAAGCTATTCCAACATATCTCTAATGAATAAATTGGATAAGTTCATGCTCTGATTTATTGAGTTCAGGTTGTGATTTAGGAGTCATTATCAAGCTTTGCATTTTCTGTTCTTTAGTGCCATACACAAGTTTAGAAAAGGTTTTGCTCTATTTTAGTGTAACCATTCACTTCTCTTTCCCAACATTTAGTTCTTTTCCTTTTAAACATAAAACCATAAAACCAAAAACATCATAAAAACACTAAACACAATGTAGTGAGAAACAAATACCTAGGCACATACAGTGCACCACACTTCAGCAGTTTACTAGCCCTGGTTGACAATTAATGAACTCAATTTAGGAACACTAAGTTGAGCACAACATTTTGGCGCCGTTGTCGGGGAAGTGTAACTAGGTAGCCTTGTTTCTTAATTCTCAAAAACAATGATATGCATAGAGAAAGAGACTCAAGGGGTAGATTCATACGAAGCAGAAGCTTGATTCCTAGAACACCACTTGTTTTACCAAGACCTGGAGCCAGCACACCTCCAACTCAAACCCACATTCCATCCTTTACTGATCCTAGACTTCCAGAGAACTTAAGATCAAATATTCCATTAGAAAGACCTTCTACTTTACCCATTGAGCCTGTCTTAGAAGAAGATTCAGGAACCCCTGCTAGGGACAAACTTTTCAACTTATACAGAAGAATCAACTATGGCAGAAGAAGGGAGAGGAGGAGTTTTTAATGGAGAACACACACTATTTGGAGGGGGTAGATGTAGAGGTAGAGGAGAAGGGGGTAGAGGTGTAGAAGGAGAAGGAGACAAAGGAAGAGGTAGAAGAGAGATGGGAAGCTCTTTTTGGTTTCCCATAGTAGATGAAGAAACCAATGCAACTATGAAAAAAGTTTCACCCTCTGTCCTTCCAAAATTTTATGGACTTAAAACTGAAGATCCTGAAACCTTCCTAATTGAATTTGAAGTCCTGTGTAGAACCTATGACTACTTACAAGATGCTCAAAAACTTAAACTATTTCCTTCAACATTGAAAGGAGCAGCATTGAAGTGGTTTATGAGTTTGATCAAGAGTTCTATTAGGACATGGGAAGACATCAAACAAGCATTTATAGAGAGGTATTTGGATTACTGTATGCCGGTCAACCATAAGGAGGAAGTGTTTAAAATGCTACAGAAAGAGGATGAAAATCTGGAAGATTTGTTGGAGAGATTTAACTACAACATCAAAAGAGAAAAAATGGAAAACCTAGACCAAGACACTTTAAAAACTCTCTTGTTGAAGACAATTAGGGATGAATGGTTAGATATCCTTAACATGATGGGAAAAGGGGATATATCTCAGCTTACATTACCTGAAATAGCTGAATTATGTATCAACCTTTAAAGAGGGAAATCTAAAACTATAAAAGGACCAAGAGACGCTGCTCTTGCAAGGGCAAGTAAGTCTGCTTCTGGGACAGTAAGTAGGGTAGAAATAGGACATATGCTTGATGAGTTAAAATATGATATCTTGGGGAGTCTTAGTGAACAAATAGACACCCTTAAGTTACGAAACAAGAAAAAAGTTGAATCTGATGCCTTAGCAATCTTTTGTCCCAAATGTAGAAAGAAACATGCCTTGAGAGAGTGCCCTTTGGATGCCAAATTTGTGGAGACTTGTGTAATTTGTTTAGAAAAACATGAGACCAAGAGTTTTCCTTCACTTCCTGGTCTTAAAGTTGTCTTTCAAGAAGATACTCCTACAAGTTCCATAGAATCTCTCAATTTTGTCTCCAGGAGGCCTTGGCAAGGACCTCAAACACAAGGATTTCATGATCAGATGTATAATCAACCCCCACCAAATTGGAATCCTTGGCAGCAACCTTGGCCCCAATTTCAAAATCAATCACAAACTTGGGCGCAAGGAGCACAAAATCCCTATGGAAGATACTCTCAATATTACCAATATCCACCATCCTATCCACCATATCCACATTTCTCTCCTCAGCAAAATCCTCAAAATCCACAACATCAAAATCAACCACTTTCATTACCATTTCCTCAGAAAACAAATCAGTTTCCTGCCCAACCCATACCAAACCCCAACAATAAAAATCCTCAGAACACATACATGATAGAAGGCCAACAATTTCCAACTTATTTGATCACTCCTTTAGACCTTAGTGATGTTCAACTTAGGTCTAGAAGAATACTTGAAAAGAGGAAACCTTCTGTAATCATACAAGAGCAAGACAATTCTGAGGAAGATTCTCTACGGGTAAATAAAAGTCTTGAAGAGAACACAACTTTCCAAGACTCAAACATTGAAAAATCAAAACAAAAAGAACCAATAGTTTCAACTCCTATATTAGAGCATCCATCAACATCCACTTCTACACCTCCCTTCCCAGAAATATTACAAATTGATAGGGGTGTAGAAAAACAAATTATGGTGCCTAATTATGATTTCCTAGATGAACTGAGAAATGTTTGTATTAAGATCCCATTATTGCAAGCTATCAAGGAAATTCCAATTTTAGCAAAGAAAATAAAGGAGTTGAGCATGAAGAAAACAAGAAAAAGAATAAGAGAGACAAAGAAAATTCAACTGGCAGGAAAAATAGCAGATATCATGATGGGTAAGATTGCTATTCCAAAGCATATAGACCCAGGAAATCCAGTTGTCAAAATTCCAATCAATGGAATTGAGATCCAAAACACACTCATTGATTTAGGAGCAGCAATCAATATCATGCGTAGACAAATCATGGATAAAATGAAACTTCCTAATCTTATTTTTACACCCACATTATTACAATTAGTAGACAGATCTGTGATTAAACCTGATGGGGTAATAGAAGACATTCCAGTGTCCCTAGATTCTTGGGAGTATCCT
This sequence comes from Pinus albicaulis, assembly GCA_034641835.2. Taxonomy (NCBI): domain Eukaryota; kingdom Viridiplantae; phylum Streptophyta; class Pinopsida; order Pinales; family Pinaceae; genus Pinus; species Pinus albicaulis. The sequence goes on along the minus strand of CM076575.1, from coordinate 518,554,225 downwards.
GTGGATTTTATGATCCTAACTCCTAAGAATAATCTAGGAGGACACCCTATTATATTAGGAAGACCTTGGTTAGCTACAGCTGATGCTTTCATTAGTTGTAGATCCGGTGATATGTATATCTTTGATGGTAGTTCAACCAAGAAATTTACCTTGTATCCTCCAGCAAGAACAATTACAGAATTAGATGATACTCAATGGATAGAGGATGAAGAAGACTTAGAACCTCTCTTCACAATTTCAGAAATTAGTGAAGATAGCCAAATTATGAATACCTTGGAAAACTTTGAATCCTCTTCGGAATATAAACATGAACAATTTCAAGAAGAATCCAACATTGAGTTTTTTTCATCAAGGCATATGTCTCTCTATTCCATGGATAAATTTGGCAGCTCTACAATTGAGATATTTCCAGGCAAAACTTTAAACATAAACAAGAACCTAGAGAAATCTCAACAAGAAGAGCTAGCCAAGATATTACAGAGACATTCTTCTACATATGCATGGGAGTACACTGATATGAAAGGGATAAGCCCCAAGACTTGCACTCATCACATCTACATAGAGGAAAATTGTAAAACAGTCAGACAACCTCAGAGAAGGATGACTCCAAATCTTAGGGAGATTGTTAAAGAAGAATTGCAGAAATTATTGAATGTCAACTTTATCTATCCTATTTCAGATAGTCAGTGGGTTTCTCCTTTGGTAATTGTGCCAAAGAAAAAAGGTAAATGGAGGGTATGTATTGACTACCGGGAATTAAACAAAGCTACTCTTAAAGATCATTTTCCCTTACCCTTCATAGATCAGGTGTTAGACACATTAGCTGGCAAAAAGTACTTCTCATTTTTAGATGGGTTTAGTGGTTATAATCAAATCCAAGTAGCACTAGAAGATCAAGAC